>JZKD02S1743612.1:65690-77181 GCA_000966675.3 Picea glauca | reverse complement strand
TCAGTATTTCGGATACCGGGGATTTGAGTTGACAAAGGATTTGCGTCACTGGGGGTCGCAAGTCGTGAAATCGTGAAACAATGGGGACCATCCATCTATAGAGCACACGTGGATGCTGGTAAGCGCTTCGGCATTTCGGCACCCAGGAAACCAAAGGGCAAGAACCCTTGTCTTCGCGAGTAGCGAAATCCCGATCAGCGAAACCCCAAAATGGCGTGAGGTGTGAATGAGGTTAAGGAAAGCCGAGATTTGATCGTGACCGTTGATCATCCTGAAAATATCACGACCGTTGATCTTGGCTGAAGGTTGCCACCATCCATCGGAGGGACACGTGGCTTCCGGTCGATGTTTTGGCGTTTCGGCATCCGGGAAACCAGAGGGCTAGAAAACCTTACCCCCGCGATTCACGAAATCCCGATACGCGCTGTAGTGGAGAGGAGAAGTATCGAAAGAATCTGGACCGTCCATCAGAGGAGACGCGTGGTGAGCGGTCAGAGATTTGGGAAAAGTTTTGAAATCCCGTGGACCGTTGGATCCACACTCTTAAGAGTCGTCGATCTCTTACACGAACTTCCATATCGGAATTCAGAGATTTAAATGACAAGGAGTCTTGGAGTCATTGCATTTCGAACTCCCGAGTACCGAAACCCCGAAAGGATCCATACCGTTGGATCAGGGGAGGATTATAGCCGTTGGTATCCCTTTAGAGGGAAACTTGGGAGACTTTGTGGTTTTCATGGATTTGAATGGGAAAGGAAGAAGTCATGCATCTTGATTTCCTGAATCACGAAAGGCCAGTAAGGGCTTTGCCGGTTTAAGCACTTGGTCACGAGGACAAGACCCAAACAGGAAACTTGTACTCACCAGCCCTTTCGGGGTTCGGCGCTTCGCTGTGTCGAGGTTTGTAGAGTCGAAAGACTCGACGCTCTAGTAGCGCTGAGTCATTAAGAGCGAAAGGATGCCATATTTTTTTGACCTATGGTCATGACCCGCGATCATATGGGAACAGACGAGGGAAGAGCTAGCTTACGCTAGACCTCTGTAGACATTTCAGGGGTCTGATCATTGAGAAATCGACGAAAAATTTGATTTCCATAGTGGGTATCTGACAAGTCACCCCTCTAGACTATAGTCTTATGGGTAAAAGAGGGTTAGGAGGCGCAAAAGGGTCATTAAGGAGATAAATGTTATATTATTAAAGTGACTTTGGTAAAATTAGAAAAAGAGTTATTTGACTTAGAGAAGAAAGTAAATTAATAACCTTAGGCATCAATAAAGTAACTCAAGTGAAAATTAGAATATGGAGGTATAAAAGAGAGAGGAGGGTGCCTCACTCCTCATTCATATCACCTTTCTCTTATTGTTTCTTAAGCTATGAAACTTACGTTTTGAGGATTTTATCTAGAAGTTACAGCCTCTTGATGGCTTGGACAAGAAAAACGTGGGAGCTTTGAAAATCAAAGCAATCAAATATTGTCTCATTGATCAGGTTTTGTATTAGAAAGATCCTCTGGGAGTTCTTTTGAGGTTTCTGGATCCACAAGAGGCCCAAAGGGCCATAACTTATTTTCATGACAGCTTATGTGGGGGCCATCATTTTTGGAGGACCATGGCTTATAAGATCCTCAGAACTGGGTATTTCTGGCCTAGCCTTTTTATTGATGTTTGTGCAAATATTAGAGCTTGTTTCAAATGCCAAATTTTTTCTGGAAAGTAGCAGCTCAAATCTTTGCCTTTGAAACCTGTGGTGGTTTCTGGACCTTTTCAACAGTGGGGTATTGACTTCATTGGGGAAATCCACCCAACCTCAAGTGGTTAGCACAGGTGGATTATGATTGCCACTAATTATTTCACCAAGTGGATAGAAGTCATTCCTACAAAGAGTGCCTCCAATAAGGTAATCGATAGCTTTCTTGAAGATATCATGTCCAAATTTGGTTGTCCAAGTAAGATCGTTGTTGACAATGCTGCCTCCTTCAAAGTTGAACCACTGATCAATTTTTGTGAATAGTATGGTATCACATTAGTCCATTCTACTCCTTACTACCCCCAAGGAAATGGTTTGGCAAAGTCCTCTAACAAGAGCCTCATAAATATCATCAAGAAATTGTTAGAAGACAATAAGAAAGCATGGGACTCAAAGATAAAATTTTCCTTATGGGCTGATAGAGTTACAACAAAGAGGTCACTTGGTGTTTCCCATTTTCAGCTTGTGTATGGGGTTGAGGCTATCTTTCCTACTCAGCTTGCCTTGCCTATGGAAAAAATCCTCCGGGACTACCAAGGAGAACCTAATGATATGGATAGGAGGATACAACAGTTGGTAGAAGTACAACAGACTAGAGAGCAGCTACTTGGAAAAGCACAAGACCATCAATAGAAGATCAAGCAATTTTTTGACAAGAATGTAAGCAAAGAATATTTCCAGTTGGGCGATCTAGTGCTCAAGTGGGATGCACCCAAACAAGACAAAGTAAAACATGGTAAATTCAAAGCCTTGTGGATTGGTTCGTTCAAGATTTCCAAGTTATTTTCAAATAACACTTATAAATTACAGAACATGGAGGATTGCAAATTTTTTGGTGGCCCTGTCAATGGACACTTTCTGAAAAAATATTTTGCTTAAGCCATGATTGGATTTCCATTCATTGTAATCATCACTTTTCCTTTTTATTGTTGTTTAAATAGGTGACCCCATAGCCCTAGGATAAGACACTGAAGTTTCTGGTTCTTGACATATCACAAGGAGCATGCATTCCCTTGTCGAACCAATGTTATCACATGAAGTTTTCATGGGCTGTATGTAGTTTTTGCAGGCTGGCCAAGTACTTTGTTTCCATAGGGAAAAACCATGAGTGAAATGAAGCATTTAGAGTCGTCCAGTTCGAGATTGAAATACAAGTAGGCAGGCCCAATTTTCAACAACAAAGATCCTATGTACAGTTCAGATCAGCCGAGCAAAGAATAAGTCACGACCGCCTGATCTCATTGGAGAGAGATCGACGGTAGGGAGGCATTGTGGGGATCAGAAAGAAAATTAAATTTCATGCAAGTTGTGAGCCCACAATCACTCAGGATTGTTGATCTTGCTAGATCAACATATCAATGGTGCATATCGATCTCGCTATGAGTGAGCATCTTCGCATTGCAAGGATAAGGGAGGAAATTAAAGTTTGTGCAATTAGTGAGCCTGCAATCGCCCGTGGACATTGATATTAAAAAAAGGGACACGTGTTCAGCGATCTCGCACTCTGGGAGGAAGTAAGCAGAATCTAAGTGAGTAAAGAACTCCCAAAGGCCTGAAGTCTCGAAGTAAATTTGAGCCATTGAAGGCTGAGGATGCGCGTCGAAAAATCTAGCACTTCAGAGATATGGCACTTCAGAGAATTGTGCAAGAAAACTCCCAAAGCCTAAAATCCTGAAGTGAATCTCAGTCATCCAAAAAAAGAGGACACGTGGAGGAAGATCTAACACTTAGAAGATACGATGCTCCAAAGATTTGTAAGAGCTATGCATTGAAAAGGCTTGAATCCTGAACTCCCGAAGTAATTGTAGACCATTGATCTCAAATCATTAGGAATCGTTGATCTTTGCAACATTATCACCGGAAGGTTCGAAGTCCTGAAGTAAATATAAGCCATTGAAGGTTGAGGACACACGTCGGTAGATCTAACTCTTCGGAGATACGACACTTCAGAGGATTGCGCGAGCAAATAGGAGAAAACTCTTGAACCCCGAACTACCGAAATGAATCTTGGTCGTCCAAAACAAGAGGACACGTGGAGGTAGATCTAACACTTCAGAGATACAATGCTCTAGAGATTTGTAAGAGCTATGCATTGAAAAGTATTGAAGCCTTAAATCCTCAAGTAATTGTGGACCGTTGATCTCAAATCAACAAGAATCGTTGATCTTTGCAGAATTATCACTGGAAGGTCCGAAGTCCCGAAGTTAACAAGAGGCGTCCATGTCATATTCGGGAGATCAACCTCCAGGGGGTATTCTTGCTCAACATTCAAATATCTCAAGCACCAAAATTGGCTACATCTCTAAGAATGGTCTAAAAGGGTTCTGGCAGATGAATAAATTTTAGCAAGGGTGTTAAAATAGTAGGGTTTCCCAGATCACATATTTGCAGAAGATCAATGGTAACACTTCATTGCAGGGACAAAACATGCTCGAACGATAAAATTCTAGAGCGACCCTGCAATCAAAACCACGATATAGTTGAAGATTTATGTGGCATTTGGTGGTGGATTGCAGGGGCCAAAGCGATGTGGACCCAAACCACCCTTGGAAACTTCTGCAATCACGTGCTTATATGGGGTCCAATTCGATATCAACGTGTGGCAACATAAACTAGGCATTAAGCCAATTCATCAAAGAAGCGTCACAAAGAGAAAAAAATTGTTAACAGACCGTGACCAGTCTATCACCAGAGGGGAGAGAACAATCAACTCCCCCCTTAAATGGAAGCATTGAGGGTCTGGCCAAGGAGACGGAAAATTGTCAGCCCGAAGTATCGTAGAGGGAAGTTTCTCCACATCCTGATCCCAAGAAGAAATCAGTTAATGAAAGAAGGACTAGTGGTTGAATTAATTCCTACACCCCTTAAATAGAAGCATGGAGGGTCTGGCTAAGGAGACATAAAGATGTTAGCCCGAAGTACAACGGAAGGTAGTTTCTCTTGCATGCCCATACTGATCAAGGTTTCCTTCTGACAGAAGGAATAAGACAGACAAGAGAAGACACCAACTACTGTTTTGGGTATAAATACATCAGTTGAAGAATATGTTATGGTCGATGGTTGGGCAGAGCTCCAAATTAGTAATAGTTTGATAACAGAGTTGTTCTCTGGTTATGTATGAGACCGTAGACTTTCTCATTAATAGAAGTCATCTTCTTTCATTATCTATTTACTTTTGTGTTGAAACACTCGTGCATGGAAGATCGAGACGAAATTTTGTAGTTGTATTGTAATGGAGGTTTGATTATAATGTTCTTGTGACATGTTTCAATATTTCCTTTTGTTGTCTTGTTTCCTCTTATGTTGAAATTCTCGTGCATGGATGATCTAGACGATTTGTTGTAGTTGTATTGTAATGGAGGTTTGATTATAATACTGTTGTGATATATTTCAATATCTTAAACTTGAGTTCAAGAGTGCTCTTGTGCCTGAGTTTTTTTTCACCAAGTTGCTTGAAGGCTGGATGCTCATGGCAGACTTTTCCACTTTTCTCACTAAGTCTTCCTTCTAATCATCTTTAACCTGAAACACTGACTGAAGTTAATGAGGACCTCATTTCCTTATGCATGGCTTGTCAAGTTTATGTGCTTAAAAATTCTTGTAATGGGCTTTGTTCATTTGACCTCCACTCATAAACCTACCTCCACCAACATTTTGATGGGTACTGGTCTTATCCTCTTGAAATCTGAGGGTGACTCTTAGTTCTAACACCACCGACATATCCGACAGATTTGGAATCTCATAACAAGAAAGATATCAAAGTAGAGAGGGTCCTCCTGTATTTCATGAAGGATCATTTAATCCCTCACCTAACCAAGAAGAAGATGACCAAAGAGATGTTTGATCACTTGGTAGGGTTGTTCCAAGAAAAAACATGAATAGGAAGATGGTATTAAGAAATAAAATCAAATTGATCTATATTTCTAGATTGGATAATGTTACCAACTATCTCATGAATATCACACAGGTGTGCGATAATATTTCAATCATAGGGTAGAAAACAAAGGATGAAAATATCGAGAATGTGGCATTGAATGGTATTCCCAAGTCATGGGAACCATTTGTTAAGGGATTTTGCACTCAGGAACATATACCATATTGGAAGATACTTTGGGATGATTTCATCTAAAAAGAGACTCAAGAGGAGTCTAAGACAAACAAGAAGGGAGGTAGTGAAGAGAACTTGCCTCTTGTCAATAATACAAGGAAGGGAAAAGGAAAGAGTTCTAGTAAGAAGAGTAACAATGAAGGAGGTTCATAACATCCACAGAAGAAGAAGAACTTGAGTAAAATCAAGTTCTTATCATGTCATAATAATGGACATTATGCATCATAGTGTCCAGAGAAGAAGAAAAATGGTAATGGAAAGACACAAATAAAAAAATCAGTAGAGACGCATCTTGATGAGTTTGCAGTGAAGTATGAGAAGGATTACTCAATGATTTATTGTCTTTCTCCTGGATCAACTTCGAGAAGTGCATGGTTCTTGAACAATAGTGCATCTCATCATATCATAAAAGTAAGAGATATATTTAATAGTTTGACATAGAATAAAACAGATGTTCATGTGGAGCTTGGTGATGATTCTAGGTATGTAATGAAGGGAGAGGGAACAATTATGTTCCAACTCAAGTCAGGGGGTTTGTTGGATGCCCATGATGTGATTCACGTACCAGGTTTGAAGAATAATTTGCTTCCAGTCTCATATATGGAGGAAAATGGTTTTTTCGTTACTTTTCAGAGAGGGAAAGTACTCATACATCCAGAAAAATCTATCCTGGAAAACATAGTAGTCGTTGGGGTTAGAGAAGGCACTTTGTACAGGTTGCAAGGAAATATTGTTCAGGATTTGGTACATGATAGTGACAACCTATGTAATTTGTGGCACAAGAGGTTGGGACACCTACACTACAGGGAATTGTAGATTATGAGGGGGATTTTTACAGGTCTTCTAGAGTTCAATATTGAGTTCCAGGGGGTGCGCAGAGGGTGTGCACTTGGAAATAATGGAAAGGATTATTTTCCTAGTAGAAACAATAGGTTTAAGTGGATATTGGATATTATACATTCAAATGCGAGTGTGTCTATGTTAGTAGCATCATTACAGGGATCATTATACTATGTGACGTTTATTGATTATTTTTCCAAGAAAACCTTAATCTTCTTTATGAATACAAAGGATGAGGTATTCATTCGGTTTCAAGAGTTTAGAGCTCGGGTAGAGAACAAAAAAATTAAGAATATCAAGTTCTTTAGGTCATAAAATGGAGGAGAGTACTCCTCCAATTACTTCAAGGATTTCTGTGAGGTGGCAGGGATCAAGAGGGAGCTGATAGTATCATACAATCCTTAATAGAACGAGGTTGTGGAGATAAATAATCAGTCCATCATTGGTTATGTTAGGGATCTGATACATGACCAAGAATTGCCTATGTTTTTATGGGCAGTTCATGTAATGTGATAGTGTATGTGCAGAATAGGAGTCCTCATAGGATATTGGGGGAAAAGACTCTGGATGAGGCATTCTTAGGAGTGAATCTAGAGATTGGTCATTTGAGGATCTTTGGTTGTGTAATTTACATCCATGTTCTTGTGGAGAAGAGGACAAAGTTGGAACCTTTAGAATAGAAGGGTATATTTGTGGGGTACAACAAGACCTTAAAGGCTTACAGGAACTTCATTCTAGAGAAGTGAAAGACAATTGTGAGCAAATATGTTAAGTTTGAGGAGAACTTGACATCTAGGAGATTGCAAGAATCATCAATAGTAATAGAGGACGAGGAGAAACAAGATCTAAAGGATGAGAAATAGTCAAAAGTTCATACTTTGGGAGGGGAAGAGGATTTTTCCCTTTCCATTCTTGTCAAGAGACCTAGGTGGATATTACAAACATTGAGGGATGATAGTGAGTCTCCCAAGAGTGCGTTCAAGGAGCAAAGGCCTCTGAAGAAGTTTCTAAAATATATGGTGTTGATGAGTAGCATCATTGATGTTGAGCCTTCCAGTTTTGAGGAAGTAACAAATGAACAGGTATGGTGGGATGCCATGGTAGAGGAGTACACATCTATTGTGAGGAATGATGTTTGGGACATAGTGTCGAGACCAAAGGGGAAGTTAGTTGTGAGTTCAAGATGGCTCTACAAGATCAAGCATGCTATAGATGGTAGCATTAAGAAGTTCAAAGTGAGGTTTGTGGCGAGAGGTCTCTCCTAGAAAGAGGGAGTGTACTACGAGGAGACATTTTCTCTAGTTTCCAGGTATTATTCTATTCAATTTTTTATGTCTATTTCTTCAGTTATGAGGTGGAGGATACAACAGATGGATGTGAAAACAAATTTCCTCAATTGGATCATTTAGGAAGAAGTATACATAGAGAAACCTCAATGATTTGAGTTACATGGGAGGGAGTCTCATGTGTGTAGGCTTAATAAATCCTTTTATGGACTCAAACAAGCATCCAGAGCATGGTATTATTGGATCGATGGATACTTCCAGAGTATGCACTTTACCAAGAATGAGGTAGATCCTAACTTCTATTTCATACTTGTAGGGGAATATCCACTCATCTTGGTTATGTACACTGATGATTTATTTCCCACATGTGCAAAGCATCTTATTGCAGAGTCCAAAGTAGACCTGGATAGTGAGTTCGAGATGAAGGACATTGGTTTGATGCATTATTTATTAGGGTTAGAGGTATAACAAGTATCGATAGAGGTATTCCTTGGTCAAGGGAAGTATGTACTAGATGTATTGAGGAGATTCAGGGTGGATAACTATAAAATAATGACTACACCTATGATTACCAATGTGAATAAGGTGATCACTTCACATTCAGAGTTGGTGGATCCCAAGATATACAGGCAGCTGATAGGGTCCTTGATGTATTTGGTCAACACAAAGATAGATATATGTTTTGTTGTGAACACCTTGAGTTAGATCATGGTGGAGCCAAGGTAGGCATTGGATTGGTCCAAGAATATCTTGTTGGCCACCCACCTATTCCAACTGGATCAAAACAGTTTGTTGACAACTTACTATTTTTAGCAGTTTTCCAGTTCCTAAACTTTTAGAGCTATTTTGAGGGAATAAACGACATTTTTTTCATTATAGAGCACCTTAATAATGGCCAAAGGATCTTATTTGGCCCCAAAAATGAAACTCCTCATCGATACCTTTCCAATGAGCTATCGTGCACCCCAAATAGAGATCGTATGCAAATGTTACGCCCCCGGAAAGTTGATACACCAAACTACCCAAAACGAGGTCCACAAAACTGTTGGCTTTTCATCTTCCAAGGTTAGGGTTTTGGATTTTCTTTATGTTAAAAGTGAATTTGGAGCCTCATTGTAACAATTATCTTCTTGCAAATGTGAATATCTGTCACATCTCTTCTCAGAGATAAGCTACCACCATTCTAGTGAGTTTGTCACTCTGTATTTCTACAGTTTTGTACATTTCACTCATTAATAAAAATTGTGTATTACCGTATCTCTTTGTTTATGGTTATATCTCGGATATATATCTATTATATTATTGTATATATGATATATCTTTGTATATTTATTTATTATATCTCTACTCTCATTTCGTGCCGAAAATAATCTGGATCAGTGGTATTAGAGCAGGATGCTCTTGATCATTTTTTAGTGCATGTCCCCGACAAGGTCCAAGTATAGAAATTTGGGTATTGAGCTTGTCTCTCTTGAGGAAAATCTCTCTCACATTCCAAATAAACCCTCCATGGCGGAAGAAAAGAAAAACAACATAGCAGAATATTTTATTAATCTGTTGCTTGAGCAAGCTCTCACGCGATAGAGGGACGAAATGATGGAGAATTTTTCCCAAGTCCTTCAACGTCTATCGACAACAGTAGGCATACATTCATCAAGTGGACACTTTGGAGGCACCTCTCCTTTCAAGTTACAAGTTAATTTTGATATTCTCGTATTTGAAGGCCAGATAGATGCAGATGCCCTAGAAAAATGGTTAAATCTGCTAGAAGGTTATTTCTCTGTTCACAATTTTTACAAGAGGGAAAAGATAACCTTCACACTCCTTAAGGATCTCCCCCATGTAAAACATTGGTGGAAAACTTACTGGGAGAAAATTTCCACAAAGGAGTCTGGAATATATGGGGTCGAGCCCACTTGGGATTATTTTGTAGATGTGGTCAAGGAACAATATTACCCTGTTGGTAATGATGATGACCAATACATGAGATGGACCACACTATGGCAAGAGAGGGGCCAAATAGTGTCAGAGTTCACAAATACTTTCCATATCTTGTGCACCAAGATGGGTATCAAATATTCTGAGCGACATCTGGTTCTGAAATACCACAGGGCTCTGCATAGGAGCAAGCAAACCGAAATGGATTTACTGGACATATCATCACTAGGAACTTCCTATCGATATGCTATCAAAATCGAGCAGAAATTTAGGCACCAGAAAAAATGGGATTTCGGGTCTCCAAATCCACAACAACAAAAGTATGGTAAAGACGACCCTAACAACCAGCCTCTATAAAACTAGTCCAAGCCACAAGAAAAGAAGGGTAAGGAAAAGACGAAAAAGGAGACTGGAAAGTAGTGCGATTTCCAAAAAATCCCCTAGCACAACACTGACAAATTTCGCTCAAAAAAATCATTGGTGGCCGAGATCAAAGAAAAGGAGTTGAATCCTGATTCAAAAAATAATGGTAGAAGACATATCATCGACACAGACCCCATTGCTATTGTTGCGACCACAACAATTCAACCAAAAGAACCAACATACCATGAAGAGGGGGAGCACCTTTTTCATTCATAGATGTGGGTGAAGGAGACCCCACTGCATTTTATTGTTTATAGTGAAAGACAGAAGGACCTAATCTCAACAGAGGTCGTCAAATAGTTGGTATTGTCGAAAACACCAGAGCCGCAACCATACAACATAGGGTGGATTTTCCAAGGACGAGATCTATGTGTCAGTCAATAGTGTCGATTGTCATACGATATCCAACCCTTCAAGGATGAGGTATTATGTCATGTTTCCCCACTGTATTTTTGTAATGTTCTTTTGGGTCAACGATATATGTGGAACCGCCATGTTATTTATGAGTCTCGACCCCATAGTGTCATCGTTACTCTAGGGGGTCATCTCTACAAGATACCATAGGTAGTTCCTACTATTGTCCCACCAAAACAGTGCCACAATTTAATCTCTCATACTGCAAACTTCATCCTCTTCACAATCTATTCAGAAGGTGAACTAAAGAACATTGCAACCACTGCAGCCTTGGCCCAAGACCTTTCTTTCCAACAGAAGTAGATTCTAGAAGAGAAATAAGATATTGTTTATTCACCTACAATGGTACCTACACACTACCCAGTCAAGACAAGATAAAAAATTTTGGTTGAATAGATTCATCCCCACCAGCAACAAGTTCGTGACAGTCTTCAACAAGCTAAGCAACTCGACTTCTCTAGCAAGGAAAGCAACACACCGAGATTCAAATTCAACAAATGCTTTCCCCTCTCCCCCAAGAACTCAATGCAATGGATACCATTGATTCCTAAGGAGAAATTATTGATACAATAGGATCTCGATGGCCACCCACCTATTCCAACTAGCTCAAAATAGTTCACTGGCAATTTACTATTTTTAGCATTTTTTCAATTCCTAAACTTCCAGGGCCTAATCGACATTTTTTCATGATAAATCACCTTAATAATGCATATGGGAATATAATTATTCCAAAAA
>JZKD02S1743612.1:42932-55927 GCA_000966675.3 Picea glauca | reverse complement strand
TATATATATATATATATATATATATATATATATATATATATATATATATATATATATATATATATATATATATATATATATATATATATATATATAAGGTCTTATTTCTAAGTATGCAATTAGTAATATTTAATGCTAAACCAAGATTTGAGGAGATCTCCCATTAATACACATTAAACAAAGATTTTTGGAGGGTTATATTATCATGGAATGTCGTTCGTGCGTCGTCGGGTTGGCCCATTCACAAAATCTTCAATCCTTAATTCCAAAAACGAGTCTGACCGACCCTTTCCCTATTCCATACTTAGCCACTTTCCCGAAATTATGGAAATATACAAACTGGCTGTTGAACTGCCCCATCACACCCTCTTCCATTTTACGTGTTTTGCAGTCAAAAATTCTGAGACATACAATTTGACCGTCAGACACTCACCTCTCCTGAGTATCCCCTATAACCCTATTTTGAAGCTCGTCCAACCGCTTTTCATACTTGGCCATTCCTTACTTTCTCTTCCCCGTCTCTGTCACCTTCACACTTGTTTATAATAAAAAAATGTTTATAAACACACACACACACACATATATATAAGGTCTTATTTCTAAATATGCAATTAGTAAGCTTTAATGCTAACAAATCATCATGTAGGAACAATATAGATTGTCATTGATGAACGAAAGGTTCAAGGATATCTCCCATTAATATGCATTAAACCAAGATTTTTGGAGGGTTATATTATCCCTTCCTAGTGTTAATTTCAAACATCATGGAATGTCATTCGCACGTCGTCGGGTTGGTGCGTTCACGAAACCTCCAATCCTTAATTTCTCTTCGTCGTACCTGCCACCTTCCCACTTCTAAGTACACAATAAGTAATATTTATTGCTAACAACTCATCATGGAACACCCATAGAGATTGTCATTAATGAGGGAAAGGCTAGAGGAGATTTCCCATTTACATGCATTGAACCAACATTTGTGGACGGTTATATTATCCCCTCCAACTGTTCATTTCAAGCATCGTCTAGAGAAAATGGACGTTCTCATAAACTTATGGTACCAGCTCAACAATAGTTCTATGGAGATATAGTGAACATATTCGGGAGTGAGGACCAGAACTTCCAATGGTCCAGGGAAAATTCTTACTACTCATCCCCTTCCTCCCAGAACGAAATAATTTGGACCTTTGGGATTTCTCGTGCAAGTTGTGTCCCTAAATTTTTTTACTGTAAGGAGCTGGTCTCTTGGTGCACCGATAAATATATTCCAGGCCAAAGAATTATTCCATTGCGGGACCACTCTCCTGCTTCTTTGTCACCTCAGGTCTTCCGCCAGATGTTAATATTACCAGAGGCAACATTGGCGTTCAAAGGAGAATACTCCAAGCAATTCCTAAGAAAGCATAATAATGGGTTGGACCTCTTTCCCAAGTTCCTGGAATACCTGATGGCAGTTCCTGAAGATATCACAAACTTGTAGGTTAGTTCATTTAGAAATCCATTTCAGGAAATTGCCTGGTTGTTTACAAGAATAACGGGACATGAATCCACAACAAATATTTCCCACATGGTTATTTATATTTTGTATTTCACAGTCAAGGAACAAGCCATTTTTTATTGGGGGAAGCTAATTTCCCATGAAATTTGTTCCCAATTGTCAAGCTTTGAAAAGGAGAAGAAATTTTATATGTCATCCTACTTGGTTTTCACAATAGCGATTTGTTGTCAGTATCCAAAACTGTCTCTGTCCAAGAAGGTAAACTGGGAATTCGACCTAGTAACCTTCTGGTACCAGGCCTTGTGGAAGCACAAGGCCTCCCACTTTTTTTTATGAGGTTTTAATGACTTTGTCTCTATTTTCAAATTTTTATTATTAGGAGAAGTTGCTCCCTGCATATCTGACCAGGAAACCAAGTTTTTGGACAAGAAGGGGCCACTTGAACAAATGGATAATTGCAGTGTGATAGGGATTTTTGGCTCCAAGGAAAAACCTGCTCTCCTTCCATGTCACATTACAGACAAAATTTTGTTACAGAAATAACAAGGCAATATAACTATTGGTTGCATCTATTCCATGAGAAGAGAAAAAAAAATAGTTCATTCTACTGCCTTGGAAAGTCGAGGACTTCGTGTTGAGGAACGTCAACAAAATTGATGAATTCGCAGCCCATTTCAACAACTTGAACCTAAGATATGCTTAAAGGCTAAGAGGGTTCGACCCTAATGGAATTTTTTTAGAACATTTACTTGCAGTTGGCCTCGACAATTCTTTTTTCCAGAGACACCTGATCGAAAACAGAGACACTGACAACAACACTCCTACTTCTGATGTCAGCAATCTAGACACATTGCAAAGCACCACTGAATTGTACAAGCAATAGGGAAAAGGCCCCAGTGAGAAGAGTTTTCAATCGCCGGATAGCACTCCCAAAAGTAAGACATCCCAGAGAATCGCTCCAATGGCCCACCATAGTAAGAAAGAAACCCATAATTCTTCAAATGAAGGAGGAGATAACAACCCTACTCACCCTAAAATTGATAGTTCTCACAAGCTTCCCTTGGAGAAGAAGAGAAAAAAAATTGTAGGGCAGGCGGAAGAGCCCAAAATTGAGTGAGAACATGGAACATTGATCAGTGTGGATTATGCAACATTGATTAGCGTGGAGACACGATCCAGCATAGTCGCCCAATGGACATAGTTGATACCTAATTTTTTGATGAAGATGAATCCTTCGTATTCAAGAGCATTTTTTTTACAGCGAGACTGAAAATTTAATTATTGAAAAGAGAGATGTAAAAAATAAGAAAGGGAAATCTTGTTCAGAGGTTAACCTTGCGAACATGCAATCGTCCCAAATCTCTCTAATTCATAGAGAAACTGTAGATGCTCTTGATGATTCCATTGGATGCATTGAGGTCGAGAATGCCAAACTGAAGGACCAAATCAAGGAATTGGAGGAAGCTTTGATTCTTATGTCATTGCTTTCCAGTCCTTTAGCAATAGCCATGCCTACCACCCCTGTAGGCAAGTTAAAAGGATCCTCCAGACTCCTCACATCATGTAGAGGATATGTGGAGAATAATATCAAGAAAAGAATGGAACTGATTATTGAGGCCTGGGAAACATCACAAAGTATGGCTTTCCTTAGAACGAGGGCACATACTTTGCTCGAACATTTGCAGGAAGATTTAAAAAATGAAGAACGTTTCTATTTAGACACGGTCCTCCCTTTTGGCACTTGTGTCAACAACATGACAGAAATGAGAAGAAGACAAGAAGATCTCCCCTCCAAAAACCATATCACTCAATTAAATGCATGTTGGAAAGAGAAAGTGAAGAACCTACATCTCATTGTCCAATCATGTGAACAAGCCATATCAAAGAATGAAAAATTATTCACAAAGCTGACCGAAATAGACTCAGCCGAAAGGACCAACGAGGTCCAATACCCCAAGTTAATCGTCAACTCCTTTCCCTTAACTAAGCAAGCCTTCAATAAACAAATTGATATTTTTAAGGTGTTGTCTTTAGAAAAAATTTACGGCATCCTTGAATATGGTGAAGATGACACAGACAACTGGCTAGTCGACTATTTGGTACAAAATGAAGAAATTGATCATGCTCTGCGTAATCTTTCTATCGATCTAACGGAATTAGAAAAGGAAATTTTCAACATAAAAATCTAGAATGAGATCAATGTGGCCCTCTTGAGAAGATACATTGAAGAATGGGTCCAAAGGGCAATGAAGCAGGTCACTGACAAAAGACAATTGACAGTTGGTACGATTCCAGTAGTCATCGACGACAGCAATAAAAAGGCATCAGCAAGCAAATAGAAAAAGGGGTGATATGTACCATCACTGTAAATCTATATTGATCACATCCTGCTTTGTTTATCAATCCATTTATTCCACCTTTTTAAATATAAATGTCTAGCCAAAGACCGATACCTTCCAATTTATTTATTTTAGGTATTACTCTCTACCATCACCCACTTCTTCTTTCCACAGTTCTATTTCTTGTACATATTTCTCCTATGGTCCATGAGAGCCCCAATCACAATCTATATGACAAACACATTTAAATTTCTGGGAATATGTAACAGGCAATATTATTTTTTGATATATTTCAAATAAAACTATTTTTATCTCCTTTTATATTTATGTGCTCATAAATTTTTATCTTCAACTATGTTGAATGTCAAGAAATTCTGTTTATTTAATTTGAATGTAACTTTATATGTGTCTTATGTGTTTTATCTTTTTCTCATGCATATCTTTTTCTCCTGCTATGCATATAACTTTTTTTTTCCTATCACATATAGAGACATACAAGCCAGATGGTCTATGGAAATTGTACTTAACTCTAACCAGTTGAAAGTATACATTAAAGAGATAAAACATGAAAGGTAGGAACGGAAATTTCGAACATAGCAAGTCACACTATTGGAAAGAACAGAAATTTCGAACATAGCAAGTCACACCATTGGAAATAACAGAAATTTCGAACATAGCAAGACGGATTATATAGTTTCAAAAAATAAATGGGACTCTAGAGGCCACGTGTCATTTACTACATGGATACCACCTATGATTCATGTTGCTTGCCACATCTTCATTGCAGTTTCCATCTGCCTCTGCTACATTTCCCCCATCCCTTTGCATGCATTCCCAATTCAACCCGGTAGGGACTATGCTGCCATGCAACACCTATTTCTAGAAGAGATAATTGAAGAGATAATTAATAATGTGCGCAAGGTGTGTCTCCTAATGTAGGTAATTAATTATTTATCATTACAATTTCACATCCTTAGATAGATCTGTTGATTGCGTAGCATTATGGAATTCTTGATAATAAAAAAATTATTAGGTTACAGTAAAATAGTTTTAATTTAGTTAATATTGCGGAATTGATGTTGATATAAATGTGTGTATACATGGTTTAATTAATTTGGGTTTTTAAAATAAAAATAATAATAAAATGACCATTGCAGTGTGAACAGATAGGTTTGTTACACTTATACTCAAACATGCTCTTTGATAGGCTTTTCACACATACATTTCAAGATACGATCAAAACATTCATACTTATTATATTATCTAGACTCTTTACAATCACTCAATATTCTCCAACAAAGTCAAAAAGTTTCTTTGTTTGAACTTAGGGTGGCTAGAAATCTCGCCTCTCTGTTTCCTCAAAAAATGATGCCATTAAAATTTAAATTTGATGTTTATTTGATGGATTTTTCTTGTTATGATTCCACTTGTAATTTTGTATGTCACCTCCCCACAATTTTATTCCTCGAATTTAAGTCAGCATGTTAGTGTCTTGTCATTATGTTAATGACAAGTGCTAAGTAACTTCCAACCATCCCCCTTTGAGTTTATTATTCAATGACCACATTGACCAATTTTTAGGGTGGTGACATGATGACAAAACGTGGTTAAGTGTATCTAGACATTAGAGGTATCATCACATGCATGTCTACCTCAATCATAAATGCATAAAATTGACTAGAAGAGGTGTACTTTTTCTATTGGTTGAATGTTAAATATTGTAAAGGGTTTTGCATGGCAGTCTGATGACTGCAATGAGGCTTGATGATTCATGCATAAGATTATGCTTAGAAGTAATGGATTTTGTGGTGTACATTTGTTATTGATTAGATTTTAAATATTGTAATGGATTTTGCATGGAATTTTGATGACTATAATGAGGCATGATGATCTATAAATAATCTTATGCTTAGTAGTAATGGATTTTGTAGGAGGTTGAAATGATTGATTTTGGTGTGGAGGTCGAATAAATCCTTTTTTGTAGCATTATGTAGTTTTTGTTAGGTACCAAATCTATTATAGTAGAAGAAAATAAAAATATTATAGTGAATACTAGTGGAACAATAGAAGAGAATAGAAATATAGCAACGAAACAACGAAATATATGGAACCACAACACCAAAATAATACCTTTATTTATAGGAAATAATTTTCACTTGCCTCTTCAAGGGGGAAACCTCCAGCAAAGAAGAGCTCTATTACAATGATTCTCAAGACAAATCTTTCTCATGCCTCCTACTCTTATTTATACTAATTATGTCTTCTAAAGAACATTCTGGATGAAGATATTTCTAGAAGCGGAAGCTTTTATTAGGTCCTCTTACATTGACTTGTCCATGTTTATTAAATAGGCCTTATTAACTAATGTCGACCTTTATTACATGGAAAATATATTATTCTATCTATGTGATGGGCTAGGGAGGTTAGGTCCCTAACATTCCCTCCCCCTTAAAAACAACCTTGTCCTCAAGGCTTAAGATGAGGAAATTTCTGCAGAATAGTAGTCGGCTCCCAAATGGAATATTCTGGTGGAGTATCCTTCCATTGAAATAACAGTTCATGGATGGTGTGCTAAAGAAAACGACGCTCTCGCTATTCCAATATGACTTGTGGTTGCAACCAAATGGAAACTTATTCATCCAACTTTGGTAGACTAGTCTGAGCATGGAACTTGGTTCCAATCACTTTCTTCAGGGAGGAGACATGAAAAACAAGATATATCTTGGAGTTGTTGGGTAAAGATAATTGATAGGCCATCGGTCCCACACGTTTGAGAATAGTATAAGGACCATAAAATTTGGGGGTTAGTTTCTGACATTGCTGACATTTGAGTGAAGTATGCTTGTACAGTTATAGATGGAGAAATACTTGGTCCCCTTCAACAAATTGACATTCAAAACGACCTTGATCTTCTTATTGCTTCATGCAGTTATG
Organism: Picea glauca; assembly: GCA_000966675.3. Taxonomy (NCBI): domain Eukaryota; kingdom Viridiplantae; phylum Streptophyta; class Pinopsida; order Pinales; family Pinaceae; genus Picea; species Picea glauca. The sequence goes on along the minus strand of JZKD02S1743612.1, from coordinate 49,159 downwards.
AGCCATGACCAAATTTTCTTTGAGAGTATGGAGAATGGTCATGCAGGCTGTAAGATTGTGGTCAAATTCTTGAACCTTGGAGAGACCTGACATATATGGGAGAACTAATGGTGGATTTTATCCGTAGACTTCTATGAAGGGAGCCATGCGAGTGGTCATATGGTAAGAGGTGTTGTACCACAATTCAACTAAAGGTAACCACTGAACCCAATGATATTGTTGGTCAGATGCAAAACACCTAAAATATGTTTCTAAACAGTTGTTGACCACTTCCATTTGGTCATCCTTTTGGGAATAATATGTTCTACTACGATGCAATTGGGTTCCCTGGAGCCTGAATAATTCCTACCATAAATTGCTAGTAAAATTTGGATCATGATCAGAAACAATAGAATGAGGCATGTCATGGAGTTTGAATATATTATCCATAAAAATTTGATCAATTGTAGATGTTGTGAACGGGTGTTGAAGAGTGCAGAAATGAGCATATTTGGAGAGACATTCCACTACCACCATGATAACTAACTTATTTCCTGACTTGGGTAAGCACTATTAAGCCCACATTGAAATTCGTAGAAATATACGTCCAAGTAGTAGGTGGAATCTGAAGCAGTTGGAGTGTGCCAGGATTCTCTTCCTTATTGCATTGACATATATCACATTCATCCACAAAAGTGTGGAATTCATGTTTCATACCATCCTAGAAGAAAGAGTGTTTGACCCGTTCATAAGTTTTGGTAAAACCTGAATGCCTTGCAGTAGGAGAAGCATGAAACTCAAATATCACCATGGATTTAAGGGTCGAGTGTTTTCCTAAATATAGGCAAACTTTATAGCAAAACTCTTCATTATGCCAAGAGCACCCTGGAAAAGCTTGGGGATCCTATTGCAGTTTTTGGATGAGGCTAGAGATTTTGGGGTCTTGCAACCATTCATGGATAAAAACCTGAAGCCAAACGATGAAAATGGATGAGAGGGAAAAGAGGGACCCTTATTCTTCATATTTCCTAGAAAGAGAATCAACCACCACATTTTCTTTCCCCTTTTTGTAAATGATCTCATAGTCATATTTAGCATTAATGAGCTCTTAAAGTCACTTTGAATTTATAACATAAAGTTAATATTGAGAGGGGTAATTTCCCCCCTTTAGTGTTAGGCACACCAATAACACTAGGGGACTACTTCCAATGGTACCAAAAACTTAACACTCCCTCTTACTGAGGAAAGTGTTCTTCACCACTCTGATCTTGTCTCTGAAGTAGACATGCTTTCCCCTGGGAAAATGCTTCGTGAGAATGTCATAAATATACTCATTAGTAGATATGTACTCAATATGAATTGTTCCTCTCTCAACCCAATAACAAATGAAGTGGTATATGATATCTATCTGCTTTGACATGTCGTGAAAGACTAGATTCTCAAAGAGCTTGATGAAACTTTGATTATCATAGTGAATCATGGTAGGCCTCAAATCATGAACAAATATACCAACCAATAATGTGCGAAGCCAAATAGCCTCGCAATTGGCCTGACTACTTTCCATATACTCTGCCTCAACTGAACTCAATGCCACTAAATTTTGTTTCTAGATGAACCAGGAAAACATTGTTGATCCCAAACTGAAACAACACCTTGAAGTGGTATTCATGTCAACTACACATCCTGCCCAGACTGAGTTTGTATATCCAATCAACCTGACCCCATCACCTCTGACATAGTCGATACCATACTCCAATGACCTTGCTACGTACCTCAAAACATGTTTTGTTGCTATCCAATGCACTCTCCTAGGCTCCACCATATACTGAGTGAGAGTGTTCACAAAAAAAAAAATATTGGTCTAGTGTTTACCAAATACATCAATGAACCAATCAACTGATGATATCGCGTAGCATCCACCAACTCGGACTCAGAAGCACGAAGATTCCTCCACTTGGTGACCATAGGTGTCGACATGGATCTACAATCCTCTATCTGAAATCTCCTCATAATAACCATTGCATACTTTCCTTGTCCCAGAAATATGTGTCCATCCTCCTACCAGAACTCCATCCCAAATAAATAATGCATCAATCCTATTTCCTTCATCTCAAATACAGAAGAAAGACCCCTCTTGCAACCAACTATGAGCTCCTCTGCTCCAGTGATAAGCAAGTCATCTACATATAAGATAAGAATGATAATATCCTTTACATAAACAATGTAATAGAGATTTGGATCCGCCTCACTCTTCTCAAATCCCATCTGCTACAAGTATGAGTTAATCCTAGAATACCAAGCTCGTGGAGCTTGTTTCATACCATACAGTGCATTTTTCAAAATTCACATGTCGAATTCTCTCCCAAACACCTCAAACCCTAGTGGTTTCTCAATGTATACTTCCTCCTATATAAGACCATTCAAAAATTTGTCTTTACATCCATCTAATGCATCTTCCAATGCATTGTTGTTGCAATTTCCATGATACTCCTGATGGAAGTATATCTTACAACTTGTGTGATTGTATCATCATAGTCAATCCCCTCAACCTGAGAGAATGCTCTCGCCACAAATAGAGCCTTGTGTTTCTCAATTCTTCCATCTGCAACATACTTAATCTTGTACAACCACCTGGTAGTCACCACTTATTTCCCCTCTGGTCTAGGCGCCACTTCCCACACATCATTCCTCATAATGGAATCATACACCTCTTGCATGGCATCTATCTAGACATGTTGGTATGATGCCTCCTCAAATGTAGGGGATCGAAATTTGTGATGATAGTCACCATGGCCAAGTAGGTACTATACCTCTTTGGTGCTCTTCCCTCTCTCAATAACTTCTTGGGCTCACCAACATACTCCTTGGCTTCCTTCATGATCTCCCGAAACCATCTTGGTTTCTTCTTCCCTGAAGTAACCTCCTGTGGATCAATACCTTCATTCCCTTCAGTCTCATCCATATATTTCACCATAGAAGTCTAATATCTTGAAGCACGTGCACCTATGGTCTGTGTGCCATACACCTATGACCATGTAATTGTACTCGGTGGACCAGTCACCCGTGAAATCAGTGTACCAGACACCTATCGTTGAGTCCACTGTGATGTATCATCTTGTATCTATGGGACCTTCTCAACTCTGTCTCTCAACTTACAACATCTCCAGAAGGCTTTATCTTTTTTGAATCTAACATCCCTCTTCACAACAAATCTCCTTAGTGTTGGAATGTAGATCTGATGGGCCTTTGATACCTCGTTGTATCCAACCAGGATCCCCTTCTTTGTTGTGGGATCCAACTTTGTCCTCTTCTCAAAATGAACATGAGAGAAATTTAGACACCCAAATATATGAAGGTGCCCAACATCTGGCCTCCTCCCTATGAATTCCTCCTCATGATTTTTTCTCCCCAAATCTCTATGTGGACTCATGTTTTGTAGATACACTACAATACTACAAGGCTCATCCCATAAGAAAATCGGTAACCCTCAATCATGCAACATAGATCTTGCTACACCAACAATAGCCCTGTTCTTCCTCTCAGCAACCCCATTTTGTTGGGGGTTGTAAGGAACAAACAATTGTATCCTGGTACCCTCCTAGATGCAGAAGTCTCTAAACTCATTGGAGGTATACTCACCCCCATTGTCCGACCTCAAGACCTTGATCTTTCTCCCTGTCGGGTTCTCCACAAGAGCTTTAAACTCTTGGAACCTCTTGAATAACTCACTCTTGGTCTTCATGAAATAGGTCCAGGTATTCCTGGAGTGGTCATCAATTAATGCAACATAGTACCCACATCCACCCAAGGAAACTGATGACATGGGCTTGCACACATCAAAGTGTACCAAATCAAGTATCCCAGTTGATCTATTGTCACTGTAACTTGGAAATACAATATTGGTGTACTTCCCAAAATCACACCCCCTACAAACCTCCTAATGCTCAGTGATGAACTGTGGCACTCCTGTCACAATCTCCCTCAACACCCTTAGAGCTCCATGATGCAAGTGATCCATCCTCCTATGTCGCAACTCACACAACTAACTGTTGTTATTGCTACCAGACAAAGCATGTAAGGGTTGAAAGATGAGTTTGTATAGTCTCCCTTGACGAGTCCAAATCACTTTGGATGATGTGATATTGGATCCCTTGGGGTGAATCAGGACCTGTCCATCTTGAAAAGAAACCTCAAATCCCCTATCCTCAATGGTGGAAACTAATATTAGGTTCTTCTTCAGCCCTACAACATACAAGATGTCCATGAACACCATGGGTGGCCTCAACTACCTCTAAAAGGAAATTGTACCATGCCCAACTCCCTGACTATGGTGTCATTCCCAAGCACTATCTACAAATTTACCCCTGACTCTATAAGATCAGTAAAGTGCTCTCTAACACCAGATATGAATGGATGCTCCATTTTCTATGTACCATACATTGGATGGTGTCTCAACTATAGAAAAACTGACAAGCAAGGAAAAATCCCTCTCAAACTGAGAGGCGAACTCATCCACCTTAGTTGATGCAGTTGTAACACCTTGCTTCTTCTACCTATTGGGACACTGTCCAACATAGTGCCCCATCTTGTGACAAGCAAATACTTTGACTTTTCTCATATCCTTCTTTTTCTCACCTTCCTTTTGTTATTGCTTATCCCCTCCCTTGGGAACCTTCTTGGTATTCTTCTTTCCCTTTGCAGAAATAGAAACATTCTCATCATAATCGCCACCATGTTTTTGACTAGTATACCCTGAGCCAATCATGCGCACCTCCTATAAAAAGTCATCCCATAGCATCTCCCAACTAGGAATATACTCTCTAGCTACAATGCCTCGTACAAATCTCTCCCATGGTTTGGAGAAGCCATTTAATGTTGTCCTTGCCAACTCTACTAGATCCACTACTTCCCCCATAGTGTCCAAATCATCACATACCAGTGAAATCCTTTGAGGAATGAGGCGACTGTGTCAATCTTAGTAATATTAGTGCCCCTCAATTTCTCCTGGAGCACCATCTTCTTATTTTGTTTTGGGATCTGGTAAAGACTACATAATGACTGCCACATATGAAATGAAAAATGCTTACCATACACGTGAGGAATTATATGGTCTTTGACTACATCTAGAATAGTCCTCTTGGCCTTGATGTTTATCTTCCTAATCTCTTCCAAGAGCACTGCAGATGTAGAAGGAACCACATTATTCTCCACAATATCCCATAGCTCACCGTCCTCCAAGATCAGAACTATCCTATCCTTCCACGGAGACCAATTTCTAGCTCCTGCTTACCTATCCTCCACCCTCAACCCTCCAACTAACATGGCTGCCAACAATTCTTAAATGACCAAGGAATTTTTCTATCTACACACTAATCTCATATGTGAATTTAAAGCTTCTCGAGATGAGTTAAGAATGTTGTCCATTGTTTTCAATTTATTTTATATCTCTTGTGCCCTTAGGCTCTGATACCATGAAAAAATTGTGTGGTACTAAAAGGTTGTTACTAACAGGTATGATTTCAAAATTGTTTCAAGGTTGCCTTCCAATCATATTTCATGCTCATTTAATGCCACTATTGCAAGGTCAAATAAAGGAAAGTTTGATGTCCTAAGTAATTGTTTCAACGATCATTAAAACATGAGATACTCCTCCATATATTTAACACTTAAATGTTGAGAATTAAATCAAGCAAACCACAGAAGTTTAACACAATATTTTTGGTCAACATGACCCTAGAAAAACCCACAAGAGGAAAACCAGTGAAGAGGACATTTATTACAGATCTTTCAAGGAATTTAGTACATAAGAGGATCTGAACATTTAAATGAAATATTTGGTACAACCAACTTATCTCAAATCAGCAACCCCGTGCTTCCTTGAAAATCGAGCCAACAATTTCCCTAAAAATTTGAGCCTTCTCCCATCATTTCAACACTGACCTTTCAACATTTAATGTAGGCAGGAGTCCTAGAGATTTGTGCCCAGATCATAGCATTAAATGTATTGTACAGCTCCTCAAACTTCACATTGTACTTATCTGCATAACATGTTGTACGAGAATTGGAATCCATGCCTTCTTTCTTGGAAGAAACGTGCCCCTCCTTCAGTAGCAAGTGTTCCCTTCTTCTCTTCTCCAAATTCCATTTCTCCTCTTCCTCACTCCTTCATCAAAATTGAACTTGTGGGCCCCTCCTCTCTCACTTTCTCCTTTTGTCTTCTCATTAGCTCAACCTAGGAATCAAGGGTT
>JZKD02S1743612.1:0-30418 GCA_000966675.3 Picea glauca | reverse complement strand
GTTTAAAAATAATATTTTACATTATGTTAAAATGTATAACACTTTAAATCAATTAATAATAAAAAAATCATAAGTACAAAAACAAATCATACATAACATTTTTAATATTGTTAAAACTGAAGGGGTGGTAGGTACAAGGGGAATCATAATTGATCCAAGAGGAAACCAAGAAAACACATTTAAGTGGGGTTGGGTAAATCTTTTGGCATTATTCCAGTGGTTAAGGATTATTGATGAAAATCATATTAAAAAACTTATCATTATAGGGGACTTGACTTTAAGCATCAAGCACTTTATAGGAGTCTCCTCTCCATGGGATGGCAATATTATAAGGATTATAAAGAGAATTAGGCGAGAGCCATTAGGTTTGAAAGTGTTGAGTTTTCCCACACCCTAAGGATGCTAAACTAAAAGGAAAATTGTTTGACCAACGCGGCCACTATTCTTGAATGTGGCCAACTAAGAACAAAAAGAGGGTAGGTATTCTTCCTTATCCCCTAAGTATCAATCCATACTATGAAGTGACTTTGCATTTTAAACAAATGGCAAGTTAATACACCTCACATCTCATAGTGGTCAAGAAACAATCAACTCATGGAACTCTCACACGTTTGGAGGTTAATGAGGGAGCACACTCATCAATTACTTTGAAGGTTAATCGTTATTGCAGGTGGGATAATGGATTTCAATTTAGGACTGAAATTTGGGAACTTTTGGTGGTTTCTAGGTTTGTGGCTCTTGGTTCTATCTCATTTTGGTTCAAATTGGGGTTTTGATTTGGACTCTAGCAATCTCAAATTATCTTTGTGGGACCCTAGCCTTGGTGGTTTGCTAGATATGTGATTTTTTAGCTCTGGTTCACATGGTTTTGTTGGCTCACCTTTTGGCTCTAGTTAGTTGGTCTTAAGTTTATGTTGACTTGGAGGTTTGGGTGCTAGGCTGTGTGTCCCAGGACCTATTGGTCAACATGGTGCTCTGGTTCATGTGACTTAGCTTGGTTGTTTGGTTGGTCTGAATCGTTATGTGCGGTTTTATTGCTTTGGAGATGTTTGATTCTCTAGAAGCTCCATGACCCTCTCAGCATGAAACTGTAAAAGGTTATCTTTTTCTCATAATTTTCACTCTACTTTTCCTTTTCCGAGGGGAAGTTGGACAACATACATTATGTTGGGTTCGCTAGACTGACTTTCGTGAATAGAGATAAGGGGTTATGTGGGGATACCAGTATGGATCATAGGCATTCTCGGAGATGTCCATTGTATGAAAATGTTGAAATCAGAGTTTTAAGAAGATGGGAGGATTATATCACTGATAATAGGAACTCAATATTCTCAATTACCGGTAGGATTCATTCCTAGGAAGAGTCTAGAAATTATGAAACTACCTTCATATTGGAAACCCTGCATAGTAAAAAGGGACAAATTGAAGACCTTCAAGCTAAGTGCGATGCTCTTCGTCATCTAGTTGTGGGTCTGGTAAGAAACACTACTCAAGAAAATTCAAATGCTAGGATTTTAATTGGGTCCACAATGGGGAAGGTAAAAAGAGATGAGACAGTGCAACATCAACAAGAGGATATGGAACTGTTGAATGTGGATTATAACTTTCTAACCAATGCAAAGAACTAGGAGGAAGCTTACAATCATTGTGCTTTTATTTAGTAATAGTGCATAATGTTTTGTAATCTTTTCTTGATTTTAAGAGTATTTTTCAGAATCTATACTAGTAGTAATTTTTATTTGATTCCTTACATAGTCATTTTCAAATGTTGACAATATTCAAAAAGCTTTTTTGGACGGTTATCTTGTATATGTATTATCATGTTGACCGTCACAATTGCAATAAATTTCTAATATAAAATAGAAATATGGAAAAAGCTATGTTGGACCTAGTAACCCTATCAGAAAAAGACATAAAGGACACCCTTATGGAATCAAGAAGGAGGCCTATCGATTGTGTATGTCCATGGGGTTTTCTAGTTCCTCATCAAACTTGATGGGGTTGGATGGTGTACCCCTGGAATTTTGAGCTTGGCCAACAAGTGCTTAAGGATCATCTTAGGAGTTTATGTGATCTAAAACCCTGAATTCTATGTCAAGGAATTTTTTGCAAACTACCTTGAATTTCTTGTCTAGGAGGTCCAATTTCTACAGGATAGCTTGGTGTTGTTTCCCTCTCTCCACCACCACTTGGCAATGAAGGTATTATTGAGCCAGTAAATTTCAATGAGCTTAAAAACCTTGGTATCTCTGGACCTAGAATATCCATAGACACCTAGAATACCCAATGTCTTTGGCACCCAATCCTTATAGGAGAGATTCCTTCTTTTTTGGTAGAGAACTTTTTTGGTAGATAATTTTCTCTGTTGTAACTTGAGATGGTTTTCGGATGCTTAGAAACACCATGCCAAGGCATCTTGAAACCTACTTGATGGCTCTTGGACCAAAGGGGGCTTTCTCGTCCGATATATGATGGCTATTGCACCAGAGGGGGCTCCCTTTTTAGATCCTTAGATATAAGATAGTTGGCTGGCCACTGTCACCTCATCCAGCAATAAGACCTTAAATGGATGAAGAAGATTCATACAAATCTGTACACGGCAGCGCTGGCCATCTGACACTTTGTGCATTTTCCAGCCAAGATCAATATCAAGCAGTTCAATTAATTTATCTCTCCTAGTGAGATCTACTCCAGAAATCATGTGCGATGCAAAGAAATCACCTTGCAGTGGAATATCCAACAGTTTTGTTCCAAGAACCTCCCGAGTAAGCAAGCTCGCCACTGCACACCAGAGAAGTATCATGAAAAGCAGAACGACCCAGCACCTGAACTACGTCTTTGCCACCCACCATGTACTTGCCCGCCAAAATCTTTAGCAATGTTGTCTTCCCTGACCCATAGGCTCCGACTAGAACCAGTCAAGATCCCTGAAATTGGCGATGAATGGCAACCATACTACTGTTGCTCTCCGTCTCCTGCTCCATAATTACCTCATTTGGCAATGTGTTGTGCGCTTGATCAAGTTCCCAAAACCATGGTTGTTTTGACTTGGATTTTAGACTGATGACGAGCGTTTTGACATATGGCAAGGAATTGACACTTTGTCTCGACTCGCTAGGTTGACGATGGCTTTTATAAAGGAATAGATAAACACTCAATACAAGTTTTTAAATCATTACAATATCTATTACTTCCATGTTTACCTTTTGACATATGGTGAAATTTCCATGATAAAGATCAAGAATAAAGACATTTTTATTAGACATCAAAACTCAAATTTTGGTTGACCTTGTCTTCTGACTTTCTAGACAAGGTGAATAACCTCAGGGAGACATGCCTTGGCTTTAAGATAGTGATTGGATTTGTACATAAGACAAGATCTTGAGACAGTTGATTTTGGGAGAAAGTTTGTTAAGTAACTTTAATTATGATAACAAAATGAGCATGAATTAGGAACCATGAATTTTAGAAAATGCAAATTTTATATGCAAAGTACAAAGATGAATGATGGAGACTTATTGGATTACATGCCTGTAGTGATGGGAAATGTGGCCGGTCTATCTCATGTGTTGGAAAAAAATTGACAAAATTTTATATGTTACAACATGCTCCATGGTTGCGACCTCATTCTTAACATCTTGAGCGAACCTATAATGGAAGTTATCTGCATCTTTCATTGCATCCACTTGGGCCATGGTTATGTGCTAGGTGTTTTTCCGGTAGGGGTATGTTTGGAACCTCATACATGAACTTGCATGTTAGATTTGAGCAAATCCCCTTGCTCATTTTTCTTTCATGGTAAACCAGTTGTTGTGGTCGGGGATATCAAAGGGAGGACTGGAAATACAAATGGTGGAGGGAGTCAAAGATGGGAGGGAGTGGGCTTGGTTTTAGAGTAGAGACGGCGGTTTAGTTTGGGGAACAAGTAGAGACACCTCTACCTTCATCATGGTATATACACCATAGACCACAAAAGAAACCAGAGATATTGATAGCTAAATAAACCAAGAAAACGAAGCAGTAGGAGAGCTCACTAGAATTGATGGAGGACAAAAACCAGAGAGCAAAGCCTAAAGCCTACCAATTCCTGATCCTAACATCCAATGTTTCCCTATTTCCATCAAATTTGTTCTAGCCATAAAAACCCAAAAAACATCTTGAATTAATGATTTTGCATGATGGTTGTTCCATCATCAATCAAAGTCACTCACACAGTAAGGGATGGGGTGGTTTGGCCATGAAGATCGGAGTACTACCCCCATACCATGTATGGTTGGTAACATGAAGGGGCTCATGCATGTTTGCATGCAAGTGCCACCTAGGCCCTTGTCATATTGCCAACACAAGCACCCCATCCAAGGAAGGGGAAATTATATTATCTCTAATCCCATAGTTATTTAATTAATAATCAACCTAATGGAATATATGACACACGGTGGAATTAAGTCAATAGGCTCATGCAAACCCAAGTGGTGGTCCATTCCCATGCATAGTGAGTATGCATTAATCACCATCGTACATCCACATACAATGTAGAAGGGGGAGTGGGGTAAAATGGTTTGGTTGTTTGAAATGGAAAATGAAGGTGGGATATCTCCATGTGCACTGAATTTGGCTTGTTATGATTTAAATCTTTGGTAACGAATTTTGGAAGCCATCCCAATCCCAGTTCCAATCAAGAAATTGGTCGGTTATATAATGTGTATCACAATCTGGTGGTTCCCTCTTGAATTTGTATTTCGACAAAATATTGTCTCATGGAAGCCTAATTTGGTTCAACTCTAGCGCTTGAATTCACAAATTTGGATATGGAGGAGTATATGCTTCTAGGTTGGTTTGATATATCTGAAATATTGGAATTAAGGAAAATTCTTAGGCACCACAAAAGTTTGATTTTGACCAATCACTTTTCAATTGTTAATTTCACCAATCAATTCCATGACGAGGAGGTAACCTTGAATCAGGGGCAAGCAGAGTTCTTGGAAATGATGGTTCAACAAAGGAGGAAAACAATAAAGTTGGAGTAGGAATGAAACATATTACATCATATGGTTATTGGTTTGGCACAAACACATAGTGTGGGATGTTAATTGGCTCGGCACCAAAGGAGGCCTAGGAAGAATACTCAATATAGTAGACTCTAGGTGACGAGGAGATGGAACCAGTGAAGCAAGATAAAAATCCTCCATAGGAGGAATAGAAGGAGGAACATATTAATCATGTCTTTGTTTAAATCCAAGTTTTTTTAAGTTTTACAAAATAGTATTGATTCTAGGTGTTAGCACTCAAAAGTGCACCATAACTTTTTTAAAGTACTTCATCAAATTGGTGTTAAATTTGCCTATTCCTTTGGTCCTTTGCCTACGGTCATAGCCTCCCAATTCGTCATCGAGCCTTGACATTTTCCCATTAATCTCTTTGGCCAAAGGTGGTGTGTGCTCAAGTGTCCTAAATCAAACCTATCATATGTACCAAATCTAATGCATATACCAAATCCCAGCTCCATGTACACATTAAAGAGAAAGCTTATGCAAATGGAGACTTTCCTAAAACAGAGGAGGTGTGCTACTGAATTTGCAGAGTTATTTCAAAGATGGTGCTACAAAATCGTCTATGTAGTATGTTTTTCGATTTTGCTACCTTATATGCTATGAAAAATCCTAAGTTGAAATTAATTGGGTGCTACCAAACCCACATAGTTGTTTTGGTGATGGGCGCTACCAAATTCGCATAGTTTAATACAGGATCAACGCTACCAAATGTGCAGAGTTATTTTGCAAGGACGCTTCTGCAAGTTTTGAGTGACTAACTTAAAACTTGGGTTATGAACAAATGGAAAGGTATTTTTGAAAAATGGAGGAGGTTTTTGTTCATCACATACCAAATAACAAAAACCTCTCTCATGTTTTCAAAATGTGTTATGGTTTGAGAGATATTATACATACAAGTGGAGCTACCGAATGTGCATAAATTGTTTTGCAGCGACACTACAGAATTTCCTATAGCGGTTACTGTTTCAATATTCACCCTGTTGGGAGGTTTCCACCTGTCAAGGAGGATTCAAATGGCTTCTCAAGGATCATTTAGATTTCAAGGGATACCTACACCTAATTTTTAGCTCCATCAAAGACCTCATGCAGTGAGGTGGAAACAATTTATTAATGACTTCCAACAATTTCCTGGAAATTAGCAGTTTGTTGGATTTTTGTCTCTCTGATTGTTGCCACCTATCTCCAAGGCTTAGAATCCAATGGAGGAGATGGGATTCAACCTCCTAAGGATATTTGGATGTTATTTTCTATTTAAGGAAGGAGATAGATCTTGGAGAAGGGTTGGATTCACGAGCCAAGAGAGGCTAGAGAGAGTAGGAGCAAGCAGTTTCCCTGTGTATGTTCATTTGTAAGCATGTGGGCATTTTATGATTGTAAGCATTACTTCTATTGGAGACTCATGGGAGATGTGATTCCAAATTGTAATTATTTTGTTTATATATCTTCTTATTTGAATATATTTCAGATTTGAGGATCAAAGGCTGTCAATGATTTATGGATCCCTAAGCAGTAGAGGATCTGCTATATTTTTCTCATCAGTCATTGTTTATATTCAAGTATTTGTTGATTCATTAAACTGAGAAGATCTTTGTTGAGTGAACATTATATATTATGTTTTCCTTCTTCATTCTTCCATCTATCAGCATATAATCTTCAGTTTTGTTGAGCAGCTTTAGTGCCTTCGATGAGTAGAATGTTTGTGACTCCATTGCCCATTGGTGTAGCCTACTGATCTGCAGTTTGTTGCCCTCTCCCTTTCTTTCTTCATCTTGTTGATCCACCTATTCAAAACCAAAATTATCTTTTACATTCTGATGGGTGTTGAGCTTACACTTTAGCATTCAAAGTGTGATTTTCAGTGCTAACACTAGGAAAGTTCAATAGGGAATTTACCAGTAGAATCAATAGTTTCCCCTCAAAAAAAGACAAAAAATAATTATTGTTTTGAATATTGTGAAATTTTGTAATAAATTTTCTTCAATGGCATCAATACAACAATACATTTTTTATTACTAAACTGCACAGTTAAGTTGCAACATCCTTTTAATACAAAATCAACCATTTTGGTGTGTGTGTGTGTGTGTGTGTGTGTGTGTGTGTGTGTGTGAGAGAGAGAGAGAGAGAGAGAGAGAGAGAGAGAGAGAGAGAGAGAGATTCGTTTTTGAGAGGGCGGGAAGCCATAGAGCCCTCTCCTGTCTATTTAGTAGGTTTATCCATGATATTTTCATAACTCTTTCAATGCACTACATCATGGTAGGGATTGGGTTGGAGCTTCAAAATGGGAGTGGGTCAAGCTACAAGACATTGTTGACCTACCCTCACTTCCAACTTTTGTTTTTTTGTTTTGTTTTTTGTCAAATCTTTCATTATTTATTATACTCTAGTACTCCTTTGGTCTAGTTCTCAATTCAACCTTTATAAGCCAACCCATCTCACTTTAGCCGAGAAGGATCCATCCATGTAGTTTGATGGGTTTGGCTCCATAACCATCTTACATTTCCTTCTAGGTGATTTGTGTTCAGTTTGTGAATCATTTTTTATTATTTCAATGGACTATCTTTGTCTCCTCGAGTAGCTTTCCCTTTTATTAGATTGTCACATATCTTGGTGCCAATATGATGAAGCTTAAATATGAGCCTCAACTTGAATCTTAGCAATAAAGGGGCCAAGAGGGGAAGGTGAAAGATAGGTAGGTGGTCATGAGGTCATAAACAACCCTAAAAATTTACCCTATCCCAAGCCAATTTCATGAATATCGTTGCCAATTACTAGCAACACTTCCCCAAACACTTCGAGGATAAGGTCAATTGTTTATAAAAACCTAGTCAAGAATAAAATATGCTAAATGCTTAATGATTTGGTTGAGGCCAAATTTATGGAATGGGACCCTGACACAGATTTCTTCCATAGTAGAGACACCAAAGTATTTAGGTTGGTGGAACTCTATTGGCTCAATAAATTATTCATCGCTCAAGTAGTGGAAGAAAGGGGCCAACAATGCCATTAAACTCTCTCTAAATTGAACCTAATGGACAAAAATTATGAGGTCATCTTCAAAGAAGTCTATGGCATAGATATTATTGTTACAAATCTAAAGGATGGTAAGCAAGGCCCAATTAAAGTAGTAGAACCTAATAAAGATGGCAAATTTCAGGAAGTTGAAGGTACCCCCTCCAACCCTATCCTTCTTGATGAAGATATAGAGGATGAGGATAACCACCATCAACAATAGAAGTAGCCATGTGGGTTCTTGGGTTAGCACCACCTATAATCTCATGTTAGCTTTACATAATTGCATTGTGCACATTATTTTGGTTTTGTACATAAATTTAAGCACTTATCGTGATGAATATAGAAGTTGTCTAGGTGAAGTTACCTCTAGGGTTTTAAATTTTGGTAACTCTGTGTTGCATACTCTAAAAAAAAAAATTGTTATTTTTCCACATTCCGGTCTTGGTTTCCCTTGAGGCAGGGCACAATCTACTATGATACTTTATTAATATAAATTAGAAATCTTTTATATATATATATATATATATATATATATATATATATATATATATATATATATATATATATATAAGTTTACGAAACTAAACTTTTTTAAAAGGAAATACTCATAGAGAAATGAAATGACACAAAATGAATTGGGAAAGGAGGGAGAGAAAATCAAATGAGGAAAGTAACTAGATTAATGAAGGAGGCTGTGGAGAATGGGTTTCTAAGAGTGGTTATGTTTGCAACCATCTCCATGATTAAAAAATTTAAGTTGTTTTTTTTATTTACATGGCTTTTTCGATGATGCAAATAGAACAATGGGGAGATAATGCTAAGACATTGGTGTGATTAAATCAAATGAGATGTTTAGTGTTATGGGAATGCTTTGTGATGACACATTTGGTAAATTGATTATGAACAGTTTCCACAATATGTTCTTTGAGACAAGTTTGGATAGATTGATAAGTTTGGCCGATGTAGGATTTTCCACAAGAACAAGGAATTTTGTAAACACCTTGACAAAGAAGAGGGTTATTGTTATCTTTAACACTTCCTGATAATTCTTTGAGTGTCTTGTGAGGTCTAAAGAAATTTTTTATGTTCCTTTTAGCTAATATCTTAGAAATTTGAACAATGATGGCTTGAATGTAAAGGAGGGTAATTCGGGCCCAAGGTGGAGAAGTAGAAAGGGGGTTATTGGTTTTGGTTTTTGCATAGAGGATTGAGTGAAATGCTCTATCTATTTGGGAATAGCCATTAAATTGGAGGGATTTAGTAAGGTGGGTTTTCTCTTTGTTTATATATTGGGGGGTGGAAATTCAAATAGTTTTAGATACTAGAGTTTTAATGACTACACAGTTTTTAGTAGGGTGGTGGTGGAATTGGGCATAGAGGTATCTATCAATGTGTTCCTTTCTAAGGAAAACTTGGTGGGAAAGAGAGCCATTAGGTTGATGAGAGATTATGACATCTAAGAAGGGAATATAATTATCTTGTTGGTTTTCCATGGTGTATTGAATGAGGGGGATAAGGTATCAAGATAGTCAAGGAACAAGTTTAGGGAAGATTGTTCATTGGACCAAATAATGAAGGTATTTTTTTTGTAACTTAGCTTAAATTTATATTAATAGAGTACAAAATAAAATATAGTCAAGGTTAATTGTGGCCCACCTCTATGTAAACCAGGACCACAGTCAGTCAAAATACCATTTTTTATCTTTCAACATTGCAAGGTAGAGTTCTTTACATCCAAATCCCTAGTAGTAGCATGTCCTAGATATATACTAAAGAAACATAAAAGATAATCCATAGAACCAAAAAGTGAAGCCTAGTTCCCATATATAAAGCTATCAAAAGAGAGTAGGTGTTGCTAACCTAGGAGGACATGTTCCTACCTCTGCCATTGTTGAGTGTACTCCCTTTCTTGGGGATCTTCATCAATCGGGATGGGGATGGAAGGGGTACCTTCAGAACCTTGAGCATGTTCTACTATTTTCATTGAGTTGTGTTTGATATCCTCTAGGTTTGTCACTATGTCATCAATGTCATAAATTTCCTTACAAACCGCTTAAAACTTTTTATCCTTTAGATCCAGTTTGTGGAGAATTGTTTATTGTTGTTGACCCCTCTCCTCCACAAACTATGCCATGAAATAATTTTTTAGCCAACAAATCTCTGTAAGATTGAAAATATTAGTGTCTTTGGAGCAAGAGAACCTTATTTTTGGAACACAGTCCCCGAAATATATCTCAACATGTTCGTTGGTCATTTTCCTTTATTTCTACCTTACTAAATTCTCAATGTGGGCAACATCCTCCTTGGTAGAAGTAGGAAAGTGACACTAATAATTGGATGTTTCCTTCATGTCATTAGTATGGGTGTGAGTGATACTATGGGGGAGCTTCTAGTGCAATGGTTCCCTAATAGACTTCTTGGTCCCCCATGTGGCCTCACATTTGTTGGATTTCAACTGGAGTTTGTCACTGTATTTCAGCATCTTGGCCCAAGGATGAGTGATGGGAGTGAAAGAGAATAAGCCACAATAAGGGACAAAGAGAAGACATTGAGAATGGGAGGGAGGTGCCAAACCCAATATGATCTTCACCCATCGAAAGAGCAAAACTAGAAAGGAACCTCGTAAACGTACACATAGAAATTTTCCTTACGAAGGGTGGAAAACTTTTCCTACCCATGCCTGATAGTGAGTTGAGCTATAAGATAGAACACTCTAGACTACTAAACATATAAGAGAACTGAAAATCACTATTAGAGTAAATTTGGGGTCTAAAATTGCCCTCCTAAGGAAAATATTAAAATAGAAAAAGCATATGCCATGTCACATTAATAATATGGTATGTCACACTAAGTTAGAGGTGTTATCTATTGAAGTTTGATTTAAATTGTCTCATTAATGATAGTTGTTCAGGAAATTAGGTTAATATAAAGTTACAAGATGAAGGTTAAAAATAATGAAAGGTTTATATTCTCGTGCACACACAATAAATGACATAATATTATTATATTAATTAGTTGGTGTGTGTGTGTGTGTGTGTTACTTGTGGTACTAGCTCGTGGCTAAGAAACTGTGACCTAGGGAATATAAGCCGTTAAAATCACCTGGGGATCATACTCGGCCTGGGCCACACCAACCCTTAGCATGAATGGATTTTTAAGGTGTCTCCTACCGACTACAGTGAGTTTCAAACTTGGGTCGCCATACAGAATGAAACCTTTCGAAACCAATCACGCTAGTGAGATTTGACAATTAGTTGTTATATATAAAAACATATTAAATGGTTATTATATTATATTGGTGTTATTGTATTTTAAATTATTATACTTGTTGTTATATATAATATATTTGTTAGTTATATTTATTGTTATATAATGTATTTTCTATTTATATAAATATAAATTAGTTATATAATACATTTCTTAGTTATATAATAAATAATTTACTTATATTTCTTGTTATATATAAAATATATGTGTTAGTTGTTATATGTTATATGTTTTTTTCCTCGAAAAAAATGTGGCTTCCATTTAACAAAAAGAAATTACATTATGAAGGCACAAGAGCACAGTCCAAAAAGCGACAGAGAGAGATACCAAGACATGAGTCCATACAGGGACCAAATAGCCATAAAACTTACTACGTCCATAAATGGGTCTGACCAACTAAGTTATAAAAAGAGACAATTGAGAGAACTTCAACTCGACCACAATTCTTCTAGCTTATTGTTCATAAAATGAACTTAATCTATTGGAGATTAAATCTCCATCACGAAATTCATCCAAAATTAATTGATTTTTAGGAAGCATTAATGATTCCTTAGATAAGGTATCTGCAATGGAATTTAACTCCCAGTAAATGTGCCTGTAGATGATATTAAAAAAAGAAGTTGAGATTAGTTTTAGTCGATGGCCTAGATTAACAAGAGTTGGGTTTTCAAGTTGATCCCCCTCTTGCATCCAGTCAATTACCATTTTTGAATCACCAAATACCTACAACCTATCCATGCTCCAATTAATGGCACATTTCAGCAACCCAAACAAAGCATTGAGTTCACCATGATTGTTGGTACCATATCCCGAAAAATCCTTCCTCGTAATATAGTGAGGTTCAAACAAATAGAGAATAAAACCCAATCCACATATTTTTTCCAAGCCTTGTGATGCCCCATCGAAAACACCCCTAGGAATTTGTTTATCTATCTCCACAGACCCAGTCACACAATCTCTTAGAGAACTGGTGTTCCCCTTAAAATGACTCATCATGCCCATAATTTTTTGAGTGACCTTGAATGGAGGGCGACCTTTGTCCTCAAATATAATAGAGTTTCAGGCAATCCAAATTCCCCAAACAGTCAGTCGTGGGAGCATTCAAACCTCATTAAAGAATGGACTAGAAAAGAAATCATGAAAACAATCAATCAAATTGGCTTTGTCCCATAGAATGGGTAGGCCACCTTGTTACTGATTTCCATCTAGACTTGTCGAGAGAAAGAACAAGCTAAAAATAAGTGATGATTTGTTTCCTCGAAACACTTACAAAAATATCACAACCTTGGCTCCTACTTCCTTCATTTTTGCATTCTATCCCACATAAGTACATGATCTTTGAGTGCAAGACAAAAAAGTATAAGACTCTTTAGTGGAAACCTTAAATTCCACAACTTATTGAACCAACAAGCCTAGATATTTTCGTCATCATCCATCAAATCCTAATAACCTAGAATTGATGAGTATATGCCACCCAACTTATTGAATACCCATGCCAAGTCATCCTCTTCCTCTGAAAGATGTATTTGATACTTTCTCATCTCTGAAGAAAAAAAATCCCAGCAAGGTCACCACTATGCAGGTAAATATAGACCGTATGTTGAAAGCCAATCTTGCCTCCATAATGTAGTAGCTATAGGATCACTTACTTGATAGAGAAATAAATGCCTAGTATCTCTAAGGAAGGCAACCAAATCCTTCGGAAAAAAAATTCCATTTCCACACCCCACGATAGAATCTGACCCACACAAACTTGATGCCCCGATCCAACCTTCCACACCATATACTTACCAATGATTGGAAAATATTGCGTGAGTGATTTCCATTTATTTGAGGCATATATTGTGATTTTGTTTGGCTTCCAAATCCAATATATCACGAATCCAAGGGTTATATATTTGTCCACTAAGATGTGTCACCAAAGACTATCCTGAGTCAAGAACACCCATAGAGATTTTGTCGCCAAAGCCCGTCCAAAGGCAAATGTGTCCTTTGAATCCCTACCATCAAACATTTTTGGCTTGAAAAATATTTTCCAACTTACTAGGTGAGATCCTAAATATTCATAACTTACCTTCCACAAATAATTAAAGAATAATTTTCGGATCCGAGTGAGAATATTTTTTGGGATTTTGGCTAGCAGATGGAATTATATTGGAATGGTTTCAATGATAGACATAATAAGAACCTTTGTGCCCCGCCCCGAGAGATCCACCTATTACACCACAGGTTTATACACCCTTCAATCCTGGTTAACATCCAATGTCAATCAGTTACACCATAATTGATGGGCTTTAGGACATGACCAAAGTACTTAAGACCATCCTCTAGCTCACGTGATGGGAAATTGAAAAAAATGGTAATTTCATTATGTTGATCCACCTCTAAACCTAGGAAATATATTTTTGACTTTGTGATATTAATGACCATGCCTATAGCATCACGTAAAAGATCTAGAATATCCTTGAGGATTTTTCCATTGAGACCCACACATAGACAAAAGATAAGAATATCGTCAACATAAAGGAGATGGAGAGACATTCATATCTCCCCACTTGTAAGCCTTGAAAATGATATGATTTATTTGCATCTATTAATAACCTTCTAAGTCCATTTATAACCAGAATAAAGAGGTATGGGGAGAGGGGGGAACCATGACGCAACCCTCATGCTATACGGAAGAAAGGTGAGTCGACACCATTAATAAGAACACCAAATGACATTGATGTCACACATGCCATAATCCATTTTACCAAACTTAGTTCAAACCCAATATGTAAAACAAGGAGCCTAAGATATAGCCAAGACACTTGGTCGTAGGATTTTGACAGATCGATTTTAATAACCAAAATTAGACGCTTTAAATATTTGATGAAATTAATTCCTTTCTATGCAAATCCAATAGAATCATGAATAAGACGACCATGATGGAAACCAGACTATTCTTGAGAGATGACAGAAGACAAAATTGATTTGAGGCTCACCACTATAATCTTAGCCATAATTTTGTATAGATGATTACATAGGGAAATAGGCCTAAAATCTTCAAATGAAGTTGGGGAATCGATCTTTGGAATAACATATAATAAAGTTGAGTTAATGCTACTCAAAAATCTGCCATAAATATGGATCTCTTTTATCACATGAAGAAGATCAATCCCAATGATATCCAAGAAATCCATGAAAAATTCAACATTCCACCCATTCGGGCCCAAGCTTTTATCCCTTTTAAAACTAGAGATTATTGCCAACAATTTCTCCTTAGATATCTCATGAAATAGATCATGATTGTACTCCTCCTCAATCAGTGCGGAGAAAAAGGAAATACATATTAATATTTTCGCCATCTTAACTTGCGATGGTTCCTTGAATAAATTGTTGAAATGATCCTCACCAAGAGTCGCAAGATCCAAGAAACCACATACCTTGTTACCTTCAGAATCATTTAGTTCCCAAATTGTATTGTAGTTCCTCCTATGATTTGAAACATTTTGAAAATATTTGGTGTTTTGATCCCCTTTTGAGATCCATAAAGCACGGATTTTCAAACACCAAACCTTTTCTTGTTTCAAGAGTGAAGAATACCTAGGAGATTCTAAGGACCAACGAGAATCCATAACTTCTTGAGTCCTCTGACCTCTCTAAATCATCCCATAAGAATATTCCAACTCTGATCCAATGGAATGTATTACATTATGCACTACCTTCTATCTTTCCCTAGCCTAGATCGAAACTTTTTCTTTAAGTGCGTGAAGAGCATATATAAATTGGGAATAAGTTGTCTCATTGGAATCTACTTGATAGTGTGCCCAATTATCCCTAACCATATTTCAAAATTCCTTCACCTTTACCTAGGAAGGATTGTATTTAAAAAGGGAACCAGACTTCCCAAGTGGATTTTCTAGCTCAAGTAATATAGGAAAATGATCAGAGCAACGCACCTTACCCACCCAGTCTTGTAGAATGCCAATATCCTACATAATATTATGGTGGATTAGGAACTGGTCTAGCCTCTTCACAACCCCATCTATCCCACTCCAGTTATTTCTCCAAGTTGGGTTCAAGACGAATGGTTCAACATCTACAAGACCTTCCAATTCAGATTTGTCGAGGAAAAAGTTAGCTAAAACATCTTCCCTAGTAGAATTTCCCCATATTTCCTCCCCACTAGTGGTTAGATTCAAATCACCCTCGATTACGAGGGAATCAAAATGAAAGAAGGATAAACCAAAGATATGTTTCTAATATTATTACCTTCTCATGTAAGGACCACAAATATTAATCAAATAGAAATAGTGGTCTAGTTCTTTTCTAAACAATTCGGTGTAAAAGTAAGAAGAAATAGAGAAGCAATTTCGCAAAAAGAAAATAGAGGAGAAGCCAATTAAGGAAGAATCGTGTCTAGATATTGACTAGGGTATCCTTGAGATCATCTATCCCCAATCCCCCAAAAGGTCATGGGTTCTTTTCTATAACAAGAGAATGCAAGTTGTAAGGTTCCCTTCATAGGGAAGAAGAAGTGGAATATGACGAACGTTTTTTGACCTACCTGGAACATGTAAAAGACAGAAATATATGTCCTTAGACATGTCCACCCCTAGAGGAATATCTCCCCAATAAGAAACATAACTAGACTTAGAACCCCACCCCTAAAAATTCTTAGGATCTATCACTTCCATACGATTAGGCTCACCCATACCTAAGAGCTCAAGCAAAGAATCTTGTAATTGAACATGAAACGAATGAGGCTTACCCATGATTTGTTTTAGTTGTGCACTTTCCTTCCAAAGGGATTCAATATTGTTCCACTGAGATGGTGATAGGTATAAATCATTACCAAAAATTTCCACAAAAGAAAGAGTAACTATATTGCACATATTTTCTTTCGCAAGCTGTCCTAAAAGGTCCCCCACCAGAATATCCTAGAGAGGGACCGAAGATTCCTTCATAGAGATATGACGAGGGAAACCACTATTGACCTTTTAATCTGGGAGTGGGGGTGCCAGCTTCAAGCCATTATCTTCTAAGATCTATTGGAGTTTGAACCCTCCTCTGTTGATTGCAAAGATCCCTCCCTATTAATTGTGGACTGAAAAATCAGCTCACAATCCTTCATTATGTGGCCAGCCTTATGGCATCGAGCACAATGGAAGGGAATGTTTATATAGTCTAGATCCCAAGAGTAGGATCGGTCATTGATAACAATATCTATATATTCTTATAAACCATTTCGAGGGTCTAAAGAAACCACAATCTAAGCAATTTTGTGCACACCGCTAGACTTATAATGAACATCCAAGGAGATGAAAGTTCCCAAGACCTCCTCGATAACCCTTAGGTCACCATCCTTCCAAAGCTCAATGGGAAAATTAGTTAATTTTACCCATGTAGTCCATCTTGACAGAGACTCATATTCAACATTGAATAATTGGTTCCATGGCTTGGCACATAAGTGGTGTCTGCCCAGATACCAATGACTAGAAAGGATTTTTGAGGCATCCTCCTTGGCTTAAAAAATAAACTCAATCCAACCATGCAACAAGAGATGGAAAATTGGAGTGTAACCAAGTATAGGGACCCAATTCCTCTCCAGCCATGAACTCGTAGAGGCAACTTACATGATTTTTCCACAACATTTTCCCACAATTACAAATCTGTCCAACTCTATGATATAGGTCACCCGCAGATCTTCACCTATCACCAACAACACCCCACTACCCCAAGACTTTGCTAGTTTTTGTACCTGCTCTGAATTTCCTGGCAATTGACCCAGATCCCCTCCTTGAAGTTTTTCCTCCATATTTTTACTTCTAATAAAACCCTAAACCGATCCACTCGCAAGAAACTTCTCAGGCTCCACACCCTATGAAGAAGATGATTCACCGAGCACCATACTAGTTGAAACATAATGATGTGAGAAACTCCCATCCAAACCTACATTTAAGGTTGAAGGGCACAAATCCCCATGGATCCATCCGGGTCTATGAGAAGAGTCCCCTTGGAGATCACCAGATCTATCTAGAAAAACTTGATAAGAGTGATTTATAGTACATAGAGCTCTTGGATCCACTTCTCGAGCCCCTGAACTTATGCCTCTGACTTAAGGACAAAGGAATGCTAAATGATCATATTTGAGAATATCTGATCTTTGGATAATGTGTCTTTTGAATAATCAACCTTTTAGATTTTACCGCATCTCGGGTCTGGTCTATTATTTCTACAGATATAGGCAAATTTACCCAATTTGAACTGTAAACATAAACACATTGAGATGCCTAACCATTTAACATAATGGAATATAAGAAGTAGTAATAAGATCATACACAAGTGCACAAGAATCTTAGGCCCAAAATAATGTTATTAAACCCAGAACCAATGGGATCTCATACTAGGGGCAATGGCCCAATTTACATAACATAACATACCAAAAACACTTAGAACATATTGCAGAAACCCTCCTTTGTTTTTGTGCCAATGTTGTTGTCCAAACCTAGTCCAAGGAAGATAATTTAAGGGAATGTTGTAACACACATGTCAAAACCCTCAATATATTTTTCTATTCATTTAGAATGACCCTCAGAGATTGCCCTCAATCTTCCCTCCAAGTTGTTCCAGAGACTGTCCCAACACTATTGCACAAGCTCGCCAAAGTTCCCAAAACTCACTATTGTTCCAACTCTCAAAAATCTGTTGTAATGGTGGTTGTTACAACCCTTAAGGCTGCCGATAAATCCACTGTTGGGATACTATATCGACCTACTAATCATGGTTGTAACAACCCTGAGTACAACCCTCATTAATTATTGTATAAGCATGCCACTCTTGTTGTCAGAGGATCCTAGATGTGTCCAAGACCTATTGTACCCTTTCCTCCTTACGTCGAACTTATTCCTAGCTGCCACAACCCTTAAACAAATCTATGGAAGCCTACTTAGGACCTACGACTATCCTAGGTAACTAGTTCGAGTCACCTAAAGCCTAGTCACAACAATTTACCAGCAGGACGAGCCTTCCTATGGACTATGGATGGCCTCAATCAATAGGTTGAGTCCTCCTATAGCTACGACTATTCTCTCTCATGTTGGTCATGCATTCTCCTCAACTAAACCTACCCAAAACAAGAAATCAACAACAGATCAAACCCTCACATCTAAGGCTCCAACGTTGGTTGTAATAGAAAATTAGAACTAAGGTAAGATACCTCTCCTCTCCTGAAATCGCATGGTTGAGGTCACCAAGGATTCTCACCAAGAATCCTCTACAAAATGATTTGTCACATCATCCTATCTCATTTATATACAACTATTAAGGGTGAGTGAGAAATCCCCTAACCAAAGTCAACATCAAATTAGGCTTTTTTA
Source organism: Picea glauca (assembly GCA_000966675.3). Lineage (NCBI taxonomy): Eukaryota > Viridiplantae > Streptophyta > Pinopsida > Pinales > Pinaceae > Picea > Picea glauca. Next base: position 11,727 of record JZKD02S1743612.1, on the reverse strand, counting down.
CTCACACATGTGGGTGTGAAGCCCCAACACAAGCCCACGTAGCCACACACCAAGCCCATGAAGCCCCAACTCAAATCCAAGGGGGATTTCTCCAAACTAAAATTCCATCATGCAGCCAACGACGATACCCAAGTGCCTAGAACCTAGGCCACTAGTGGGAATGCCTACCAATGCTACAAAAGCATCAACACAACCAGGGGCATATAACTGTCCATCTATATTTATCATAATTATTTGTCATAATTCTATTTGGAAATATTTAACTACATATAAATCTCACCTTTGTTAAGATATTGATATCTTAACAAAGGTGAGATTTATATGTAGTTAAATATTTCCAAATAGAATTATGACAAATAATTTTCCTTGACTTTTATACATCCAACTCAATGATTATCGTTTGACCCAGTTTCTTGAAATTTTATTGGTTTTTGAATTCCAACTCATCAACATGGATTTTTCTTATGAGTCCCATTTTAGACCCCAAATTTACTTTAATTGAATTAGAAGGACCAAACCTGAAAGTGAGACTAGAGATGCCACAAATCCCAACTTCCCCTGTTCCCCCAACCTTTTGCCATTTCCTACTTTGCACGTTAACTTCTTCAACCTTCATCCTTGCTCCATGCATATGACGTTGTGCATGGTGGGATTAATGGTTGAGTCATGACAAGTGTTGTTGATTGAGTAAGAGGTATTTGCAATGAGAGCTCATGTCTTGTCTACCATCCAAATCACCATTCTGTACATGATCAAGCCCACACAAGAGTGTCTTCGAGCATCACATGGGGCTTATCTTGTTTGTCTACACAAACACTCCATCCGGGAAAAAACTAATTAAGGCGTTGTCAACAAATTAGAACCGTCATTTAGGTTGGAGAGGGGAGATAGTGAGGGCTAATGTTTAGAAGTGTTTTGTAAACATGTTTTTCATTATAAGGGATAAGGATGATTCATGGAAGTGCCTTTTGTTTATTTATCACCTACTTGATTCTCTCTTAAGAAAAGAAATACAAAATTCATGCTAGAGCTGCTCAATTTCTTGTCTTTGTTAGCACTTACTAGAGATATATTGGATTTGCCTTTGTGTGCATTGATGATGAAAGACTTCTCATCCTTGATCAGATGGAACTAGTTTTCTCTCCTCCTAAAGATTGCATCCCTTATATACATGTAGGTGTTAGAGACTCTGAAAAAGCATCAACTACCGCCTAACCTTAAAAAATGAAATATTTCTTAGCAGTAATTGGTGTATTTATAGTATATGATTGGTGGAGGGGAAGTCAAGATAGATCATGCAAATATGGAAGTCATCCTCTCAAGTGGCAAATTCCTAATAATTTTGTTGAAGTTAGGATCTTCTTTGGGGTAGCATAGTACCTATGTAATTTCATAGTATCCTTTTCATTTATAGATGGGCCACTTCATGCCAGAAAAACCACTAGTGAAATAATCAACAAAAATATTTTGATGAGTTGTAATGGAAGATCAATCAAGCACTAGTTCTTGCATCGCCTAACTTGCAAAATCCTTTCAAAGTGGAGATGAGTGCAAGTGGATATTGATATGGATTTTATGAGTAGAACGAAATGAATATAGATTATTAAAATATGCTTAACATAGAATAACATAGATACAATAAAACTAGTTTTCTATTCAACAAGGAAATAAGTTGAAACTGTAAAATGCAGCGGAAAACAAGCTTGCTCGAATGGTGGCGACTTATCTTTGAGAAGAGATGTGACAGCTGCACTCATTCACGAGAAGATGATTACAATGAGGATCTGAAGGCCTTTTTACAATAAACAGTAATGTCAAAAACCATAGACATCCAAAAACCTAACCCTAGGAGATGAAGCGCCAAAAGTCATGTGGGGCCCGTTTGGGTAAGTTAGTACATCAACTTCCTCGGGTCGTAACTTTTGCATATGATATTTGTTTTAAGCACATGATAGCCCGTTGGAAAGGTATCATTGATGAGATTCATTTTGGGGGCTCAATAAAATCCTTCAAATATCATTGAGAACCTCTATCCCAAAAAAACTTCATTTAGGCCCTCAAAATGGCCCTAGAAGTTAAAAACTGTTAAAAATAGTAAATTGCCAAAATTGCTAGAAAATTGTTTTGAGCGAGTTGGAAAAGGTGGGTGGACACCGATATCCACCTAGATAAATCCTCCCTCCTTAGGAAGCAATGGTATCCATTGCATTGAGTTCCCCCATCAGATTAGGAAATTTCTGTTGAATTTGGCCCTGGGTGAGCCACTTGCCTTGGTGCAGGAGTTGCCCTGCTTTGACGACTCAATAAAGTTGGATCCTTTGTTGTCAAGTGCCCTTGATCTATGTTTCCAAAATCTGATCATTGGATTCTTATTTTATGCATTCGGGGTTGAGCTCTTTTGGTTTCAACTGCTTTTCTATCTCTGAGGTGTCCAATAATGGTGGGAAATATGGCTGAAGGAGAGCCACGTTGAAGACTGGGTGCAAGCCAAGGAAAGGGGGAATGTTGAGATCAAAAACATTGTCACCCATAGCCTTGGTGATGGTGTACGTCCCATAACAGAGTCGGTGAAGCTTCCGATGGGGCCCTCTAAGGAATTCTTTCTACAAGTGAAATGAAACTTTGTCTCCCACCTGAAAATTATGTGGCACTCGATGTTGATCATGGCGTTGCTTGTACTTGGCATTAAACTTATGTAGAATATCCAGAACCTATTGGCAGATGTGGTGGATCTTCTCAATGAACGGGGTGGATTTGTCAACTTCTGGTGGAGCATGGGACGAGTTGGTCAAGGTGGTCACTAGGGGTAGTGAAACATCCATGGGGCCCAATGGTTGGAATCCCAACCCCACCTGAAAGGGGTTGTGGCCAGTTCAGATATGTGAGGCTCAGTTGTAGCTATTCTAGACATAGGGAAGACTCTCATCCCATGTGCGACGGTGTTTTGAATTGTACATGCGTAAGATATGTACAATCATCTGATTGACAACCTCAGTTTGGCCATCTGTCTGGGGGTGGAAGGCAGTGGATTTGGTGAGCTTGGTATCCATCAGTGACCAGAGGCTTGACCAAAATGTACAGAGGAACCAATTGTCACGGTCTGAGATAATGTTTTGTGGGATCCCAAAATGTACCCATACATGTTCAAAGAAGATATTGGTAGTGGTTTCTACTGTGATTTTCTTCTTGCAGGCGGCTAGAATCTCCATATTGGAAAAGCGATTAGCAACCACAAAAACACAATCATTTCCCCTCTTGGTGGATGGGAGGCCCGACATGTATTCCATTGATATGGATTCCCATGACATGTTAGGAGTAGGAACACGAGTGTACAGGCCCTTTTTCTTAGTGGTCGGTTTGGCAATAGCGCACACGATGCAAGACCTGATATACTTGCCGAAATCCCGTTAAAATTTCGGCCAATAGAAATGTTTCTGCAGCATTTCCACTGTCTTTTCAATGCCAAAGTGTCCTGCCACCCGACTGTATTGAGCTTCCCAAATTAGCTTCGTGCGCTCGCTTGATGGAACACAGAGATGTCCCAGACGACACAACAACCCATCTTGAAGATGGAAATTAGCGACCACTGAGTTGGCGCCCAACATTTGGTAGGTGGCGGAGAACTCATGGTCTGTCTCGTAGAGGTAGGGCCATCTGAAGGTCTCATGGCCGCAAGAGTCTAGCACTGTGGTGAGTGTCACAACTAGAGGTCAGCTAAGGTAATCAACAACTCGGTTGGTACTTCATGTTTTATACTTGATGTTGAGGTGGAACTGTTGTAAGTATGTGGACCACTTGTGATGACGATCATTTTGAAATTTTCCTTGGGTCTGCATGAACTGTAGTTGCTTATGATTAGTGTGGATGATTGTCTCCTTCCCAAGAATGTAATGTCTCCATTGGCGGCAGGCTTGCATAATGGATTACATTTATTTGTCATAAGTAGGGTACTTACGGACAACATCTGATAGTGTCTCACTATGATATGCCATGGGGTGGTCGTGTTGAGTGAGAACGACGCCCACAACATAGTCTGAAGCATTTGTCTCGATCTTAAAGGGATGTTGCAGGTCTGGTAATGAAAGTGTTGGGGATGAGAACAAATGCTTCTTCAAGTCATCGAAGGCTTGTTGTTGGGATAGGCCCCACAAATTTTTTTCCTTACCGCCACCCCTGGTTACTTGGTTGAAGGCCCATGCGATATGAGAGAATCCCAACATGAACCTGCGATAGAAATTGGCAAGGCCCAAGAAGCTCTGAAGTTTAGTGAGAGTGGTTGGGGCTGGCCAGTCACGAATGACCTAGATTTTGTTTGGATCCACATGCACACCATGTCAATCAATGATGTAGCCTAAGTAATGGACCCTTACCATGCCGAAAGAGCATTTTTCCAAGTTTTCATATAGTTTGTGTTGCCACAGGGTGTGCATAACCTATTGAATATGCTGCAAGTGTTCCACCCAAGTCTTGTTGTATATGAGGATGTCATCTAGATACACCACTAAAAAAGTATTGGTGAAAGGTCATAGGATATCGTCCATCATCCTCATAAAAGTTGTTGGAGCATTTTTCAAACCAAAGGGCATGACCATCCATTCAAAAAGACCTTATTTTGACTTGAAGGCGGTCTTCCATACATTTGTATGTTCTATTGGGACCTTGTGGTAGACAAACTTCGGATCAATCTTACTGAAGTATTTTCCCCCATGAGCTGATCAAGGAGGTCGTCAATTCGGGGAATTAGGTACCAGTTTCAGACTGTGATTTTATTCAGGGCCCGGTAATCAATGTAGAGTCGTCAGGTCCTATCTTTCTTTTGCACCAACATGATTGGGCTCCCACAAGGTGATGAGATGGGACGTATGTGACCCTTGTGGAGCAGTTCTTGGATCTGCTTCTTGATCTCCTCATTTTCTAACAGAGAGAGGCAGTAGAATGACCCATTGGGTAGCGATGCACTTGGGGTTAGATCGATGGGATGCTTGACCTAGCAGTGCAGAGGTACCCGAGTAGGAGAGGAGAAGATATCTGAGTATTCTTCCACAACCTTATCCACTTTCTTTTGTTGTGTGGAGAGATCGACCTCGGAGGCCCTGGATGTGGCTGCGATCTTTCGCTCACTCTGAGAGCGAATCACAAAGAAGACAAATTTCCCGGTCTGAGAGATGACCTTTCTAAATTGCTTGCTAGAGATCAAGGAAATAACACTAGGAGGGACTTCCTCGGGTATCCTATACAATTTCCTGTTAAAAGTAATAATAACATTACGAGGCTAGACTCATATATAGCATGATGTTTCCATAAATAAGGTTGTCCCAAAATAACATTACAAACTTAGAGAGGAGCAACATCACACAATACCTCGTCTTTGAAGGGCTTGATGTCGTACGATAGTCGACACTGTTGGTTGATGCAGAGATCGCTTCCTTGGCGAAGACATCCAGTGGTGTAGGGTTGTGGGTGCGACATTATCGGCAGGGCCAACTGCTTGATGACCTCTACTAAGATGAGTTTTTTTTGGTTACCGCTATCGATGATGAAGTGTAGTGGGGTGCCTTTTACCCACATATGTGAATGGAAGAGGTGCTTGCCTTCTTCTGGCTCATCTGGTTCACCAGGTTGGAGCTTGGTGGTAGCAACGATGGCACTAGGTTCCACGTTAATGATCCATCTTCCCCTTTTTGGTTCTGACTTAGAGTCAAAACCTGCATCATATTCAGAGGCTTTCACGTTGGCCACAAACGACTGTTTTGAGCGATAGTCAGCAGTGTTATGCCAAGGGATCTTATGGAAGTCGCACCATTTCCCGATATCTTTTTTTTCTTTCTGGTATCCTTCTTTGCTTGTTGCTTGGACTGATTGTCCTCATACTTTCCTTCTTTTCTCTGTCCTTTTCTCTAAGGGTTGGGGCCACCCCTTCCTGGCTTTTGCTGTGAGGGGTTCCCAGGCCCAAATTGTCGCGTCTTTTGTTTGAGCTTCTGCTCAATTTTGATGACATATCGGTAGGCCATGCCCAAGGACGAGATGTCCAAAAATTCCATTTTGGCCTGGATGTATCTATGCAGATCACTGAGATACTTGAGCACTAGATGTCGCTCTGAATCTTTGATACCCATCTTGGTGCACAAGGTATGGAAGATATTCGTGAACTCTGGCACTACTTGGTCTCTTTCTTGCCGTAGTGTGGTCCATTTGGTATACAATTCATCATAACTTCTGACAGGGTAGTATTGTTCCTTAATAGAATCCCCGAAGGATTCCCAGGTGGCAACAACTGTAAATAATGAGGGTTCCTCTGTTTCCTTTTGCTCATGGAAATTTTCCCACCAATCTTTGACATGGGGAACGACTTTGAGGAGTGTAAAAGTAATATATTCTCTATTCAAAAATTTATGGATAGAAAAATACCCTTCTAGTATATTCAACCACTTCTCTACAACATCCATGTCTATATAACCTTCAAATATAGGAATATCGAAGTTGATTTGTACCTTGAAGGGGGTGGTGCCTCCGCTCAAGGAAGATGTGTCACATGTTGGTAGCCACATAAGGATTTGCACAAAACTATCCATCATCTCGTTCCTTTGTTGCGTGAGGGATTCCTCAAGAAACATTTTGAAAGGATCTCCTGTCCTGTCATCTTTCTTTTCTCCTGCCATGAGAGGTCTCTTGGGCATGCGAGAAAATTTTTCCTCAAGAGAAACAAGCTCGAGACCCAATTTCTTTGTACCCTGACCTCGTTGGGTACATGCATTAATACGACAAGGAACAAACCGCTCTGATACCACTGATCCAGATTTTATGAGTAGAGCGAAATGAATATAAATTATTAAAAGATTATTAACACAAAATAATAGAGATACAGTAAAACTTTTTTTCTATTCAACAAGGAAATAAGTTGAAATTGTAAAATGCAGCGGAAAACAAGCTTGTTGGAATGGTGGCGGCTTATCTCTGAGAAGAGATGTGACGGCTGCACTCATTCGCAAGAAGATGATTATAATGAGGCTCTAAAGGAATTTTTACAATAAAAATGAATGTCAAAAACCCTAGACATCCAAAAACCTAACCCCAGGAGATGAAGCGCCAAAAGTTATGTGGGCCCCGTTTGGGTAAGTTAGTACATCAACTTCCCGGGGTCGTAACCTTTGCATACGATCTTTGTTTTAGGCGCATGATAGCTTGTTGGAAAGGTATCGTCGAGAATATTAATTTTGAAGGTTCAATCAAAGCCTTCAATTATGATTGAGAAGATAGATCCCTAAAAACCTTCATTTAGGCCCTCAAAATGGCCCCGGAAGTTAAAAACTGCTAAAAATAGTAAATTGCCAGAAAATTGTTTTGAGCGAGTTGGAAAAGGTGGGTGGCCACCGATATCCACCTGGATCAGATATGTTATGGGAATGGTCTTGATGCAGGGATGTAAGTTGATATGCTATCATTCTGAAATGTTTCATGGTGGAGTCCTAAACTACCCTACATATGATAAGGAACTCTATGCCCTAGTTCAAGTTGTTAACAAGTGGAAGCACTATCTAATGGGAAATGAAACTATTATCCACATTGATCACTAAACATTGTAGTATTTGTATGCCCATAGTGAGCTTCAACAAACTAGACACTACAAGTGGATGTGGTTTTTGTAGCAATTTCATCTAGTCATTAAATATAAGAGGACATCACTAAAAAGTTGGAAAAAATGCTTTCAAGTCCACCCACATCCAAGATTATAAATTTGGGAACACTGATGCACATGGAGCCTTTTACCCATGATGCATACAAAGAGGCATACACAAACTATGGTGACTTTAAAGAGGTGTTTCAACAACTACAGGGCCAAATTTGTATAGAATAAGGTGACGATAAGGCTGAATATCATCTCCATAATGGGTTGCTCTACAAGCTAGACAAACTTTGTGTCCCTAAAGGTGAAAGATTGTATCTTATTATAGAGGCTCACACCTTCAATGTTGTAGGAAATTTTGGTGTTAGGAGGATATTTTCCAACTTACAGGGGTATGTGTATTAGCCCAAAATGAGAGAAGATATAACTTAGTTTATTAGAGGATGCATACTTTGTTGTACCAACAAGCCTAGTAATATAAAGCAAGGTTTATACTATCCCTTACATATACCCACTAGACCTTGGGATAACATATACATAGATATTTTGGGTTGTTTTCTAACCACCAAGAAGAGAGATGATTATCTGTTTATGGTAGCTGACATGTTCAACAAGATGTGCATTCTTATGCCTTAAAAAAACACCATCAAAGGACAAGAAGTGGAAATCATCTTCTTTGAACAGGTCTGGGTGCACTTTGAGATACCAAGGAACATCATCTGATATAGGGATACCAAATTTCTCAGTTCCTTTTGGACTACACTTTGGGAGAATATGGACACCAAGATGAAGAGATCTCTAGCTTTCCATCCATAGATATATGGGTAGACAGAAGTAGTCAACAAGACATTGGTTCAACATTTGAGGGGTTTCAATTGGAAGAATCCAAAGACATAGGATGCAAATTTGATTTATATTCAACACTCTTGTAGTAGAGTGGTCCACACTTCTACTAGTAAGTCCCCTTCTAAAACTTACTTTGGGTATTTTCCACCTTCACACTTGGATGTTGTATATGGATAGCAAGGATGAGTGAGGGAAGACATCACATGAGATGCATTAAAATCATAAAAAAATGTTGACAAGATTAGGAAAATCCATTTGCAAGTATATTAGATATTGAATAAGTCACAGGAAAAGTACAAAGCTTGACATGATTAATATAAAATTGAGATAACATTTAAGATGGGAGACAGAGATTGGTTGCATATGAATAAAGAAATGTTATAGGGTCCTAGTAAGAAGATCAAAGCTCTATGGTATGGTCATTTTGAAGTATTGGAGAAGGTGGGTGATAATTCCTACAAACTAAGTCTACCCCCATATATGTGCATTTACTCAGTAGTGAATGTGGAAAATATGAAACTCTATTAGCCTTCCATGTTGGATCAAGAAACAATGGATCAGGTCCTACCTTCTTCTTTTTTTCCCAAGGAAACCCTCATAGAAAACCCTTTAAGTATCTCCCTATGATCCATGGATGGTAAACATGGTAAACTGTTGGCCCTAGTTACATAGCCTAATCATGAGAGTCGAAATCGTGACCTCCCCAACTCTAGGGGAAGAGATAAGAGGTCTTATGTTTGACTCATGATCACTTGCGATAACCCTTGGGGCTAGATCAGGTCCTATGTACCATAGAGGACTTAGCACCATAAGATCAGGTAGAGTTGGTAGAAAATATAGTTACGTAAAATAAGTCCAGAACTACTAGACGTGGGTAGCATGAACTTTTGTAGATAAGGTTGAAAGGATAACTTCCAATCAAGGCCAAATGGTCTTATTGTGTCAAGAGAAAGCTAGCGTACTGGACCAACATGTTTCAAAGATACCCTTCATAGAACATTAACAATTAAACAAGGATTGAAGAAGATATTAGTAGTTTTCCATTTCCTGATATTTATCTTTCATGGGATCAATTCCCCCTTGAATGAATTTACTATAATATATGGATTTGAGCATGGCTAGGAATAAGGGAGAATGGTACTTTACTAACATTATTACTAGTATTATATATTGGATTATCCATAACATTACCCTACCTCCCTGCACTCCCCTCAATGCCTAAGACAACAATGGGAATTGAGGGGAGGGGAGGGAAGGAGCTAGGGGTGGTAGTGGGGCGGGGGATCCCATAATTTCCCCTCCTCCCCAACTCCCATTTCCTTTGATTTTCAAAGGAGATGGTAGGGGGAGGGGTTTTGGGAATCACCTCTCCTCCCCCAATTTGTTTTCTCAATTTTTTCTTTTTTAATGTTGTTCTTTCTTTTTTTTTCTAATGTTTTGTTTTGTTTTTTTTTATTATTATTATTATATATATATATATATATATATATATATATATATTATTTTTAAAATCATAGTTATGAATAGATTTTTATTTTATTATTGTTTTACTCCGTTGTTGTTGGTTTTTTTTGTAAGTTAGAATCTTATATTACCTTCATAACACTAAGTGCCAAATACATGTCATCTGACCTGGTGCCTGGACTGCCAAAAATGGAAACCAACTCCAGCACTAGATCCCATATATCTTTAAATGTCTACCATGGGGGCCAAAAGTAAAATATCTAGTTTTACCAGAGTGGCTACAGAGAAAGCATAGATATAAAACATTATTGAAAACTACAGAAACAAAATTAAAACATAAGTAATAATCACAACATGATTGTTGAATTAAACATCAGACTGACCGCTACTGCGACCGTCACAAGGAGGAACTGGCCAGGCTGGAGCAAAAGCACATCAGTGTCGACATCTGGAAAATGTTGGTAGGGATGTTGGCCATATAGAGAATTGAAGAGCTCTGCTAGCTTGTGGTCCATTATCTCCTGGAAAAAATGTTGTTCTGCGATGTCCCTACGAAGTTAAAAAATTAACTGGACCTGGTCATCAAAGAACCGACGAGGATAATTCTCTTCTCTTATCCCACTGGAGTTTTCCTTTGGAACCTACGAGTTGTTTCTCATATTATTTATGTGAGCCAAAGGAATAGGAAACTCTAGTGGAGTACATCTCGATGGAGGCACAACAAGGACCTCCACATTTTCCTAGTTATGAACTGTCAGAATTTCCTCTTCCACAATTGCATAGCCCCACACCTCCTCATATTGTTGGCTTGCCATAGAGGTCTGCTGAGAAGAATCAAAGAAACCGGGGGAAGGAGATATAGATTGGCGATGACCTATAGAACTGCGAAAGGTTCCCAAACCCCTGCGAGGTTTACCTAGTTCACGAGGCATGGAGTGGAGAGGGAGAGGAAAAGATCAGAAGGGGAGCCAAAAGAAACTAGAAACACAAAAATAACAGAGAGAAGCAGAGTGTTTTCCAACAATGCTACTAGCGGGAGGGGTTATGGGCACGATAGACAACCAAGGTGAGATAAAAGAGACCATAGCGAGGTTCAGAACCCATAAAATTTCTATTAAAACACCATAAATGACATTCACCCCCATTGTACTAGAGTTTGCAATGCCAACCTATTGGGCCCCAACAACCCCCTTATTTTTCTTTAATCAAAATCTAGGGTCCCTCGAAATTTTACTTGGATTCTTCGTTTGTTTCCCTTTGACTTTATTGGATTGGTATTGGTTTGCTTTGTTTCGAGGTTGGTTCGAGTTTATATTCTTTTCTTTTGTTTGGTTTGAATTTCATGAAATTTAAATGCCATTTTGTTTTGTTTTCTACAGAGTTTTAATGTTGATGGACGAGCTTCATAATTTGGGAGTTTTTATTACGACACATCGTTTCTATGACATTTGTTCACATTTGATCAAGTTTGAATGAGGGAGAGACGAACATAGAAATCTTAATTTAAACGAAAACCTTAATTTTTATAAACTTTTACTTTCATTTAAATTATAATTATGTTTTCGCCTTTTGATTATTAACAATCATTTTCACAAAATCATTTGGTAGGTTTAATTAATTAAATTATTTTGATAGCTTACATCTCATTTCAAAATAAAAATAAAATAATAAAAAAAAGAATTATCTATCATTTGTTTGATTTTGTGAAAACCCAAAATCAATATTTTCTCCTCTCCATCAACTTGAAGCTTCTAGAATTTTAAGATCATATTTGAAAGGAAAATATAAACAAT
>JZKD02S1743601.1:21910-34718 GCA_000966675.3 Picea glauca | reverse complement strand
TCACCATGGGTGTTAGGCAACATACTTTCAAACATCAAAGATGTGAATCAACATCGATCATCATGCATGTTTTATTGAAATCAAGCCAACTAACCTATGCTATAACCTAAGTTCTAACCTACTTCCCTATGAAATTTAGCCCAAATTAAACTGTTGGACTAAGAAATTACTCTACCTTAGGGTTATTTGACCAAGATTAGGCAGTTTGGTCAAATTTATTCACTAGCTATCCTATCTACTTGGCTAAGATTAAACAGTTTAGCCAATCTTATTCATTAATCCTATCAACATCAATTTAAAAGGACTTGGCCATGCTTAGACTGTATGGATCAAGTCATTGTTATTGCATGGGGCTTTATTTAATTTCTTTTATGCCCTCTTTTATTCTTTTCTCATTTTCTTTCTCTTTTCTTTTCTTTCTTTTTCTTTTTCTTTTCTTTCTTTTTCTTTTTCTTTTCTTTTTCTTTCTTTTTTAGAATGAAGTAATCTCTGCAAGTCAAAAACACTAAAGGGACAAAAATACAATCAACAGTTGATCCTATAAATTATAGGGTTATAACATGAGTAGTGAGGCCACCAGATAGAGTTGTAGATATGGACTACAGTGGAAGTGTGATATTCCAACGATGAAGGTGATTGATCATCGATCACTGAAAAGGATCGACGATGATCCATCCCTTTCACATGATAAACGACAAGGGTGTTAATAAAGAAGCGACCCCCCCAAAATTATATATGTTGTGGATTGACATTCCACGTGTCGAGAGGAGGATCATTTCACCCCCCACTAGCTTTGGGATTGTGGAAAGGCCTTTGGTCCCTAAAATGCATCATAGGAATCCATTGTCAACGACTAATTAAGTCATGATTGTCTGATGCAGGAGCATCGTTGGCAAGCGCACAGAGGCAAGACCACTCAACATGTGAGAGTTCTTCCAGAAATTCAATGTTGACAATTGCAGCCGATTTTGAAATCCGCCTTAACTCAGTGCCGTAATTTACCTTTGGAGGCATGCTTAAACTAGTGCCAAATTTTACCCTTTGAGGCATGTTTTTAATGTCGCAAGCAGAGTAGGAGTTTTTGCTACAACATTGAAGTGCGACTAGACTAAGATATCATAGGATGAATTTTAGAGTAGGCAAGTTAGCAAAAGCCCCAAGCTTAAAAAAAAAGTCATTGTAATCAGAATATGTTCTGGTAGCCATTTTGGCACTTGTGAATAGAACAGAAGAAAAATTGATCCAAATGCATGTGTGTGAATGTTATTTGTGATTTCCCGTTATTTCTGTTTTCATGAACAAGTGAATGAATCTCCACCGAGGAGAACGGAACTGTGACTATTAGTTTTTAGTTTCAATTGTTTCTCTTCATTTGAAGCTCTGCAAGGTGTGCATCGAGCTAGAGAGGAATGCAAGGATATCAAGAGGAATTTCTCTATGAGAAATACCATGGATCTGAGTTATTGAAATCCCTCATACACAAGGAGTGCACAGGAAATTGAAGTTTGAACCAGACAAAGCTTAGGAGGAACAACATGTCGGAAAGTGTTATCGAGATCCAGGAACCCATTCCTCGGAAGAAGCGAAGGTCGAGCCTTCGAAGACTTAGAAAGTCTTATGAGTTTGAAGTGAGTGAAAGCTAAAGAGGAGGAATGTGAGACCCTGCAAGCCATTGGATCAAGTGGAGTTGCGAGGAGGTTAGTGACGGGGAAGAGATCTGACTATAGATCTAGAGGGAATTGTGAGTCGTTGATCAAGCACCTCAAGATTTTAGCATTTCAGAAACTGGGAGTACAAGGGTCAATAGTGTGGGACTCTCGACCAGTGCAACCCAGAAAAGATCGGAGTCGTCAGATCTTCGAGGGCCTAGAGCTATTGATCTGACGTGAGGGGAGATTTCATGGTTTCGGTGACCAGGAAGAGGAGTGGACAACTTCGTAAGACGCAAAGTCATGAAACATGAAATGACGAAATAAGCGTAGTCATTGATCCAAAAGAGAGATCTGAGTTGTAGATCTCACATCATTAATATTTTGACATTCGTGACTTGGAGGGATCATGTGCTTTGTATCGCAGGTTCCGATACTGCGAAATGCGACATGCTTTCGTGGTAAAGATTATGGTCACAGGTGTGCAGTCATGTGAGTTGGGAAAGGGGAGGAACTAACCTCTGTTAGCCCTCATCAGAGTTTTAGGACTTGGAGGAGCCAAGGACTTGTCGTATTGGAAAGCCCGGGGTTGTGACACGCGACGTGATTTTTGGGCCAAGTCTGTGGTCATGCCCACGGTCACAAGGAGTGGAGAGCATGAGCCTAGCGCTTGGTCATGCAAGCGAACACAGAGAAGGACCTATGGATTTGAAGAGGGAGGTTCCAACTCGGATCCTGAAGAGCCATTTCGACCCCGAACCAGAAGATCCTGACCAGGAGGTCACACATCCCTTAGGAGGGATAGGGGGTTTGCATCAGGTGGTATCAGAGCACAAGTTCTTCGTATGTAGAATTCAGGTGAAAGAAAGAGGAAGAGACAGAGAACTCAGAGTTGTACTCTATGTGTGACCAACAGTCAACACAATGCCGCCAAAGAGATGAGAGGCACCTTTAGCCAACTGTGTTGCAGAGAGGGAGATGCGAGAACTTCACACCAGATTGGAAATAATGGAAGCAGTGCAGAGAAGAGCACTTGACGTTGGAGACGTCAATGAATCAGAAAGTGAAGAGGTTAAAGTTGAAGAAGCTATAGGAGAAGACGCTGTAGAGGAATGTTTGTTGAAAGAAGTTGCCAGACTGGGAGGCAGAGCTAAGATAGAGGTTCCCATGTATGAGGGAAACCTAGATGCCGAAGAACTGTTTGATTGGATAAGATTCATTGACATACACTTCGATTATGAAGACATCGATGAGGAGAAGAAGGTGAATCCGGTAGTCACCAGGTTAAAAGGACATGCAACATTGTGGTGGGATGAACTATAGGCTAAGAGAAGAAGCAAAGGAAAACATAGGATAAAGAGTTGGGACAGAATGGTAGCCAAGATGAAGGCTAAGTTCATACCCAAAGATTATCAGATACATCTTTTCAAGAAAATGCAGAACCTGAGATAGAAAGGGATGACAGTTAAGGAGTACACCGAGGAGTTCTACCGGTTGAACATCAAAACTGGACAACGGGAGAGAGATGAAGAGAAAGTTGCTAGATATATAAATGGCTTGAGATATGAGATCCAAAGGAAGAGGCAATGGAGGAGTAATATGTTATGCTTGTGGAAAGACACGACACATGTCTTGGGAATGCCTCGAGAAGAAGAAGGAAGGAGGAGAAGCTCACATTTTAGAAGCCTAGTGAAGAAATGTTGAAGCAGAGGGAGCAGAGGATGGAGCATCCCTAATGTTGAGAAAAGTTCTCTTGAAATCGGAGGCAGAAATTGAAAAGCCAGTGCAGAGAAACATTCTCTTTAGGACAACTTGCAAGACTAAGGATAAATTATGCAAGGTGATCATTGATAGTGGGAGTACTGACAACCTGGTATCCATAAACATGGTGGATAAATTGGAGATAAAGACAACTAGACATCCAAAACCATTCAAAGTCACATGGCTGAAAAAAGGACACCAATTAATGATCACTAAACAATGCTTGGTTGAAATTAAAATAAGAGGATATAAATATGAAATCCTATGTGATGTAATTCCCATGTATGTATGCCATATTCTGTTGGGAAGACCATGGAAGTTTGACAGAAATGTCATTCATGATGGGAGGAAAAACACATATACATTAGAAAAAAATGGTAGGATGCATATGTTGCTGCCAATATAGGAGAAGAGAGTAAAGTAGTAAGCCAACACAAGAATACTTCTCATGAGTGGGAAGGAACTCTTGAAAGAAGTCAAGAAAGAACAGGAGATGCAGTTCATTGTAGTGAGGAAGCCCAGAGTCATCCTTACGAGTACATCAATGGATGATTTGCCTGAAGAAGTTTAGGAGCTGCTGGATAATTTTGTTGATATAGTGGTGGATGAGCTACCAAACTCATTGCCACCCATTAGGAGTATCAGTCATCATATCGACTTGATACCAGGGAAAAGTCTTCCAAACAAAGTAGTGTATAGATTGACACCTCGAGAGAATGAGGAAGTGAAGGACCAAGTCCAAGAGTTGCTAGACAAAGGTTTGGTCAGAGAGAGCTTGAGTCCATGTGTAGTACCAACTGTGTTGAGCCCAAAGAAAGATGGAGGATTGAGAATGTGCACAAACTTGAGAGCCATCAACAAGATCACCATCAGGTACAGATTTCCTTTACCAAGAATGGATGATTTAATAGATTTCTTAAGTGGAGAAAATTTATTTTCTAATATAGATCTGAAAAGTGGATATCACCAGATTAGAATGAGAGAAGGTGATGAATGGAAAACAACCTTTAAGACAAATGAAGGTCTATACGAGTGGTTGGTTATGCCATTTGTCTTAACAAATGCCCCGAGTAATTTTATGAGGTTGATGAATGAAATTCTGAAAGATTTCATTGGGAATTTTGTGGTTGTATATCTGGATGATATATTGATCTTTAGCAGGACTAAAAAAGATCATTTGAGGCACCTAACGCTAGTAATGAGGAGGCTACAACAGGAGAAGTTGCTGATCAATTTGAAGAAGTCCTCTTTTATGAAGAAAAAACTTATTTATTTGGGTTTCGTGATCTCTTCGAATGAACTGAAGATGGATCCAGAGAAGGTGAAAGCAATTAGAGAATGGTCGTCACCAAGAATCATGTTTGAGGTAAGGATCTTCCATGAATTAGCGAGCTTCTATAGGAAGTTCATTAGAGACTTCAGTGGGATTTGTGCACCCATGATGGATACAGTAAAGAAGTGGCACACGTCTTTTAAATGGACAGAGGAGGCTGAAACGAGCTTCAATATACTAAAGGAGAAGATAACGGAACAACCAATTCTGGTCTTGCCGAATTTCGAAAAGACATTTCAGGTGAGATGTGATGCGAGCAGAATTGCAATAGGAGCAGTTTTGAGTCAGGATAACAGACCTGTTGCCTATTTCAACAAGAAGCTAAATGAGACTAAGAAGAAATACTCCACATATGACAAGGAGTTTTATGCCATAATTCAAGCTTTGAAGAAATGGAGGCATTATCTTGTCCCGCAAGAGTTTGTCTTGTATAGCGATAACCAAGCTTTACAATTCATAAACAGATAGGAAAAATTGAATCAAAGGCATGCAAAATGGGTTGAATTTATGAAATTTTTTACTTTTGTCATAAAACATATTGTTGGGAATGCTAACAAGGTAGTTGATGCATTAAGCAGGATATGTTTGATCATGCAGGAATTCCAGGTGAAGACCTTGGGGTTTGAACACCTTAAGGACATGTATCATGATGATGTAGATTTCAAGGAGGCATATGGGGCATGTGATAATCTTGTGTTGAGAGATAGAAGTCAGTGTATAGAATACATGATTCAGGAAGGATTGTTGTTCAGAGGACATCGGTTGTGCATACCAAAAGGCTCAATAAGGGATAATCTTTTGAATGAAAAGCATAGCAGAGGATTGGCTAGACATTTTAGCCATGATAAAATGTTTTCACAGTTGAGAAACTCATACTATTGGCCAGGTATGAGAATAGAAGTGATAAATTTTGTGAACAGATGTAGAATTTGCCAACATGTTAAGGGGAAAAGACAGAACACTGGGTTGTATCAACCATTGCCAATACCAGAGAGGCCTTGGGATGCAATAAGCATGGATTTTGTGTTGGGATTACCAAGAACACAAAGAGGATTTGATTCCATATTTGTGGTGGTAGATAGATTTTCAAAGATGGCACATTTCATCCCATGCCAGAAGACTAGTGATGCAATGCATGTTGCAAATCTGTTTTTCAAAGAAGTTGTGAGAMTTCACARCCTACCTAGGAGCATTGTCTCAGACAGAGACACAAAATTTGTTGGTCACTTTTGGAGGACGCTGTGGAAGAAGATGGGGATGAATTTTTCCTTTAGATCAGATTATCACCCTCAKACAGATGGGTAGAMTGAAGTGGTAAATAGAAGTTTGGGTAATTTATTAACTAGTCTAGTTACTGAACATCATAACTAGTGGAATCAGATTATGCCACAAGAAGAATTTGCATACAATGACTCACCAAATAGGAGCACTGGAAGGAGCACATTCCAAATACTCTATGGTATGAAACCCAAGGGAGTGTCTGAGTTGAGAGACTTGGAACATGGTGAGATCAGGAGCACTGGAGCAGAGGATTTTGCTGCGGAGATGGAGTGATTCCATAGCCAGATCAAAGGACAATTGGAGAGTTCTAATAAAAAATACAAGCACAGAGMTAATTAGCATCGTAGGGAACTTCAATTTGAAGTAGGAGATCAGGTTTTAGCACATCTYAGGAAGGAAAGGTTCCCTAGGGGAACATACAACAAGTTGAAGATGAAAAAGATAGGACCCTGTAAGATCTTGAGGAAATTTGATGCAAACACCTATGAGATTGAGCTGCCAGATGGTGTGGGAATTTCACCCATATTCAATGTTTCAGACTTGTATCCATATAGGAAAGATGACATAGAAGGGTCAGAATCTCAAGGAAAGATTCAATGGGAGAAACAGATGCCTGTGGAGGAAAAGTCGCAGATGGAGAAAATTGTTGATAAGAGGATTGGCAAGAAGACTAGGAGGAAGACTTATTTTGAGTATCTAGTCAAATGGAAGGGACATCCAATTGAAGATGCCGGTTGGGAAAATGAAGTTTCCATCCAGAAGTAGGGAAAATTAGTAGAGGAGCTCATGGACAGGATTCCATGAATTTTTGTCAAGGGGAGTATGATGTAGGAGCATCATTGGCAAGCACGCAGAGGCAGGACCACTCAACACATGAGAGTTCTTCCAAAAATTCAACATTGACAGTTCCAACCGATTTTGAAATCTTCCTTAACTCAGCGTCGAAATTTACCTTTGGAGGCACACTTAAACTAGCGCTGAATTTTACCCTTTGAGGCACGTTTTGAAAATCACAAGTGGAGTAGGAATTTCCACTATGGCTCTGAAGTGCGACTGGACTAAGATAACATAGGATGAAGTTAGTAGAAGCCCCAAGCTTAAAAAAAAGGCCATTGTAATTAGAATATGTTCTGGTAGCCATTTTGGCACTTGTGAATAAAATAGAAGGAAAATTGATCCAAATGCATGTGTGTGAATGTTATTTGCGATTTCCTATTATTTTTGTTTTCATGAACAAGTGAATGAATCTCCACCGAGGAGAACAGAACTGTGATTGTTAGTTTTCAGTTTCAATCATTTCTCTTCATTTGAAGCTCTACAAGGTGTGCATCGAGCTAGAGAGGAACGCAAGGATATCGGGAGGAATTTCTCTTCGAAAAACACCATGGATATGATTTATCGAAATCCCTCAGACGCAAGGAGTGCACTGGAAATCGAAGTCTGAACCAGACAAAGCTCAGGAGGAACAACACATCGGAAATTTTTATCGAGATCTAGGAACCCGTTCCCTGGAAGAAGCGAAGGTCGAGGATTCGAAGACTTAGAAATTCTTCTAAGTTTGAAGTGAGTGAAAGATCAGGAGGAGGAATGTGAGACCCTGCAAGCCATTGGATCAAGTGGAGTTGCGAGGAGGTTAGTGATGGGGAAGAGATACGACCATAGATCTAGAGGGCGTTGTGAGCCATTGATCAAGTGCCTCAAGCTTTCAGCATTTCGAAAACCGGGATTACAAGGGTCAATAGTGTGGGACTCTCGATTAGTGGAACTCCGAAAAGATCGGAGCCATCAGATCTTCGAGGGCCTAGAGCCATTGATCTGAAGTGAGGGGAGATTTCGTGGTTTCAGCGACTGGGAAGAGTAGTGGACAATTTTGTAAGATGCGAATTCACAAAATGTGAAATGCCGAAATAAGCGTAGTCATCGATCCAAAAGAGAGATCTGAGCAGTAGATCTCGTGTCATCGAGATTTCGACATTCGTGACTTGGAGGGATTAGGCGCCTTGTATCACAGGTTCCAATACTGCGATCCGCAATGTGCTTTCATGGTAAAGCTTATGGTCACTGGTGTGTGGTCACGTGAGTTGGGAAAGGGGAGGAGCTAACCTCTGTTATCCCTCATCGAAGTTTTTGGACTTGGAGGAGCCAAGGACTTGTCGTATTGGAAAGCTCGGGGTTGTGAAACGTGGCGTTATTTTTGGGCCAAGTCCGTGGTCGTGCCCATGGTCATAAGGAGTGGAGAGCGTGAGACTAGCACTTGGTCACACTGGAAAACATAGAGAAGGACCTGTGGATTTGAAGATGGAGGTTCTAGCTCGGAACCCGAAGAGCCATTTCGGGCTCAAACCAGAAGATCCTGATTGAGAGGTTGCACAACCCTCAAGAGGGATAGGGTGTCTGCATCATTGTCGATCTTGATAAGCGATTGTTGGATTAGCGCTTAGTCATCACCTATGGTCGTATGGTATATAGAACATTGCTACAATTATATGTAAAATGTTACAGTCCATTATGTGGGCTCATAACCCACAGGTCCCGAGATCGGGATCATTGGAAATTGGAAATGAATGACCCCCAGATTTCATTTTCATCAAGTGGTATAAGAGAAGGGAAATATTTCCTGCGTGTTGGAGAATGGAAAAAAACTTCCAACTGCGGTTGGGTAGAATTTGTTGGGAAATTCTACAGTTGCGATTGTGTGTAGATTTTTTTAGAAGAGTGAGCATATTGCAACAACCATAGGATCATAGGAAGATTGAAAGGTTCCAGAGGAGGTGAACCTGCGATACCAAAAGGATGAGCCAAAGGAGGAGAGACGGTGAGGTGTCAATGGAGACTTCATTACAGCTCACTACTGAGCGTGAGGACAAGCTCAGTGATACATGAAGAGGAACAGGACAATATGAAATAATAGGGGACACATGATCATGAGATCATGATTTTTTTTTATTCCTAGACAGTCTAATGTAGGAGCATCAACCCTTCCAAGTCAAATTCGATTTTCCAAATCTTACAGAAGTCGACATGGCCATGAGGATGATATTTCCTCTATATTTGATTTAATTTGTTTGTAACTGTTGTGTCA
The DNA here is from genome assembly GCA_000966675.3 of Picea glauca. Classification (NCBI taxonomy): domain Eukaryota; kingdom Viridiplantae; phylum Streptophyta; class Pinopsida; order Pinales; family Pinaceae; genus Picea; species Picea glauca. The sequence goes on along the minus strand of JZKD02S1743601.1, from coordinate 25,612 downwards.
AGCAAATTTTGAGGGAATGCTAAGTGATATTGTTGAGTGTAGCTCGAATCCTTTCAATAATTCGATCCCTATTATGATTATGGTTATAAATTTTGGCCTTTGGGAATTTGTAAAGGAGGCGACCATTCACCATGTAAATTAGGCCAGGCCCAGTGGTGCAGCACCCCCTGCCTCAGCAGGTTCTGCACGACCTCCTGGTCTTAGGATCGTTCTATCCTTCAGATCTGCAAAACCAAAATGGTTCTTCAAGCCTTCCTTGAGGCCTCAAGAACTCAATCCACAGGTCCTTGCGAAACCCTGCCTGCACGAACATGCATTAGGCGCAAGCTTCACCTTCCCATGGTCACCGAATATGACCTTCGATCTTTTCCCAAAAAGTAATTTTGGGTTTCGAGACTCCGTGAGCCCTACTGTCGAGAGTCTCTGCCTCCTTGATCCCCCGATCACCGAAATGATGAAATACCCAAATGATGCTCAATGGTGAATAGCCTCCTGGGCCATATCTCGGTCAATGTGACCACTCTTCCCCATGACCACAACCTACTTCGGGGGTTTCAACACCAAGAGCCCCAACTCCTAGTCATCGAGATGGCCGAAGTGCCAAAATCCATAGAAACTTTCTCCTCCAAAGGATGTTTTGCGTTTTGCGACTTTCGATGTGAAGTTTCCCAATTCTCTGTCTATGGGATCCCCAGTATGCTGAAACCTGAAATCCATGCCTTTATTGTTCTTCTCCAAGGATACATCGTGCTTTCGTGACTTCGAGGTTTTCTAACCCATAAGCATGGACTCCTTGCCTTCAGGAATTCCGAAACCCCGAATCCCAGTATGTCGAAATCTGATCCTGTCTCGTGACCCGACAATAGTCCTCCTGTGCTTTCGAGAGTTCGCATTTCACGACCCTGCGATGGAAGGTTTTCCAACCCTTGCTCCTTGGACTTCCTGGTACCCGAAATACCGAAATACCAAATCAAAGGAAGATCAATGGTTGTGATCCTCTCGCATCCAACGACTCAGATCCTTTCGAGATCTCACAGGTCAAGAATCCTGAATTCTTTCCCTTTGCATTCCTCGGTACCCAGAATGCCGAAATGTCCTTTTCCAGACTCTCCCGATGCCACGATTGCTGCCACATGTCCTCCTGTTGGACGATCCCTGAACTCCAAAATTCCGATGGGTTCGTTGTTTTGGGACTTTTGATGAGGCTCTGCTAAGCTCATATGCGATCTTAACTCGTGCGTGCCTTCTCCCAGATCCAACGAAGGTCAGCAATCTGTGCAAGATTTGACCGCTCAGATCTTCTTCTCCTATACACTCTCCTCCTACTGCTTCCTAGACATTAAACTTCAACAGTCCAGATCTTGTCCTCGGCCTGATACGACGACATCTGTGCGCCTCCCTTGAGCTTATGCTTCTTCTTCCTTCTCCTTGGAATATTTTCTGAAGTATCAAAGGTCTCAGCCTTTGCTTCCTCTTGTGATCCTGCAACCTTGGTCTCACTTGCGTTCTTGGGATGCTCCTCCTCCTAAGCTTCGGGACTGTGAAACCTTGAAAGGTTTCCCCAAATTCTATAGCTCTTGGATACTGCTCTATGTGTAAGGCACTTTTCCTCCTGAGCTTCTCTTCTCTGAAACCTTGAAAGGTTTTGACGACCTCTGTGAATCCTACAGGGTCCCTACACACACGAAGGTGTTATCTGTCTTGAGCTTCTCTGTTTCTCAGACCTCTAAGGGAATTAACCCTTTTTCTCTCCCTTAGAAGGAGAATCTGATGCCCTCTTGGCAGTCTCTTGCTCAAGCAACTCCTTGCTGAGCCTGCAGGGTATTCAACAACCCTATGAAGGTCTTCTTGACACTTCCTTCTACCTTAGAACTCTAAGATTTCTTTATGTGCAAAATGGCACTTAATCAATGCCCTCCTATCAGAGCTCCTGCAGAATCCCTCAGTGATTTTGTTCCCTTCAATGAACTCTAAGAAGATTTCTCCTGTGTGCTCTATGCACTGCTCAATTCCCTCCTAGCAGAGCTTTCCCAAAATTCCTTAGAATTTTTGTCTTCTCTGAACCCAAGGTAGAGTTCTTCTCCTCAATGCAATACATGCATCTGCTCAATGCCCTCTTGGCAGGGCTCTACAGAACTCCTCAGAGATTCTGTCTTCTTCTGTGCTTTCCTCTATATAGTCCTACCTCCAAGGTATTCAACAACCTTGAGGATTCTCCTTGAGTCTAAGACTTCAATTGATGTGCCCTCCTGGCACGTCCTTGTCTGAATCCACAGAATTCAGAAGTGCATCTATGCACTGTCTCTCAGAACCCACAACTTTCTGTCACACCCTCTTGGCATGAAGCCTCAAAGAACCCCAAACCCGAAATCAAAGAACCCACATATAGCAGAACCTATTTGTCCCTGCAAATGCATACCTAACCATACATCTACAACATATAAATACACACATGAAGACATTCATCATACACAGAATAACATGCAGGAAAAACTGCTCTTTATATTAATATGAAATGCCTCCTTTACAAGATGTTATTGAGCTCAGACTTTGACAAAGTCTCAGCTCCTTCTCTCCTCTCCTCTATTCTCAAAGTGTTTTCCCTATCTCTCTACCCTACTCAAAACAAGATCAAAAAGATATTTTTACATGAGGGGCTCTTCGAGCTCTTCCCTCCATCTCACCTATTCTATTCAATTACATTGAATTACATTGAATGGGATGTCTAGTTCGAATCGGATCTAGATCCAACCTTAAAACCATTAAGGATTTCTTTAACTATAGCCTGCTCAAAGGCACGACTTTGGCTCTACCAGCCTTACAAACATTTAATACAAATTTCAAATTCAAAATTTGAAACTAGAGGGTTGCGCCTCTCCTTCTTCATTAAATGTGTGTTGTGCTAGTTGGTTGGCTGGTGCATGGCTGGCTTGGGAGCGATGCTCCTGCATCACCCAGAGAGGCCGTGCATATGTAATTCAAGCTCGAATATAATGAAGTAGCATGTATTTTCTGTATCAGGTCTATTTATGTGTTAATTGCATATGGAATATTATGGAATGAGTGTGTAAATCCATATGTTAATGCATAAGCAAGGAATCGTGAGTGTGAGTAGTGAGGCCACTGAACAAATTTGCAGATTTGGAATATAGTGGAAGTGTCATATTCAAATGATGAAGGTGATCGACCATCAACCACTAAAAATGATTGATAACAATCCAACCCTTTCACATGATAAACGATGAGGGATTTAACAGAGAGGCAACCCCCAAAAATGATATACCCCGTGGATTGGCATTCCATGAGTCGAGAGTAGGATCATTTAGGCCCCCACTAGCTTTGGGATTGTGCAAAGGCCTTTGGCCCTTGAAAATCATCAGATCTGTCCATTTTCAATGACCAATTAAGTCATGACTGTTGATCTTGATAAGTGCTTGTTGGATGAATTCTTAGTCACCACATATGGTCGTATGGAATATAGAATGTTGTTGTAATGATATGGACACTATTACAGAACATTATGTGGGCCCATAACCCACAGATCTCGGGATCAAGATCATTGGAAACTGGAAACAAAGGACCCGTATATTTCATTTTCATCAACATGGGGTTGGAATTAGGGTTATATGGGCCAAAGATTATATAGTCTATGGATTATATAAGTTAGGGAATAAGGAATATATGGAATATGGGTTATATAGT
>JZKD02S1743600.1:653489-693763 GCA_000966675.3 Picea glauca | reverse complement strand
GATAAAAATGAAAGAGTCATTTCTTAAGTAGATTGATCCTTAGATAGACCATCCCCTTAGTTATAGAATACTTCCATTATATTTTCTTCCTTGGCTCATACAGTGCCACAACTCTAAGTTTACTTACCCCGGGTTGTAAATTTAATTGATGGATTTAGTGCATATAGAACACCCATTAGTCACCGAGTAACTAGGCCAAGTTCTATGTGTAGGAATTGGTCTGGTTCAAGCTCATATTTATATACAACAAGATGCAAAATATCTCTCACTCATCGCTCTAGAAATCCCTCAGAAATAGAGAGCTCAAGATCCCAGACAAATGATCATGAAGCCATCACTTACTTTTAGGACTGCCCGATTCATTCGAAGACCTATGTCAGGATCCAACTACATCCCAGAGAGATGATTTACTCTTATAGAAACTTAGTTAGAACCATAGCTTGGTTTGATGTTTTGGTCATACAATTTTGATGATTTTCTCTTACTTAAGCCAGATGTGGACATAATGGTCAGTCTTCCCTAGTACAATTTTAATTCCACCCAAAAGTCTCATTGTCAATAAGGCCATTTACTTGAGGACAAGCCAAGTAATAGTGTTGAGAGCTTGTTGGCACCCAATTTTTGAGAAATTTTGCATGCACGCACAGATCAATCATGATCACACTTAATTTTTGTGTGCACATCAATAACTACATGATAGATGGAATAAGGAATGCATTCCAATAAAAGTTCTACATTGCACGCTAAAAGATCAGAAAGATACTACATGCATGCCAAGTCAAAATAATATTTTTAGGAATCTTCCCTAATAATGAACCTATAAAACACGAGAGATCGTGGGGTAGATGATGGATGAGATGGAAAGTTCCTTATGACTGCCATGCTAGAAAAAGGATACATGAGATACATGCGGGTGGCGGAAGAATGTAGAACTAGCAATCACTACAGTGAGTGGAGAAAAGGAAAAAGTGACAGAGTGCCAGAGCAGAGAAGACAAGGAAAAGGAGAAATGAAGAAAAATAGTAGATATTATGAGGTTTGTAGTATATGATAAGTGAGTCTGAGTTTTGTGTGAGTCATGTTACAAGTCTATGTAATATTTTTCGTATGTGTATGGAATAGTTCTATAGAGAGTCTGTAATGGAGTCAGTATATAAGTATGTGGAGAATATGAATAAAGAGTGAAGAGAACATTGTAGTGCATCACTTGTAGAATGAATTAGAGAGTGGAGCTATTTCTTATTGCAATATGAATATATGAATGTATGGATTCCATCTGTTAATTGGGATAATATAAATTTGTTTTTCTCTCTATCAATGGTTGTGTTTATTCTAATTTTAATGGATGAATGTGTCAATGGTGTATGTTGTTAGTATGTTAAAGAAATGTGATGGAATGTATGAATTCTATCCCAAGTGGCTTCCTTGTATTCTTTATCCCTTCTTCTCCAACACAAGACCAGATGGTCTCTATGATTGTCGTGGCGTATCGGGTGAGACCTTCTTCATCCATTGACTAAATATTGATTCGTTGATGCCTTTGAATTTTTTTTTTCAACTCTAGAATAACCTTAGGTCATCAACCCCCCAATGTTATCAAAGATGTGCGCAAGAAATCCAAAAAAAAACATGTGGAGTTTTCAGATATAATGACGAATTTATAGGAGCACATTTACAAATCTAGCACAGGGTCTCTTGAGAAGTTTAGCAATGGATAAAATTATGGGTGCTACCACTATCAACTAGGATAAATAATTTTCAATGCTTGATATAGACAATTAAATTAAGGGTTTGGGGAGATGATATGCCAGTGAGAGAATTCAGAGAGATAAGTGGTTCAACTTCTAGTGGATCAAAGGGTCAGATATGATCATTTTGCTGGGGAAGTAAGTCAGGAGGGGAATAATTACTACAGTTTCATGTTGTTTATGAATCCTTTGTATAGATTACACAACTTATAACATAAATAAATATATTTTAAAATTTGTGGTACCAATTGATAATATAGTAGCATATCCATAAATCCTCGAACGTTACACAACAGATAAAAAATGTTACTCATTAATTCCATCAACATTAGCAGAATTAGTTACAACAAATCAATTACTAAGTTACAATATGGAATTCTATCAGAATGATTTTCAATAAAATAATTGATACTGTAACCGGAGAAGTCTGAAATTTGGTGCAGAACTTGAATCTAGAAATTAATCCTTTCTTTTGCCTGCTAATCCAAGAACTTCACCAGTACCTCGCAACCAACGCTAGGGGTACTCTTCTTACGCCTTATCCCCCCGAGCCGTAAAGGAGCCACACAAAAAAATAGAGATCAATAGCACAAAACTTTCCCATGCAAGCAAGAGCTTCCACTCTATACACAAGTTTGCAATTCCAACTCTCACAAATAAAACTTAGTCAAGAAAATTTTGGCAGCATAACAATACTTTCCCAAAAGTTCCTCCCTCTCCATTTCTTTTATAAAAAATTATGAATGACACATGTCCTCTCATGCAAAATAAACCAATTTTAAATATTTTAATAAATGATTATTCACCCACACCGCTTGTCATACTCTCCGAAAGTTTCACAAGTAAAATGTATTTTATTTTGATTAATTAGGCATTTTCTTTCACATTCCCCAATTTGTTCCTATGTTTTCTCTTATTTGTCCCTTAGTTCTTCAATATTTCATTTATTTTGTGTCCTGATGCATATCCCCTCCCCTAACGGGGTTCTGTGACCTCCCAATCTCTCGATCGTTCCTATTCTCAATCCATTTTGGCTCTTCAATTCCCTACTGGAACCTTGAATCAAATCCACAAGTCCTTCTATTGAACTCATCCCATGCGAACAACACCAGGTGTGAGATCCCTCCATGTGACCACAAGCCTTATCAAAAGGTGCTTTGTGCTTTGGGACTTCGAGTGTTTTGCATGTGAGCCACCCATGAATTCTATTTTTTGAATCCTCGATTGACGAGCTCTCTCTGAGACCATATCTGACAGTCCTGTGCTCTCCTCGTTCAATGGTTGCGATCATATCACGATTTCATGATTTTGGGACTTTCGATGCAATGTTGTCCAACTCCTCCAAACCCCAAAATATGAAATAAGATCCTAGCACTTGTTATCTCCTACCTTAGCCTATGCCCATATGACCCCCCGCTATGACCTGGGGCCACACCTCAAAGCATTTCGGGACTTCGTAACTCACAAAGTCGAAAGACTTCTCACCTCAGATCCTCTGATCTCCAAAACCCAAAAATATTCTCTGCGACAGATCAACGGTCCTCGCTATCCCTTTATCAATGGTCCACATTCCTCCTTCACGAAGTCAGAACATTGCGGCTTCTAGATTTTTGGATGGTTCTCTCCTTCGAACCCCTGGTGCCCGAAATGTCAAAATGTCGATGCTTCGGATCGACGATCCACAGTCTGACTTGATCAAATGGGTCAACCTCTTTTCACAATTTCTCATTTCATGAGTTTCAAAAACTCCACCCTTTGAATTCCTTCTACAGTGAGTCAGTGAAATGTTGATCGGCTGTGATGTGTCCCCTCCGATGGACAGTCCTAATGATTTTGCAAACTTCCCTTTTGTGAATTTGATCCTCTGCTATCTTTTGATCTCCTGATGTCTAATTTCATGAACATCCGCATCTGCTGCCACCTATCTCCGATTATGGAAAGCTCTGATTCTTTCAGGACTTCGTGTTTTAGGACTTTTGGAAATAGCTTCCTCTGTTTCTCCCGATTCCCAATTCTCCTACATGTGTGGATCTTCGCCACTTGTCCTTCTAGATCCAATGGTCCAGGATGATTTTGTGACTTCTTCCTTCACAAATTTACTCCTCTGCTCCTTGTAAATCTTCTAGTGTCTGGTTCCACGAACACCCAAATCTATTGCCACTTGTCACCTCTGATGATGGACGGTTCCAATCGTTTCAAAACTTCTCTCATGCACCTTCCTCCAGATCCAACGGTTCTTGGTCCACGTGCTTAGATCCAATGGTCCAGATGCCTTCTTGGACTCTGATTAGATGGTCCAAATCCTCCCATGATCTATGATTGTGATCGAATTGTGATTTCGCATGTCGCGAATTTGGAAATCTAAGGAATTTTGTCCTCCCAACTCCCGATATCTGATCTCGCGAAATGAACCAACGGTTCAGATCTCTCCTAGATCGACGGGTCCTATTCCTCCTAATATTTTGAACTTGGAACAAGTTCTCTCCTCACATTCTCATTATGCTTGAATGGCATTCAGATGGTTTTCTCTTCAACACTTCATTTGAATGTTGGCCCGATGCACTCCTTGCACAGGTCTTCCTCGAGAGTGTTCAATAACTCTGTCTCTTTCTCTCATTGAATGGATATAAGTGTCCTCCTGGTGACTTACACTCAAGCACTCTTTGTTGAGCCTACAGAGTGTTTAGTAACTCTATGAGTGTCTTCCCCTAGACACTTCTCTTGTCTCTAAACTCAAAATGGAGTTCCTCTTGTGCACTTATTGCGCATGCTCGATGCACTCCTAGCAGATCTCTACAGAACCTTCAGTAGTTCTTCCTTCTCTTTGAACTCGATAAATAGTTCTTCCCATGCACACTTTCACCGACTCAATGCCCACCTGGCATAGCTCTACAGAGTTCTCAGTAACTCTGGTTCTTCCTTTGAGCTCGACAAAGAGTTCTTCTCGTGCACTCCTTGCACAGATTCCTCCTCCAAGGTATTCAGTAACCTTGAGGTTCCTCTTGAGCTTGTGCTCACTATGGTGCACCCTCCTGGAATATTCTTTTCTGACTCCACAGAGGTCAGATGTGCACTCCTTGCACTGGCTATAGAACCTCCGATGTTTTGTTGTGCACTCCTTGCACAGCCTAAACAATCCAGAACGATATTACACAAATCAATGAAGATAAAATAAATCTACCTTCCTACTGTAAATGAAACTTATCACACAGCTACAACATTCATTCACGAAACATTCACAAACACATAAACACACGATATGCAGGAAAAACGTCTTTTCTATTATCTTTGTGTGTCTATACAAGTGTTTACAAAACTGGACTATAACAAAGTCTCAGATCTCTCAAGCTCTCTCTTAGAACTTCTAAGACCTCCTAAGGCCTCTCTACCTTAGATCTCTATCTCTCTCAAGTCTCCTTAATTACAAAAAAGGGATCTACGAGCTTATCCTCTCCTCACCGTCTTAGTGCTATCACTATCTCAGATACGACACCATAATTCTACGACTCATTACATAAATTTTCATCTAGACCTGACTACAATATGGACCTACTACAGGAAACCATTTAAGTCAACCCCAACCACTACCTGTACAAAGGTATGGTCTGGCATTAAAATCCTTAAAACGCAAATCCTCATGGGATTTGATTTCAAATTTAAAAATGGGAGGTTTAATGGCTCTCCCTTTCTCCATTGTGTGTTTGTGTGCTGGCATGATGGCACATTTGCTAAGGTGGAGCGATTATCCTACATCATACTCCCCTGCTAGGAAAAACATGAGCTCCTACTCATGAGCTCCCTTTCTCCAATGTTGAAATCCTCTTGGATCCCAAATTATCTTCTGGAGTTGTCCTCTTGCTCCTCTCCAGCTATGTTATTGCTGCTTCTGCTTCTGCTTCCTTTTCTTCTTATTCCCTACTACTATGGAAGGCTCTCCTCTATTCAAATCCCCTTTGATGACTACTTATGTTGACCTCAACATTAGCTTCCTAATTCCTCTATCACGTTGTTTAGCTTCTCTAGTGGTTGGCCCTCTTTATGCAGTCTTCTCGACTGCACTTCTTCCTTGTTAGTGGGTAGATCTCCTCAGTCCCCCATGATGTCTTTACTTCCTCTTGTGGAATTGATTTGCCACTCTACTGCAGACTTCAATTCCACAGTCTCATCACCAAGCTACTGCTTAGTTTTCTCCTTTGGCAGATTGTCTTCTTCTGTCAGCTCCTCTACTGGTACATCTCGAGCTTCCACTAATTGCTCCCCTGGCTTGTATGATCCTCAATCTGTCTCCAAATTGACCTATCAGATGTGCCTACCTTTCTCTAGGGATTTTAGTTCCTCATGCATCTTAGCAAAGTCTATGCTTTATGCTTCCTCTTTTGCTGCAGGCTCCAGTGCTGCAGTCATTTCCAGTTCATCTTCTTGGCTGAAAATTTTGAGCATTTATGTCGAATTCTCTTCTCCTGAAATTTGCATGACTGTCATCTAGCAGTCATATGTTGGTTCTGGATTGTCCAACCAATCCTCCAACATCATCAATTCTATCTCCCATTGAGTGAGAATCTTGACTATGTGCTCCCCTTCTTCTCCTTAGGTAGCTTCTGATATCTTCTCCTTCATCATGACAATCATTGTTGGTTGTATTTCTCCTACTGTTGCACTTTCATCATGTGCATTGGCCTCTTCCTAGTTGTTTGGTAGGAATACCTTGATCCCTCCAATAACCAGAACCCTCTTCTCATCCTCCTCCTGGATGGTGAAAGTTTTTAACTTATCATCATCTTCATTCACATGGTCTACAAGCCCACATGAATATTCTTCTATCATCACTCCTCACTGACATGAACTCACTTATGAGCTCTTGAGACTTTCAGACAGTCTCATCTCCTTCTCCTTTCCCACCTGGCAATTTGTGAATTTTATGTTGCCCACCTGGCATTCTATGAGATCAACCGATCCCATCTCGTTACTCACTTGGTAATCTGAACTTTTCACACTTCTCTTCTGGCAGTATTCGAGACCTCCACCTGGCCTCTTTCCATTGCCCACCTGAAAATTTGAAAGTCCACTTCTGCCCACCTTACAGTTTATGAGATATTTATATGATATCTCTTTCTTCTCCTCATTGTTGAGATTCCTCCCAGTCTCTGGTTCACAGATGTGAATCAGTTCCTCATTTGGTTCACTGAGTTTTTCAGTATGCCTCAGCCACCTCTTCATCATCGTTCATTGTTCTCTAGCCAACAATTCCTTTACTGGCCACTTCAACTTCTTCTTCATGGGCCACTCGTATACCCAATGCACTCTTGCATCCTATTGTGTTTGAAATGCAACCTGCTCCATTTGCTCTCTTATCTCCTTGAGATCCATATTCATATCTGGATCTCTCTTCTATTGGTGGTCTTCCCTTCGACCACGTCCATGGCCTTCAGTAGCCATTTCCACCTTTTGTCCTAGAAAGTCTATGGATTACTCTGTGTCTACGAGCATCTCCATCTTCTCTCATAGCTCGTTTGGATATTTAAAATTTTTTTGTTGCATCCATGCAACAACCTTCTCATAGAGTGTCAGTACTATGCTTCCTTCACCTACCGCATATAGATGAATCCATGTTTTTGATACCACTTGATGTTACCCGAATTTCTCCTTCAATATTCTTCACCTGAAATATACAGACGAAAAATAATATTTGATACCACCTGATGGCATGTATTAGAGTATTCTCCTTTTTCTGTTGTCTGTAAGCAAGGCTCGATCTTCTGATTTCCTCCATTTCCTATAGAAATCAATTCCGAGCTCTGATACCAATTGATGGTATTAGACTACATCCTTCTCTTCTCTGCTACAAAATTGTAAAAATCTCGGTCTCATACCAATTGATGTAGCCCCCCTCCCCTAATGGGGTTCTGTGACCTCCCAGTCTCTGGATCATATCTATTCTCAAGCCATTTTGGATCTTTGATTCCCTACTGGAACCTTGAATCAAATCCGTTGGTCCTTCTATTGAACTCAGCCTACGCGAACAACACGAGGCGTGAGCTCCCTCCACGTGACCACAACCCTGTGACCACAGGCCTTATCAAAAGCCACTTCGTGCTTCGGGACTTTGGGTGTTTTTCATGTGATCCACCCCTGACTTCTATTTTCTGAATCCCCGATTGACGACCTCTCTCCGGGACCAAATCTGACGGTCCTGTGCTCTCCTCGTTTGACGGTTGCGATCGTATCGCGATTTCGCAATTTTGAGACTTTCGATGCAATCTTGTCCAACTCCTCCAATCCCCGAAATCTGAAATAAGAGCCTAGCGCTTGCTAGCTCCTACCTTAGCCTATTCCCATATGACCCCCCTCTATGACCTAGGGCCACACCTAAAAGCGTTTCAGGACTTCACGACTCGTGAAGTCGAAAGACTTCTCACCTCAGATCTTTCGATATCTGAAACCCTGAAATATGCTCTACAGGAGATCGATGGTCCTCACTATCCATTGATCAATGTTCCATGTTCCTCCTTCATCAATTTAGAACTTTGCAGCTTCGGGATTTTGGGATGGTACTCTCCTTCGAACTCTCGGTGCCCAAAATGCCGAAATGTCAATTCTTCGGATCGACGAACCACAGCCCGACTCGATCCAATGGCTAAGAGTCTTTTCACGATTTTGCATTTATCGATTTTCACAAACTTCACGCTTTGAATTCCTTCTACAACAAGTCAACGAAATGCTGATCGGATTCCACGCATCTCCTCTGATGGATGGTCCTAATGATTTTGCGAACTTCCCTTTCGTGAATTTTCTCCTCTACTACCTTTTGATCTCCCGATGTCTGATTTCATGAACATCTGCATTTGTTGCCACCTTTATCCGATGATGGATGGCTCTGATGCTTTCGGTACTTCACGTTTCAAGACTTTATGAAATAACTTCCTCTATTTCTCCCGATTCCGAATTCTCCGATGTGTGTGGATCTTCTCCACCTGTCCTTCTGGATCCAATGGTCCAGGATGATTTCACGAATTCACCCTTCATGAATTTACTCCTATTATTGTTTTAAATCTAATGGTTTCCGGTTCCACGAACACCTGGATATGTTGCCACCTATCACCTCTGACGATGGACGGTTCTGATCATTTCAAAACTTCTCTCGTGCACCTTCCTTTGGATCCAATGACTATTGGTCCATGCGCTCAGATCCAACGGTCTAGATTTGATATCCTCCTGTGCATGTTATCTCCTGTATGGACTCTGATCAGATGGTAGAGATCCTCCCATGATCTACGGTTGCGATCATATCACGATTTTGCATGTTGGGACTTTGGAAATCTAAGGACTTCTGTCCTCCCAACTCCTGATATCTGATCCCATGAAATGAACCAATGGTTTAGATCTCTCCTATATTGACGGGTCCTATTCCTCCTGAGATTTTGAACTTGGAACAAGTTCTCTCCCCATGTTCTCCTTGTGCTTGACTGGCCTTTAGATTGTTTTATCTTTAAAACTTCGTTTGAATGTTGGCCTGGTGCAGTCCTTGCATAGGTCTTCCTCTAGAGTGTTCAGTTACTCTGTCCCTTTCTCTCCTTGAATGGATATAAGTGCCCTCTTGGAAATTTATGCTCAAGCACTCTTTGTTGAGCCTACAAAGTGTTTAGTAACTCTGAGAGTGTCTCTCCCTGGACACTTCTCTTGTCTCTGAAATTGAAATGGATTTCCTCCTTTGCAATTCTTTCACACACTTGATGCCCTCCTGGAAGAGCTCTATGGAACCTTCAACAGTTCTTCCTTCTCTCTGAACTCGATAAAGATTTCTTCCCATGCACACTTGCACCGACTCAATGCCCGCCTGGAAGAGATCTACAGATTTCTCAGTAACTCTGGTTCTTCTTTTGAACTCGAAAAAGAGTTCTTCTCGTGCACTCCTTGCACAAATTCCTCCTCCAAGGTATTCAGTAACCTTGAGGTTCCTCTTGAGCTTGTCATCTCTATGGTGCACCCTCCTGGCACGTTCTTTTCTGACTCCACAAAGGTCAGATGCACACTCCTTGCACTGGCTATAGAACCTCCGATGTTCTGTTGTGCACTCCTGTTGTGGGTGGGAAAACCCCCTATGGACTAGCACTAAGGTTTCTATAATGCATGCATAAATAACCATCTAAAGTCTCCTACTTTTTACTATTATCCCGACATAGACCCCACATTCATGCATAAAACACAAGGATAAAAGGATTCGGTGACTCTACCTTAAAATCCGCATTTGGTGTCGATCCTTTTGTGTTTGGTTTCTCCTCGACTGCAAGTCTCCTCCCAAAGCCAACCTTCATTCACAAACAGACAAACAAAGAACTATGGACATGCATCTTATATATAAAATTAGTGGGTTAGATGTTCTAATAAAATATTAATAAAAAATTAATATTGACACCTCGTATGGGGGGACGGGAAAAGTAATTTTTTTTATTAACCTCACAAAAGTCACTTACAATGGTGATATCGGCTACTTCTCCTAAAATCTGGTCCTTGGCTTCTCTTCAACTGTGCACCAACCTCTTCCACATATGCTTCTCTTCTTCAGTTCTCACAAAATGGTTGCAAAAGATTGGGGAAAGGGGAATACAAAAAAGGGAAGAGTTTCTTTGCTCTTATTTTTTCTCCCTTCAAATGGGACCCCTACCTCTTATTTTATAGGCCAAAAAAGGGTAGTTATATGGTTGAGTGACCGGATATGGGTGGTCAAATGGTTTAGGCAATTACTCGGAAATTTGTATTGCGTCTGCAACTTTTTATTTTTTGTGCTTTTGTCAGTATACGCGGGCTGTAATGGGTCAAATAGCGTATACACACGTGAAGCAGTGGTGTAGGGAAGTACATATTCAAAAGGTTGGTTTTTAGAAGAGTTCTTCAATGGTGGCTTGGAAAAAGTGGCAAGTGAGATGGCATGATTCCAAGTATGCATGTCTAGTGCAAATTAGGGTTATAACAGATGCCCCCTAATGTGTGAGGTCAGAAGAGCATCTGATGGCTGAAATACATTACCAATATTCACCAACATACAAAGTGAGTGAGCCCAGGGACCAGAGTTCGGGAGGTGCCATATGAAAAATAGAAATTGTCTCACTGAGGCAGGCATACCCATGCCTGAAATGAAATAAAATCATGGCTGCCAATAAAATACACTACAGATCCATGTCATATAACTATATAAAGTGTAGCTGTGAGCAATACACAATGGATCTACATCTCGAAATCAAAAATATATACATGTATAGTATCCATCTTCAAGAAGCTAATGACGCCTGATGGCTAGAGATGAGGCCTTCAGAGCTCGAGGAACAACTTCAAAATCTTCATAAATCAGATAGGAGTGTAGTATGAGTGTACAAATTGACTACCCAGAGGTATTCGACGACTCGTCAGGAATGGACTAGAGGATCTTGATGATTAGGTTGAGGGCTTTATTGATTTCGAACAAAGACTTGATTGGGATTTTCGGGATGGTCGGGCATGAGGTCTAGAGACAAACTACAGAGGGGCCAACTCAAGCTTGGTAAAAGCTTCCCTTGGAAAATAGCATGTCAAATGATGAGACTCAAGCAACATGGTATTGACATAAGTTCATGATGCAGGAGGAAACAAAAACTCTCTGTATGTTTGGAAGAATAACCAAATGGAGGAAGACACATCTCTATGAGAACATATTCCTAAGGTCATATTAAATCCCAGAGCTTGACAAAAAAATGGAAGGATGTGCTTTGTCCAAGGGCGACTCATTGTGCTACCAAAAAAGAAAATACTTTTTCCTTCCTCTTTTTGGGGTATGTTTGATCTTTTAGTCTTTTTCAATAATTTTTGGGAAGCTTGAAAAAGAATAAAAGAATGCTACATTACAAAGAGGGAACAAGTGTCGCAAACATAGTAGTTCCAAGCGCAAAGAACACATTTATGCTCAAAGTAAGGAGGCATATGCAGGAAAAGGATGATCGGGAAAAACCCTCCACAGGTCAAGGTGTCGAGATGCAGAGGAAAAGTGCTACAAGGCTTGTGTATAAGGCATGCTTCAGATGGTTCAGTTGTGGGAAACATGGAGCCAACATTAGGCCAAAGATGAATGAATGCAAATGTGATTAACAATACACAATGATAACATCCTTCGATGTAATTTTAATGATCCTAGATAAGGTAAGATCAGTGGTTTTTCATTTTTAGAGAGTCTAAAAAAACATAAAAGGAGACTCCACTGGGGTGCCTTTTTCGAAGGTAGTCTAGTCGGTTCGAAAAATGGGTAAACTAGCACCGAAAATACGTCCATTCAAAACCATTTTAATGAGTGTGATAAAGACAAGATCACTCGACAATCTTTTCACTTTTAAGGAGTCTGAAAAGAGCTTAACTATGGACTCTGTATGGGATGTTCTTCTAGACCATTTTAACTAGTGTGAAGGAACAAGGTCACTCGACGATCTTTTCAATTTTAGGGAGTTTGAAAAGAGCTTAACTATGGACTTCGTGGGGGTTCCTTTTTCGTAATTTTAGTCCCTCAAGCTCGAAACAAGGGTTAAAATTATACCTAAGAATACTCTTCTAGAGAACCGAGGTTCCTAGAGTATACCTTTCTTCGTACAGTTGACCATCCAGACTGAAAAAGGGGTAAACTACAGCCGGACAGACATGCCTTCAAATTTCAGTTTAGCGAGTGAAGGGAAACAATATCCCTCGGCAATATTTTCATGTTTAGAGGATCTGAAAAGGGATTAAAAGAAGACCCGTCACTATTTGGGAGCCCCGAGGGTGAGGTCAAGAGTAATGATAAATTAAGCAGATGAGACTCAAACTCGTAATTAGAATAAGACTAACAAGGACTCTCGAGCCTATAGTCATTAACGATGACATGGACGCCTAAACTGCAACCAGGATCTACCTAGGGAATCCATGAAGGGGGAGGCTCTACCACTAAATTACGACACTTCTAAAGAAACAATAATGGTTCTGTGTCACAACTCGGTGGGGTCAATCCTATGGTAAAGCGATAAAGACAACAAGATACAGAAAGTGGAGGCGGAATCCTAACTTAGATGTAACAAGTTGGAAAAATGACTTTTTACCAAAGGACCTTTAAAATGACCCAAATCTCCAAAAAATTTCCCAATACCCAAAGTAACACTTATCGTAACAATTCATGAGAAACTCCTGAACCATACTAAATGATTTTCAGGCTAGAAAAAATGACAAAGGGGTCCAAAAAATGACAAAAAGGGGCCAAAAAGTCTATAAATAGGAGATGGAAGCTCATTATCACCATTGTTAATTGTGAAATTGACTAAGAAGCCAAAAACACCCCTTTGTCAAAAGAATTGTTTTTGGGAGCTTTAGTGGACGAAACGAACTTCCACTTGGACCAAGTAAGTACATACTAGCCCCTCTTGTATTTCAATTCTTCATTTGTGCATTTATTTTTGTTTTTTAGGGGGCCACTGACCTTTAAAAAGGTCGGCCCTACGTATACATGAGCTGTCCCATGACAGCTAGTGTATGCTCATGTGCAGAGAAAATACTGCACGCAGGCATACACAACTGTGTATATTACAACCTGCGTATACCCTCTGATATGTGGAAAAAATTAAAAGATGCAAGAGTTAATCCCCCATGAACTTGTCAATTTCAAGATGTATGTTCATTGGAGAGAGAGGAAGCATGAGAACATTGATCTTTTGGTCGGAGAGGACCCTGATGCTACCACCGCATTGGATCAATGTGGTTTGTTGAAATTCTTCCATTGTCCATTCATGCAGGCACAACCCAGGTTGTTGAATGTCTTGGTATATTACTGGCATCTTGACGCAGAGGCATTCATGCTTGAGGGACAGTCATTGACTCCAACAACTGAAGATATCTATTTTCTAAATGGCCTCTCAAGGAGAGGGGAACCGATCAACTTTCACACTTTTCCCTCTGGGCCTCACAACATAGCGGAGTTGATTTAACTCCATTGCAAAGTCGGCACAGACAAAGTGGGCACTCATGTGCCAATAAACAAGATTTCAAAATTATCACTGAAAGTGATAGTTTTGATTATTGGGTGGATCATTGGATCCTCAGCTTTAGATCAGGCTTCCCGAGTGCACATGAATTTTTTTGTTCAGTGCTTAAATGCACAAATTTTTGACTAGAGCACCACCTTACTAGATTGCATGAAGAGTCAACTAACAGAGTGTCGTATGCAAAGACACAAAAACTTTGGGTTCGATACTATTCTTTTCTCTTTCTTCTTCGAGAGGGTTCCCAGTCTCAGTCCTAGAGAGACTATATGAGGGAACGAGGCCTCTCTCCTAGTGCTATGTAGGTGGGCGATGTTATTTCTGTGACAGGGGGGAGGGAGGACTATCAAGGCCTTCGATGACAAGATTTTTGCCTGGTGGTCACGATAGATTCCATCCTTAGAGGACTACCCCTATGCCAGGATCAACTTTTCTAGAGATCCCGACATGCCTGTACCTCCCGGAGAGGAGAGAGGAGAGATGGGCAAGTTTGTTTTTTTTCAAAGTTATTTAATTTTTATGCTTTTTCATATATATCATTTTTTTTGTATACCAGAGTATCTGACACATATGTATCTGTTATGTGCAGATGTGGGGATAGTGCGCCTAGTAGACTTCATGAGGACTAGGCAGCATCCTCGACCAAAGGCGGGACCAACAGAAATAGGGGGACCTTCGGACGGAGAGGCTGAGAGATTTTTGAGGCAGGTGGAGTGGAATCTCACTGCTCTTACTCGTACAGTTCCTATGGTGGAGATCGAGGATCTCCCACCGTCTATCCAAACTCACATTGTTGGGGTACCACAAACCTAGGTCCAGCTCTTTTGGCTCCACCCTTAACTATGCTAGACTTATTACGTGTTGAGGGCACCTTTTGTATATTTTTGAGGGCATAAGCCTCGTGACTCTTTACTGGACACATATTTTTTGAGGCACTCGCGCCCACCTATGTACTCTGATACTTTGCGATATATCTATGTGTATTTACATATTTTTGTTTTTTATGGATTACATTTATTTACAAATGTATTTACATGTGTGTGTGTGTGCGTTTTCTTACATGTGTGAAATATGCCAATCTAATATATGATTAGCTAGAGTATCTGTGATTTGATTCAATCTCCTAGGAACATGGATATATGTAATGTAATCAAATCTTTTTTCTAAGAGATGTACCCTAAGGAATCGTTGGTGTAGAGTTGGATCATAAACACGGTAAACTCCATTTAATTAAGACACAACCAACTGAGTGTCTAAGTAGACTCAGAGGTGAGATATACCATGCGAAAAAGAATCATGAAGCAACTCTAAGACTGCGTTGTATTTGGCAACATTGTTTGTGGCATCACCTAAACAGATACCTCCTGAAGATAGCAAGTGGCCCTGAGGTGTGAAAATCACCCAAGCTTTGGAAGCAAGCCTCCGAGTGTGCCGGATAGCACCGTCCTCAAACCCAATGAACACCTCTGATTTACTTGACATCTGCCACAGTGAAAAATATAGCATCAAAAATGACACGTCCATAAAACGAAAAAGACAAAAACTAAAAAATCAAATGTACGAGAACTATACATATGTACAAGAAGTCACTCGAGGCGACCCACCTACGAGTAATACTTCTTGAGGTAGAACCCATTTCTAGGCTCCACCAAAGCATTTCACTCAAAGTCCAACAGATGATAAGCGCCCTTCTTTAGAACCTCTTTCACGATGAAAGGTCCGAACCACATGGGTTTGAACTTGCCTGCCCCCAGGGGGTCCTTATCTTGGTCATAGACTAGGATAAGGTCGCCTTCAGAGAAAATACTAGGATGAACGAACCAATCATATTGACACTTAAAATTTTTCTTGTGAGCCTCGTTGGCCAAGGCCGCATCATGACGCTACTCATTGAGATTCTCGAGGTATAATAAACGCTCTTCAAGAAGTGGAGTGTCTGGCAATAACTGTACTGTCAACTTTAGAGATGGGATCTGACACTCTATGGGAAAGACTACTTCCAGCCCGTAAACAAGTTGAAAAGGTGAGAAACTAGTTGCAGTCTTAACAAACATTTGGTAAGACCATAATGTTGAGTATAACATCAAATGCCAATTTGACTTGGCCGAATTGATCGTTCCCCGGAGAATAGTCTTAAGAGATTTATTCACAGCTTCCACCTGACCATTCTCTTGTGGGTAGTCTTAAGGATCGTGGATGACTCAGAAAGAGGAAAAAACCACCATTAGATGCTTTGGAGAACCGCGCAAGAAGGAAGGAAAGACAGGTTGGCGAAGCCCTGAAAACACAGGTCAAGTTGACCTAGGGTTTTGGTATCTAGGGTTTTGGACACTTAGGTTTCAGCCTAAGGATTTAGGTGAGTGATTGTAATGTATAAATAGAGGTCAAAAGGGCCTAGGTTGGGTTGGTGTTTTGGGTTGGTACTTTTGGGTTGATGTGTTTTTATTGTTATTGTTGAGTAGTGTGTGAGAGAGAAGTGATGGGTACAAGAGCCTTCTAGATTGTAAGATATTCAGCTGGGTGCGAAGATCAACCCTGCAGTTGGGTGTGCAGGGAGGGGAGAGAAAGATAGGAGAATAGAATATCTGCTAGCTCAGAATGTAGACAAGAACTATATGCTTTACATCAATATAATATAGCATAGTTTTGTGGATGTATCCCTAGAGAGAGGGTGAACCACGTATATTTTGTGTTGTGTATGATTGGTATTTTGTATTTTCCCTTCATATACTATTATTACATTGCTAAGGTAGATATGATAGATGCATGGAGTATATCAAGCTGATAAGTGATATATGAATGATGTGTTGTTCCTCTGTTAAATCCACTTGATATTCCTTTTGGTTGTAGACATCTCTGTTCTGCAACCCCCTCATAACTGCTTCGGGTGAGACTGCATCTTTTTCATAGGTGTTTATGAAAGGGCCAGTAGTTAGGGATTGTTGGTGCGCTCTTGGATATAAACCCTAGGTCTTCCCCTATTCCAACAAATGGTTCTATTTCCGGGACACAAATATTTTTAAGGGAATGTCAAGGTGGTTTCCATCGAAGACAGAAACTCAAAATTGGATAGAAGATCAAGAAAAAAAATTCGCTGAAGCCAAGAACAAGAACCCTAATCTTAGTTCAGAGGACTGGTTGGAGAAGTATATTTTTACTGATATACACGATATATTCTTTGGAGTAATCCATCAAGAGCTATATGAGTGGCTAGCTAGATTAGCCGATACCCAGTTCAAGATCCAATCTAGACTTCCCATGGTCTGGACGTCGGAGTTGATCAAGAAGGTCAAGGAAGCTGATAACACCATATCACAAGCAGTAGATCACTGGTTCAATAGTACCATTGGAGGGTACATCACAGAGTTTTTTGTTGACAGGGTAGAGTCATACAACCAAGCTGAGAGATATTTCTTTAAGGGACTTAGAGGAAAATTTTTACAATTTTTGAAGCTAAGACTCAAGATGTTGTTGCATGAGAAGAACATCTTGAAGATACAATAGATTGGTTGGATCCATAAAGGATAATGTTCAATAAATCAGAAAACGATAGTGACATAGAAGCTGGACATACATGTAGTGGGAACGTGTTCAGAGAATTCCATCTTGTGAACTTGTTTAAGAAGAACTACAGGGAGGAGGGTTTCTACAGTGGAGAAGAAGTAGATATGACGGATGAAGAACATTCGGAACCCACCAGGACAGAGGAAGAACAAGCTGAAGATCTTCATTGAGGAGGAACTAAAGGCTCAGAAATCACGTAGACCATTGAATTAAGTACTATCATCCTTCCTGTCGATTCAATATTAAGAAACCAAAGTAATCCCAGTCACCAGATCGTCCAGATCACTGTCCATAGTAGTCCACCACATATTCAGTCAGGAACCCTAGTAAGATCTATGGAAAATGAGATGAGGCTTCCTATCTTTAGGGGAGATGAATCTGAAGATCCTGATCAGCACTGGCTCTTGTGTGAAGTTGTATGGAACATTAAGAATGTCATAGAAGAAGCTGTCAAAAGAACCTAGTTCAGTACAACTCTCAGAGATCATGCACTGAGATGGTACATGAATCTTGTCCAAGGACTTACACAACCTAAGCCATTGAATCATATCAAGAACACGTTGATTTTAGAATTCAAGAAACCTAAATCAGAATCCCAATGTGTCATAGAGTTGAAAGAGATCAAGCAGAAAGTGGATGAACCTATGTGAGAATTCGATGAGAGATTCAAAACATTGACAGGTCGATTAACTTTCCAGATCCCAGATGAACAAAACAAAGAATGGTTCATTGTTTCCCTTCTACCACACATCAGAGTTTCCCCAATGCAACAGAAGATTTCTTCGTAGGCTGAGGCATTGGAGATCTCCATGAATCTCGAATCAACCCCTATGGGAGAATCCATCTCAGGTATGAGTCAGATCCTGAGTCAGCTAACTAGTTTGTCTCTGCAGGTCGAAGATATGAAGAAAGACAAGGGAAAAGATAAAAGAGAAGATATCTGGTGTGTTAGATGTAGATCAGAAGGTCATGACAAGGAACACTGCCCTATATTCAATGAATACTTGGCTTATGGAGCTCCAATCCCCTTGAAGCAAGTCACCTTACCCTGGTGCGAGGTATGCAGAAGCAGACATCGTACTGGTGAGTGATATTATATGCAAAAGTATGTTCAGACACCTACGAATTTGTACTGTACATTCTGTAAGTCTATAGGGCATGATGATAGGGATTGTAGGACTTATGAACTCATGAAAAAAAGGTCAAGAAACATATATAAGATCCAAGGTGAAGTACAAAAAGAAGGAAATGCTACGCAGTATAACTCTCCTGGGAGAGGAAACTTCAATCCTCATGGTGGATTCAGAGGAAGAGGATGAGGAGGAGGAATGGGTCGAGGCCGAGGATAGATCATATATTATAACTACGCACAACTAGGACACCTTGCAAGGAATTGTTATAACCTTTGTACCACTTGTAGCTATTGCAACTCATTTGACCATGTTATAGAAGATTGTCATGTCCTGCTAGCTAAGATTCAGGAAAGACGAGGAAATCAGCAGAACCTACAAGTGCAACTAATCTATGTTGAACCTCGTGGAGGAGACCCTAGATTCACTGTTATAACCAGAGGAGGTGTTGTTACAGGAGAAGACAGACTGACCCAAGGGAAGATTACAGAAGATTCAGGAATTAGGAAAGCTGCAGAGAAGACCCAAGCCTTTGATGCAAAGAAAGAAAGACAAATGTTTGAGGCAACATGAAAAGAATTTAGAGGAGACCAAGGTTCTTCATCAAAGACAATACCAAAAGTAAGAGAGTATGGTATGACTCACGCATTTCATCAGTCTACTTCACCAAGAGAAGGAAAAGTGGTAAGAAGGCTCATGGACTTTTTACATACTTGTATTAAGTTGTTTCAGGATGAAAGCGTTGTACAAGAGTTACAAAATTTAATCAGACAATATGAGCTAGGAAAGATAGATCCCTTACTGAATAGGGAAGTACACAAAATTGGTAAAAATAGAAGGACAAATAATGAATTACATTTGAATGCTCAAATAGGAGAGTATGAGATAGACTATGTGGTACTCGACTTAGGGTCGGAGGTCAATGTCATGACAAAGAAAACTTGGGCACAGATGGGAAAACCAAAGTTGATCTATTCCCCTATCAGGCTTAGGATGGATAACCAGCAAGCTGTCAGACCATTTTGATGATTGGAGCATGTCCCTGCAGACGTCGATGGAATAAGAACATTTACAGATTTCGAGGTAATTGAAATAGTTGATGACAATTGCCCTTACCCGGTGCTGTTAGGAATGGAATGTACCTTCAATAACTCTACTGTTGTTGACTTAAATAAGAGACATATGACTTTTGAATTTGATGGTCTTAGGGTCATTGCACCTTTATATCCTGATGAAGGTCAGTGATACATAGAGCCCATCAGAGAAGAAGACTGCGCATATGCACTATAAAAGATCTACAAGCTAACCGCCAGACAACAGGATTACATTAATCCTACACCCGATGGGAAGCTAAGATGGCAAAGTGAGAGCGTATGTTCATTAGATTCAGAAGAATCATTGGAGAACTAGTAGAATAAGATGTACGAAGTATCCACAAGAATATGTTCTATTTTAACCAAAGAAGTTCGTTGGATTGACACAACAGTAAGTAACTTACCCACCTTTGATGGTATGAATCCTTTAGAAACATTCTTGTCAGACTTTGAGGAGAATGTACCAATACAAAAAAGATTAATAGCCATGGATGAGGCCCTAAAATCCACACCAACGAGATGGTGGGGGACACATAAAAGCAATATTACATATTGGATACAGTGGCGTACCTTAATGAAAGCGAGGTTCTCAGCATAGGTAGAAGGATGTGAAGTTTGCTACACAGGTCAAAGCTTCCCAAAGGACCATGTGAGAAGATACAAAGAAGCCTAGAGTGATGTCCCTTGAGAAAAGTGGGTGCACAATTTTTTTAACACGTTGGACACTACACCTATCAACTGGTACCTTCAAGCAAAGTTGCGCCTCATCACTACATACTAGGAAGGTATGATTCAGAATTTTGTAACCATATTTTTATTTGAAAGTGAATATCTCTCAATAGACCAAGCATTACAGATTGTGAGACAGAAAGTATTTAAAGAGGCATCTAGCCTCCCTTTCGAAAAAGAAGAGGATGAATGGACTGCACCTCTCCAGAAACTGCAAGGCCATTACAACAATAATGTGGATGAAGATGATGATCTGAGAAAGGTAAACATCATGGAAACAGAAGGCTAGAGAGATGTGGAAGGACCAGGAATTGAGCTTCCATTTATTGGACAATCGGTTAAGATTAAGAAAGCCAATATTGGAACAGAGGAGACACTGAAGCTTGCCAATGTCGAAGATTATTGGGATGCTGCTACCATTCACAAGATTACTGAGTTATTGCATGAGTATCACGACTTGTTTCCAACCAAGTTTACTGATATGAAGGGAACTAAAGGGCTTATGGGAGAGATGAGGATTTCCTTAAATCCAGATGCTAGACCAGTCAAATAGAGACCTTACAGATTGAACCCCAAATATAAGGAGAAAGTGAATATTGAGCTTGACAAAATGATGGAAGCAGGGATCATAAAACCGGTGGAAGAATCAGAGTGGATTAGCCCTATGGTGGCACAAGACAAGAAGAGAGGAGAGATCAGAATATGTGTAGACCTATGGAAGCTGAATGATGCTTGAGACTGTCATATAGTCCCATCTTCTCTCCCTTGCCCACCTGGAAATATGGATTTTCCTCTCTGAACTCCTGGCAGTCTATGAGATCCTCCAATGATCTCATGTCATTGCCCACCTGGCAACCTGAATTTTCTATTCTACCCTCCTAGTAGTCTTTGAGATCATCCTGTGACCTCTTCTTATTGCCCTCCTGGCAATTTGAAAGTCCACCTCTGCCCACCTCAAATTTTATGAGATCCTCTGTTAATCTCATACTATTGCTCGCTTGGCAATATGAATTTCCAATGCTATCCTCCTGACAGTCTATGAGATCCTCCAATGATCTCATTTCATTGCCCACCTGGCAATTGGAAAATTCATCTCTGCTCTCCTGGCAATTCATGAGATATGTAACTGATCTCCCTTCCTCATCACTGAGATTCTTCCCAGTCTCTGGTTCACATATATGAACCATCTCCTCTTCATCTCTGAGGATTTCAACATACCTCATCCATCCTCTCAATAGTCTTTGTTGTCTTCTAGCCAACAATTTCTTGACTGGCCACTTTGTTTTTCTCTTCATGGGCCATTCATACACCCAATGTAGCTTTGCATCCTGTTGCATTTGTAGTGCAAGCTCTTCCATTCTCTCCTTTATCTCGGCATGTTCTTTGTCCATCTCATCCTTGTTCTACTCCTAGTGGTTCTTCTTTCAACCGTGTCCATGGCCTTCAGTAGCCATTTTCCTGTTCTTGTCTTCTCTCTTGGCAAACTTGTTGTTGTCACTCTGCAACCGTGAGTGCTTCCAACCTTTTCTTACTGTTGACCTGACTGTCTATTTGTTGCTATGTCCTGGAACAATCTCTTCAATCCTCTTCATCTGAAATATACAGACAAAGTCCTGCTCTAATACCAAACTGACACAAACCCCCAACCCTTAGGCTGAGATCCGCATAGGATCTCTCTTCTTCGAATCCATAGAACTGAATTAGTTCTTTCGAGCCCTCACTGGAACCCCACGAATTTGATCCACAGGTCCTTCACAAAAACTCCACCGGCACAAGAAATGCACCGGGCGTGACTCTTCACCTCCACACGGCCACCAGATATGACCATGACCTTTTTCGAAAAGGGATTTTGGGTTTCACGACTTCGGGGGTTTCAACACAAAGATCCCTGACTCCTTATCATCAGAAGTGTCGAAAAGCCGAACCCCAAAATGCCGAAATGTGTGACCACAACCCCACTCCAAGATACGTCGCATTTCGTGACTTCAGGGGTTTCCAACTCAAAGTGCCCCGACTCCTTGTCCTCAGGATTTCTGAAATGCCAAACCCCGAAACTCTGAAATGTCGAACCCCGAAAGGGCTGGCGAGTGACAAGCTCCCCGCTTGGATCCTGTCCACGTGACCCTGTCCCGTGACCTAGTGCTATTCCTATGAATGCTTTCAAGTTTTCACGTTTCGAGATTTCACGATTTCGACTGCAACAGTTCTTGACCCTTCAAACTCCTGGGTCCCAGAATGCCGAAATATCGAACCCCGAAATGCTGAAATTCCACTTCAAAGGGAGATCAATGGCTGTGAGCCTCCCCTGATCCGACGGCTCATGTTATTTCAGGATTTCGTGGGTCAAGAGCCCCGACTCTTTCCCTTTGTATCTACCAGTATCCGAAATGTCGAAATATCTCTGTTGAGAGATCAACGGTCCATGTCCCTTTTGGACCAACAACTACGATCCAACTGGATCGATGGCCCACATCCTTTCGGGAATTTTTCCAAAACCTTGACCACTTGCCACATGTCCTCCTTGTGGATGCTCACGATGCTTTCAAGATTTCATGAGTCCTCACCTTTGCATATACGAGGGTTAAACCTCGTGCACCTTCTCCTATATTCGATGGCTATCGGCTCCCTACGCTAGATCTGACGACCCAGATCTGTTCTTCTACGCCCTCTCCTCCTGCTTCCTGGACACGAAACTCCACGGTCCATATCTTTTCTCTAGTGCCCAAATCAATGGCAACTGTGCTCTCCTGAGCTCATGCTTCTTCCTTCCTCTTGGAAGATTTCCAAAGTTTCAAAGGCCTCGGCCTTTTCTTTTGCTGCGAATCCTATATCCTCGGCTCCCGCTTGTATTCTAAGGACGTTGTCCCTCCTGAGCATTGTCGATTGTGAAACCTCTAAGGGTTCCTTGACTTCCTTCTCCTCTCGACTATTGCTCTGTGCGTAAAGGCACTGTTCCTCCTGAGCTTCTGAACTTGAGACAAGTTCACTTTGAGCGCACTTCTTGTGCTATTCCTTCTAAGCTTAAGAACTTCATAAAAGTTCTTATTCACACACTCCTTGTGCTGTTGAGTTTTTGTATAACTCAATTTGAAGTATTTCCTGCAAAGAAATGCTTCACGCCCTCCTGGTGTTCTTCTGATCGATGCACACCTTGCAGAGCCTTTCTTCACAGAGTGTTCAGTAACTCTGTAAATGCCTTCTCCTTGACACTTCCCTTTCCTTAGAACTCAAAATAGAGTTCCCTGGTGCACTCTATGCACTCACTCAATGCCCTCTTGGCAGAGATCTACAGAATCTTCAATAGTTATGTCTTCCCTAAACTTGAAATAGAGTTCCTCCTATGCACTCTGTGCACATGCTCAATGCCCTCCTGGCAGAGCTTCTACAAACCCCTCAGTGATTTTGTTTTCTCTGTGCCTTTCTCTACACAGTCATCACCTCCAAGGTATTCAACAACCTTGAGGATTCTTCTTTGAGTCAATGACTTCCTCTGGTGTGCCCTCCTGGCACGTCTTTGTCTGAAATTCCACAGAACTCAGAAGTGCACTCTATGCACTGGCTTACAAAACCCGTAGTGTTCTGTCATGCAACCTCTTGCATGAAGCCACAAAGAACCTCTGTCATGCAACCTCTTGCATGAAGCCACAAAGAACCCAAACCTGAAATCAAAGAACTCTCAGACAGTAAATTTTGTCTATCCCTACAAATGCATACCTAACATACATCTACAACATATCGTCAACACATAAATACATTTATTCATGAACTCATAAACATGTAAACAACAACATGCAGGAAAAACCGTTCTGTTTGTATTAATCAAGAATGTGTGATTACGATGTGTTCGAGCTCAGACTGCAATAGAGTCTCGGCTCTCCTCTCTTCTCCCTATTCTCTCTACCTCTCTATCGACTTTATCGACTCTACCTAGATACAAAGAAGATATTTTTACAAAAGAGGGGCTCCTCGAGCTCTTCCCTCCATCCTCACCAACTCTCATTAATTACAATGAATCACATTGAATGGTTGTCTAGTCCGAATCGGATCTAGATCTCAACCTTACAACTATTTAAGGAAACCTTTATCTAAGCCTGTGCATATGCATGGCTTTTGGCTCTACCAGCCTTACAATCATTTAATACAATTTTCAAATTTTGAAAAAAATGAGAGGCCTGCACCTCTCTCCTTCCATTGAATGCACATTGGGTGTGTTGGTGCTTGATGACATGGAGTGATTCTCCTGCATCAGTTCTCAATGTCGGAAATATGGAATGGTTTGGTCATGGTTGTAAGTAACTCTTTCTTTGGTTCAAACACTCTAAAATTTGATGATGCTATTGGTGTTATCCCTAGCGAGTAAATGTGATGGAAAAGAACATGTGAGAGATCAAGTAATTCATTGATCGTGGAGACCAGAGGAAGACAAAAAGAAAGAGGAAACATTCCAGGAAACTATGGGATTTCTAGGAAGGGTAGATCCAAATCTAGACTAGGAAATATAGAGTGTTGGAATTGTGGGAAGAAAGGACATTTGAAGAAATACTATAGAGCTCGAAAGAACAAGGAGATGGACAACATGAAAAAAATCAAGAAGCAAATGTAATAGGTGATGTGTTACAAGATTATTTGATTCTTTATTTAGATGATATTATTGATTCTTGGGTAGTAGATTCAGGGGATTTATTTCATGCCACACCCCATAGGAAACATTTTCAAGATTATGTTCAAGGTGATTTTGTACAAGTTAATTTGGGTGATGATGCACCATGTAAAATTGTTGGAATGGGTAAGGTACAAATAAAGAAAAATAATGGAAATCAATGGCTACTGAAAGAGGTAAGAAATGTCCCATATCTGAGAAAAAATATCATTTCAATGGGGAAGTTGGAAAGTGAAGGATTTATATCTACATTTATAGATAAGGCATGGAAGGCCACTAAAGAATCATTGGTGATAGAAAAAGGAGAGAAGGTAGGTATATTGTACTTGTGTACTGGTAATGCTTACTCTTTTATATTTTTAACTTCTACATGAGTGTATACAACATTGTGGAATCATAGGCTTGGACATATGAGTGAGAAGGGGATGCATATACTTCACAAAAGGAATTTGTTTGTAGATCTTAAACAAATTGATTTGGATTTATGTGAGAATTGTCTTTATAGAAAACATAAAAGAGTCATATTTCTCAGAGTAGGAAAGGAAAAGAAGAGAAAACATTATATCTTATGCATAAATATGTATGGGGACTGACTCAAGTATCATATATTGGTGGATCTCATTATTATGTTAATTTTATTGATGATGCAACTAGAAAAACTTGGGTTTATTACATTCGACAAAAATATGATGTTTTTGACACTTTTAAGAAATGAAAATCTTTGGTTGAGAATGAGACAGGAAAAATATTAAAGTGTATCAGATTAGACAATGGAGGTGAATACTACAGCAAGGAGTTTGATGATTATTTTTCATACCATGGGAGCCGTAGAGAGAAGACAGTTCCAGGAACACCAAAAGAAAATGGTGTTTCAGAAAGGATGAACAGGACAATCATGGAGTGTGCAAGGAGTATGAGATTGCATGCAATGTTTCCCTTATAGTTTTGGGAAGTTGTTGTAGATACTTTTGTTTACTTGATAAACAAAGGACCTTAAATTTATTTGGATGGTGGAATTCCATAGGAGGCATGGATAGGTAAAAAGTATTCATTTATGAATACTTTAGGTTATGAAGCATTTGTCCATATTAATAAAAACAAAATAGAACAAAGATTGAAGCAAAATCCAAGAAGTGTACCTTTATTGGATATGGTATTAATGATTTTGGTTATCACTTATGGTTTTATGAAAATCAAAAAATCATTAGGAGTAGAGATTTCATATTCAATGAGAAGGTCATGTATAAAGATCAATTGCAGGGAAGGAAACATGAAGAAGAAAAATCAGAATACACAGTACTTGATGAGATCACTAAAAATGAAACTCCAAAGGTACTAAAAATCAAAATCTACAACAATAGGAGCAACATGTACCTCAAAATCCTACAAGTTATTAATATATACCTGGTTAAGTAGACCCCCTAAATGATATTCTCCTTCATTGTATTATTTATTGTTGACTAATTCTGGCAAGCCATAAAGTTATGAAGAGGAAATGCAGGTAAAGACTAAAAAGAAGTGGGAGAAAAGCAGAAAGAGGAAATGGATTCCTTGGTAAATAACCAAACTTGGGAGTTGGTTCAGTTTCCTGCAGGAAAAATATCATTGTAGAATAAATGGGTTTATAGGATGAAGGAAGAAGATGGAGGAAAAAAGCGTTACAAGGATAGACTTGTTGTAAAGGGGTTTGCACAAAAGAAAGGTATAGATTTTGATTAAATATTTTCTCATGTTTTTAAAATGACTTCAATTAGGACTATTTTTAGTCTTGTAGCAGTAGAAGATTTAAATATTTAACATTTAGATGTAAAAACAACTTTTATCCATGGGGATTTGGATGAAGATATTTATATGCAACAACTGCAGGGGTATGAGATTAAAGGGAAGAAAAATTTGGTATGCAAGTTAAGGAATAGCTTGTATGGCCTAAAGAAATATCCAAGGAAGTGGTATTTTAATTTTGATAGGTTTATGAGAGAACAAGGTTATTGTAGATGTCATTATGATCACTATGCTTATTTTAATAGGATAGAAAATGGAAGCTATATTATCTTGCTATTGTATGTAGATGACATTCTTATTGCAGGGTCTAATATGTAGGATATAAATGTGTTGAAAAGTAAATTATATAATTCATTTGCGATGAAGGAATTGAGTGTTGCAAATGAAATCCTTGGTATGAGAATAACAAGATACAAAAAAAATTGTAAATTTACATTGTCTCAAGGTGAGCATGTAGTTAAGGTGTTGGAGAGGTTTAGAATGAAGAATGCAAAACCAATTAGTAAACATTTGGCCATCCATTTCAAATTAACCAAGAAAATGTGTCCCAAGACATAAGAGAAGATAGAATACATGTCCAAGGTCCCTTATTCATCAACAGTTTGAAACTTGATGTATGATATAGTGTGCACAAGATCAAATATTGCACATGCAGTGGGAGTTGTGAGCAAGTATATGAACAATCCAGGTAAAGAACATTGGGAGTAAATAAAGTGGATTCTCAGGAATTTGAGTGGTAGTAGTACTCGTTAATTATGTTTTGGAGGTTCAAAAATTATTCTACATGGATATGTTGATTCAGATATGGCAGGTGATAAAGATAGCAGGAGGAGCACTTGAGGGTATGTTTTTACTGTAGGTGGAACAACAGTAAGTTGGATTTCAAAACTAAAAAAGGTTGTTTCACTTTCAAAAATGGAAGCAAAGTATGTTTTTGCTATAGAGACTAGTAAAGAGATGATTTGGTTACATAGGTTTATGGAAGAATTGGGAAAGACGAAGGAGAATAGAAGGTTGTAATGTGACAACAAGAGTGCCATTCATCTTGCAAAGAACTCAACCTTCCATTCTCAGTCTAATTGTATAAAACTCATGTACCATTTCATACATCCATCTTGGAATATGGACATTTGAAGTTGGAAAAGATACATACTATCTAGAATCATGCACACATGTTAACAAAGGTAGTAACTAGGGAGAAATTGAGTTCCTGCTCAGTTTCAGTTGGTCTTCAATAATGAAGGTGAAGATGAGAAATTTTCCAGGTCCAATGTGGATCATAGTCTAGCAGGTACAACAACAATGGATTTATTGTGATCAGTCTCCAAGTGGGAGCTTGTTGGTTGTGAACCTTGATTATCTTCTTGATTTATAGGTTTGTTTCAGTCGTGCTTGGACCCATTTCCTAACTGGGGGATGTGGGGGGATTTCCCCCCCACTTATATCACTAGGGGGTCCATAGGGGGGTGGAGATAATCTTTGGATCCCCCCCTTGGTGGGGGATTCAGTGGAAGTGCCCCTGAAGCGAAATTTTGGGAAAACATTCCTTATAAAATATTGTAATTTTGTACTCAATGTTGGCATCGCCATTTTCCTTTTTTAGTTAGAGTCAGCCATATTCAAGTTATGGTCTGTGTGTCAAAACATGTGAAGTGAAGTACTGAAAAAATAAAGGGGTCAAAGTCAGCAAGTGGCTAGTTGGCCCTTGGAGTCTGGAAGGGATGTTAGAGTCAAAACATGTGTAAATGGTATGAGTTTGTTCCCAAAAGGTCTGGTCCTATTAGAAAGGAATTTTTATGTGCTAAGAATTGATGAAATTTTTTAAATAAAATTCGCATTGGCAAGTGCAATGACCATCATCAAATCATTATGAGGGATAAAAGAATGAAAAATCATGGTGCTCGTATCACATATTCCCTGCAGCCCTTATCAGATGTACTTTACACGCCCAAAAGTGTACTCGTTGCGTGGATGTTCTACGAAAAATATTTAGTTTTCTTCGAAATATCCAGTCACCATGAATTCAATGTTCCCTGGCACGTTTCCAGCTCCCACTCACTCTGTTATAAATTCTGGACGTTCTGCATGAAGCCTGTTCACCAGTCAATTTTATTCACTATTTGTGGTTTTCTCTTGCAAGACCATGTTTATCAAGAATACTACATTAGGCCCTTGCCTAATCCACTGTGCACGGGGAAAATACACATTGTGCCATGGAAACCTCCCTAAACATAAGGAAGGTCGTGCGAAGTGGCAGAAACATTGGGCCCAAGCCCCAAAACTTGATAAAAATCAGTGAATATCTAGAGGTCAGATCATCTTTTGAACAGTTCAAGTGCATGCCCTTTTGCAGGAAAATTCAAGGATTCAATATGAGACTAGCCGAGTAGTCCGCACTCATTTTTGTCAGATTCCATGCAGTGATATCAGGTGTTACTTTCCAAGTAACTGAGGAAACTCTTTCAACCACAACATAGATCCCTCTACATGGAGAAATTTGGTTCAAAGGCATTACCTTGGATGCGTGGTGCTATGAAGATTTCATCAAGCAAGACTATCTAGGTGGGAAAGTTGAGACAGGCATTTCGAGTAGATATTTGCAGGAGCCTTTTCAGAAAATAATTGGAGAATTCAGAAAATATTTCACCTGTGAAGGGAGGTTCGACATGATACACTCGCATCACATTAGATTGTTGATGCACTTTACAAGAAAGAGATCATTAAATCTACCCTTTTTCTTACACCAGAAACTCCGAGAGATGGAAAACAATGCACATGCTGAAGTCAATAAAAGGAGTCTCTCTCATGTCTCACTGATTAAATTGTTGGTATTTTAGGAATTAAGACATTCAACAAACAATTGGGATTCATTCTTTCTCACAATGGGCATCCCCAAGGATCCAAAGGGAGATTTCCCGCTATCCGTGGAAAGGGTAATATCACACCCCATGGAGGCTAGAGTAGAAGGAGCTGCACAGGAAGGATATATGTCAGAGGCCCCGTCCTCCCAACAGAAAATACCTTGGAGGAGGGGCAGGCCAAAGAATCACAAGGAAGCTAGGGAAACCTGATTCCCAAGCAAACCATGCGCAAGGTTGGTTGTCGAGGAATTACTTATGTGCACTATCTGGTTGGAACCAGTGGAACGAACAAGTCAAGGGAGATGGAGTAGAATGACGAGGACAGAGGCCAAAGACTCAAATTTTTGAGAGTTGTCTCAGTAGCTGAAGAAAGCACAACTTGCCATCATCGAGTTGTACCATGAAAACAGGGAACTAAGACGACAGTTAGCAGAAAAAACCCTTGAAGTGTCAGCATCACAAGGCCACGAAGGAAACGTGACATGGATCTAGAGACAGCTCAGAGATGTGAAAGATATGATCGTACAATTGCGCAAAACACAGAGGACGTCACAAGAAAGGAATGCAAAGAACTTCACAGAATGTGAAGCGGTTGGGGAAAGGGTCCACGCAGCTTTTGCCAGCATGTCGAAGAAACATGATTAACTGAGTTCATTTCTGTATTCTCAAACGTGGTGCAGATCTTGACAGTTTTGAAGGAGACATTTCCCTTAGATGATTTCTTCATTTTGATAACAACTATGAAAATTAGCAGTCACTCGCCACATACGCACCCCAACAAATGAGCATGCAACAGAAATCAAGACCGTTACAGTGAATGGCGGGAGTCTGACAGAGCACTCGATCATTTGATTATCTTGTCGAAGGAAGGCTTCGACACATCACTCTCCCCATGAAAAGACCTTGCTGATAGCCAAATCCCCATGGAAAAGACAAGAAGGTACGATGCGGTCGGGCACAGTTGTTTTCTAATTTTGGAAATGCGTCATGCGAAAATTCATTTAACGAAGAACATTCAGTTTCCTAAATTTTAGGGATGGTAGCTAGAGAGAAGGGTATCCCAAGAGGTGCCCTCGCCTATATATTTTATCTTTTCAATGTAAGTCAGGTTGGTTGGAAAAACTAGTATAGACAGTGACTATTGAATGTAGTTTGAGCTTGATCGATATTTAATGCAAAAATCCTGAAGCTTTCATGAAAAGATTCTAATTGTAACGATTAGACGTATTGTTTCCTTTCTTTGTGTGCGTACTTCCTATATTATTTATTCATATCTATTTATGTCTAAATAGGAACATAATTTCAAACCTGGGATTCACGCCATTTAGACAAACTGTCTTTCCTCTAAGTTAACTCTAAATTCATCCTCGATGGTGCTCCAAGTTTCTTTACGTGTTTTTTCCCCTCGCCACACACAACGATTTTAAACTGAAATTTTTTTCTCTCTTAGCCTTTATCCTCTCAAGTTTAGTCACCGAGTAATTTGTTTCTATTGTTTTCTTAAATCAACTCCATAGCCCGAGGTCTTACTCTCTTTCTCTAATGGAACCAGAACTTATTATTCAAAGGTGTTAAATCTAGCCGACAACTTAAATCCATATCCTGTATTGAGACAATGTTTCCTGAGAGAGCCTTCTCCAGGTCCGAAAGGCTAGTTTCAGGTCTCAAAGTTGGTTTGTAGGTTGCCTCTGTCATTCGTTTCTTAGTCGAATAAAGCTTACAGAGCCCTAACATTTAGGCATCGTTGTCGGGGATGGAATTGAATAAATTTTCCCTGGGAGAATGAGTAACGTTGTAGTTTGACCCTTGAAAGTAATAAAGGGACAAACATCTATATTGGCTGAAACCTTTACCCTGGCAACTCCAGTCAAAAATACCAGTAGCACAAAGTAGTGTGATTCAGGAACCCTGGCTCCGAAGATGATCTATACCAAAGAAAATCCTGACCCAAACCCTATAGAGTCTTTGTGTGACCCGAGAAACGTATGTGTAGGACTAGGGAGAAAGCACTAGACCTGTTCTATTACCTAGATATAATCTTGTCCTTACCCAAAGACAAAGCGCAAAGCATCGATGACCTTGATTTTGACGCCCTGTTTGAGCAAACCCTGTTCAAGTTTAAGTTAGAGACTAGTTTGGACGATATAGTCTTCGACCAAAAGAGGTTTCAAGCTCTAATACCTGAGAAAATCCCCCAAATACCTAACCCTCCTAGAGCCATGGCTGCCAGATTCGCCCCCCTCATTCTGCCAACCCAACTACATGATTTTCTGATGAGTGAGATTGTTATGGGTGGGATTTTCAGTTTTGATCGGAAAATCCACAGTGTAGTCATTAGATTGTCGACGTTTCGGATCCAGATCAGGATCCATCTTCAGGACAAAGAGCCTGGGTTTTAAGAGAAAGGGAAGAGCTGGTATAAATACTGGAAGTGGGAAAGTTTCTTAGTGTCGGATAAGTAGAATTATTTAATAGATTTATTTTATAAAATATCAGTAGGGTTTATTAAATTCTTGTTTATTAAAGGTTATGATAATTTTAGGGTTTTTTATTTATAAATAATAATGTTCTGGGATTTAGTTTAGGGGTAAATTAAATTGTTAATTCTAGGGTTAGGTTAATAAGGAGTGCTTGTCTAGGGTTTAATATTAGGGTTTATTATGTTAAAAGGAAATAATGGGTTCTAATTAGTTTAAGGTTGTGTACTCCAGGGTTTAATTTATAATTAATTATTTAATAAATTTAATTATTTTATAAGAAATTACTAGGGTTTATTGAATTTTTGTTTAT
The DNA here is from genome assembly GCA_000966675.3 of Picea glauca. Lineage (NCBI taxonomy): Eukaryota > Viridiplantae > Streptophyta > Pinopsida > Pinales > Pinaceae > Picea > Picea glauca. The sequence continues at coordinate 661,382 of JZKD02S1743600.1, read as the reverse complement.
TTAAAGGTTAAGATAGTATATTAATAATTTTAGGGTTTATTATTTTAAAAATTAATTATTAGGTTAATATGATAAGGTGTGCTTGTTATGGGTTTAATAAGGAGTGCTTGTCTAGGGTTTAATATTAGGGTTTATTATGTTAAAAGGAAATAATGGGTTCTAATTGGTTTAAGGTTGTGTACTAAGGTCTCTAAATAAATTATTTAATTTTCTAGGGTTTAATTTATAATTAATTATTTAATAAATTTAATTATTTTATAAGAAATTACTAGGGTTTATTGAATTTTTGTTTATTTAAAGGTTAAGATTGTATATGAATAATTTTAGGGTTTATTATTTAAACTTAATTATTAGGTTAATATGATAAGAGGTTAAGGTGTGCTTGTTTAATATTAGGGTTTATTATGTTATAAGGTAAAAATTGGGTTCTAATCCAGAGTTTATTGTTGTTTTTTGTGGAGCAGGGGGAGCCAGTTTTCGCTCAGTTCTAGTCCATTATCTCTGTTAAGGTTACTAGGGTGTTTACGGATTTCAATGGCTTCTCTAATATGACGTTTGAAGAGGTGATTCTCTTTGGCGAGGATTTTGGTGTCTTCTAGGTGAACATGGTGTCTAGTTTTGATGGAGTGTTCAGCTAGGGCGGAGGTGCGGATCCATTCGTTCTTGATGTCAGCTCCATGTTCTTTTATCCTAACTTGAAAGGAGTGACCGGTTTCACCAATGTAGCATTTACCACATGAGCACTCTATTTTGTAGATTCCTTTTCCATTGTGAGGGTTAAGTTTGTTTTTAACGGATCTCATGCTCTGTTTGATGGTTACAAGGAGTTTGAAGGAGGTTTTAATCTCTTTTTTACTGAGTATTCTTGCAATTCTATCGCTTACTTTTTGGATGTACGGAAGGTAGGCACTTCTATTAGGGTTTTGTTCTTGAGGGGCAATGTGGTTATTGTGTTTTCTTTCTAGGGCTTTGTTTATTGCGTTGTTAATGTCTTTTTGTTTGTACCCTATGTTCCTAAAAGTCTAGGTAAGGTGATCTTTTTCCTTATCTAGGTGTGTTTCATCAGAGATTCTTATCGCTCTAGTGGCCAAGGTTTTTAAGACACCTAGTTTTTGGTTGGGGTGGTGATGGGAATTGGCGTGGAGATAGTTCTCGGTGTGGGTCTTCTTTCTATACACCACATGTCCAAGATCACCATTACTTTTCCTTTTGATAAGAACGTCTAGGAAGGGGATGCTATCGTTCTCTTCGAGTTCCATCGTGAATTTAATATCTTCAGATATGTTGTTTAGGTGTAGAATTACAGCCAGAGGATCAAGCTCTACGATGTCGAAGGGAACATTTCATCCCAAAAGCATTTGGATTGGGTCAATTATTTCTTCAACCTAGAGAAGGTGGATTATGCAGACGCGAAGATCAGATTGTTCGCATAGAGTCTGTCGGGGGAGGTGAGGAAGTGGGTCAAATCCCTCCCAACAACAAGCATTCAAGACTTCATCGCATTCAAAATGTCTTTCATCACCAGATGGGGAGACAAGAAGAACCCTTTGTAGCTACTGACATAGTACAATAACATGAAGAGGGATCCATAGGAGATGGTGCAAGAATTATCAGCTCATTTCATGAGGGTATATGACTCAATTCCCGTAGAAGTCCAGCCACTTCCCGAGGTTGCGCAAATGCGATACGCTAATTTCTTCAACAATGATTTCGCTTTGCTACTGAGAGAAAGGAGATGAACAAATCTAGAAACCATGATGAACGATGCAATCAAGGTCGAGGTAAATCTAATGGAGTTGGGGAAGATTAAACAAAGATTCAACATAGGTGATAAGAAACCCCAAGGGGATGTGCAACCATCGACATCTGGGTCCTCGGATGAAAAAATCGACTTAATGATGAAGACCATGGAGAAACTAATGGAAAGAATGTATGTGGGAAATGGACCCACAACCGGAGAATAGCATGACCCCATGCCCAGAAATCAGAACCTTAGAAGAGGTCAGGTCCCTCATATTAGACAGAGGGAGTAGAGAGAACATGGAAACCAACAAACAAGACCTTCATTCCAAAATAATTATGCAGACGAGGATTTTGATCAGATGTTCCAAGACCAAATGCACTGTTTTGATGACAAAAACATGTGTGTGTTTTTTACGAAGGGAGAACATGATCAATACATGAGATAACATGATGATATTATGTTGGATATAGATGAATCACTCTCCTGGGAAACATAAGAATTCAAAAAAGGATATCACAATGCCATCATGCAGTTTCAGAAACAATACAACCTTGGGAGCAAGAAGGCACCTACTGAACTACAACAGACAAATCCCATAAGGAAGCCTGTGATGGATACCCCTTCCACAAGTTTCCCAAAGCCAGACAACTCGACCAAAGATGAGTCTGAAAAGATAAATTCAAAGGAGGATTCTCCAAAGAAAGCGCCAGAGACAAGCTGGGAAACACATGGCAAAGAGGTAGAAAAAGTCTCTTCCCCCTTTAACTTTGAGAATGAAATGGAAATGATCAAAATCTCTATCCCTTTTAATGAACTTATCAGAAAGGGTGAATGCGAGGAGCATATTATTAAGATGCTAAAAGTGGGAGAGACCCACAATACTTTGAACATCAAGGACGATCACCCTTCTATTATGTTTCATCCGCGCGTTGAGGAGACAAGTGATACTGAGGAGGTTCACTCATTCTATGTCAGTCCAAAAGTCCAGGACATGACCCTGCATAATGCCATGCTGGATTCAGGAACGTCACAAAACCTCATGCCAAAGGTGATCATGGACGATCTAGGTTTAGGCATCACCGGAACCTATACAGACCTTTTTTTCTTTCGATTCGAGGAAGCTCAAATGTTTGGGACTCATCAAAGAACTGGTCATGTCGCTGGCCTAAATTCCTTCGAAGAACATGGTTATGGACATGGTCATGGCTGATATACCCCCTAAGTTTGTCATGTTGTTATCCAGGTTGTGGGTCGTAAAATTAAAGGGAACTCTACAAATGGACATGTCGTATGCTACCATTCTTGTCTTTGGCAAGGACAGGTGGTTATATAGAGAAGTACTGCTGAAATACATGGTAATCAATAATACACAGCTGAATAACCATCCTATCTAATATGTTGACATTGAGGCTGAATCCTTCATATTCTATAATGATCTTAGTTTTGAAGAGGAAGAACCGATAGCCATCATGGTTGCTGATAATAAAGCCGAGCGACGAGCAGTAGAATGTGCTGATCCGAGAAACCGCGCAGAGAACGAGATGTGGAACATGAGTTTCGACGGTGCTGTCAACAATGAAAGGGAAGGGGCCAATGTGTGGATAATCCCTCCCAAAGTGGGCTCAAAACTCTGCACATACAAACTCGCTTTCGATTGCACGAACAACATGGCCGAGTATGAGGCATTGATTTTGGGCCTGAAAGTTTTGAAAGAATTAGGCGGGAAGAGGATTGTAGTGCAAAAAGACTCTAAGCTGGTTATAAACTAGGTGAAAGTCATATATCAATCCAAACACCCTAGGCTGAGAGCGTATAGAAACTTGGTGTTGGGCCTCCTCGAAGAATTATCGAAGTATGATCTATAAGCTATCCCAACAAGGAAAAATCAGATCGCTGATGCATTGGCCACCTCAGCCTCATTTTTTTAAATTTCCATCTTTCCCAACAAAAAATATGAGATCGAAATCAAACACAATTCGACAGTGCCTAATAATATCAAATATTGGTAGGTGTTTGAGGATGATAAACAGGTGGAGATATTTCTTAAAATGAGTGACGAGTTCGTTAACATAAACATTGATGACGAGTGTTGTTGCAACAAATATGGGAGTGTATATGCGTGCAGTGGTGACGACCCTTTCCAAAACTAGATAGCAGGAAGGGACATAGTAAAACTTAAAAATAGCATCATCCCAAAGGGGCTAGTTCTATTGGAGAAGTTGTTCGATGAAAATGATGTGGCTAGAAATCCCAAGATCACTGCAAACAATGAGGATTTTGAAGACTGCAAAATTGGGACTCAGGAGAACCCGAAAATAATCAAATTGTCGAAAACGCTCAATCCAAAGGTCAAACAAGACTACATCAAGCTCATGAAGGATTTCCCCAATGTTTTTGCTTGGAGTTATGGCGACTTGAAGGTGTATGACACTAAAGTGATTCAACATGTCATCCCTCTCAAAGAAGACCAGAGGCCCTTCAAACATAAGCTAATACGGATAAATCCCCTGCTGCTACCGCTGATTGAAAAGGAGGTAAAGAAACTCTTCGAAGATAAAATTATCGTTTCTTTAAGGTTTTAGAAGTGGGTGGCCAATTTGGTAGCTGTAAGAAAAAAGAGCGGCGAAATAAGATTATGTGTGGATTTTCAAAACTTGAACAAAGTGAGCCTCAAGGAACACTACCCGTTCCCTAAAATGGACCATATTCTGCAAAAGGTAGTGGGGTCCTAGAATATGTCCATGATGGAAAGTTTTTTGGGTTATAATCAGATCATGGTCTACCCGGATGACAGGGAAAAGATGACTTTTATGACACCATAGGGGACATTTATGTATGCCAAGATGCCTTTCATCCTGATGAATGTCAGAGATACCTTCCATAGGGAAATGGACATAGCATTTAATGATGAAAAGAACAAGTTTATTGTGATCTATCTGGGTGACATCACAGTATACTCTGACTCTGGTGAACAACACCTTGGGCACCTGAAGAAAGTCTTCCATAAGTGCAGGAAACTCGACATATCATTGACTCTGAAAAAGTCACATTTCGGGATGCAAGAAGGGAATTTGTTGGGGAATATCATCTCGAAGGAGGGAATCAAGATAGACCCCAACATGGTTGAAGGAATATTGAAAATTGACACTCCACGCAGTAAGAAGGAAGTGAAATCCTTCCTGGGAAAAGTAAATTTCTTGAGGATATTCATCCCAACCTTGGAAAAGATTATAAAGCATATCACATGTATCCTCTGAAAGGGGAATGAGACCAAGTGGAACCCGAAAGCTAGGAAATCATTTGAATATATCAAGGTAGCACTGACTAGAGCTCCCGTGCTAGCTAGCCCAGACTTCACAAAAGACTTCATCTTGTTTTCATTCGCCTCGAAGCATACAATTGTCGGTGTGCTATTACAGAAAGGTGGTTAGAACTTTGAGAAGCCTATAGTCTCTTTCAGCAGGACTCTCAAGGATTCTTCACTAAGGTATGACATTATGGAGAAACAAGCATACACCTTAGTAAAATCCCTAAAGGAGTTCAGAACGTACATATTAAACTCCCACATTATCACTTATGTGACCAACAACTCAGTCAAGGATATCCTGACTCAGCCCAATCCTGAGGGAAGGAGAGGTAAGTGGATTGTGGCCATGATAGAATACGACCTCGAGATTAATCCTATGAAGTTGATTAAGGGTCAGGGCCTTGCAAAGATAATGGTGTAGTTAGACCGTGACGTTGTGGGAATCAACTTCATCGCTAATCTGTCAGAGAATCCTAAGGAAGAAACAACTATGCAGGTGTCTCAGAAGTTCATCAATTCGCCATGGTATACAGACATCATCTATGTGCTAAGGAATATGCAAGACCCTCCAGGTTTAAGTAATACCAAGGCTATATTTTTAAATCTAAAATTTGTTAGGTTCTGCATCCTAGATAACTCACTGTACTGGAAACACCCTAGAGGAATATTGTTGAGTTGTTTTCTAGAAAGAGACATGAAACGGGCTATCGAGGAATTCCACAAAGGCGATTGTGGAGGACATCACTACTGGAAAAACACCATGCACAAAATCCTAAGAGCGGGTTACTATTGGCCTACCATCTTTGCAAACGTATACAAAGAAGTTTCCAGTTGCCACGAGTGTCAGATTTTCGATGGGAGAAGAAAGTTGCAGCCTCTGCCACTAAAGACGATCTCAGTTGAAGCGCCTTTCATGCAATGGGGTTTAGGTTTTATAGGGGAAATAAATCTGCTATCCTCGCCACACCACAGATGGATACTCACAGCCAAAGATTACTTCACGAAATGGATATAAGCAATCCCCACGAAACACGCTACTGACGCAGTCATCATCTAGTTTCTAGACATGAACATCCTGTCAAGATTTGGATTCTCTATCAAGATCATAAAAAATAAGGCGGCTACATTCAATTCCAAGAATATGGATAAGTTTTGTTAGGATTACAATATAACCCTAGGGCATTCCATAGCATATTACCAATAGGGAAATGGGTTAGCAAAATCGTCGAATAAAATCTTGACCAAGATCATCAAGAGACTCCTACAAGAAAACAAGAAGGCCTGGCATAAAAAGATTATTTATGTGTTGTGGGTGGATAGGGTTACCACTAAGAAGTCCATCTTGACATCTTCATTCCATATTGTATACATCGTATATGCGATTTTACCCACCTCACTGGGGTTTCCCGTTATAAATTTATTGCAAGAGCAGGAGGACAAGCTAGATGACATGTAGAGGAGAATGAATCAACTGATTCACACACAACAAATGAGGGAACATGTGTGGAATCGATCACAGCTCCACCAAGAGAGGATGAAGAAAGCATTTGACAAGCACTCTAAGTAGGAGGAGTTTCAGTTGGGGGATATGGTGGTGAAATAGGATGCGAGGAATGAAGATAAAGGAAAGCACAAAAATTTTGATAATATTTGGATGGGTCCATTCAAAATCAGTGCATATCGCGGAAATAATGCTTATTTTCTAGAAGAACTAAATGGAGAGTGCGTTGGTTGGGGGCCTGTAAACGACAGGTTCCTCAAACACTATTTGGTGCAATAAAGTCCGTTTAAGTCACATGTCATTGTAAATAGTTATTTTATTTTTGTCTTGAGTTAGTATGTCAACAGAAAATTGAAGCCCGAAGTGAAGGCCCTTAGTTTATGCTAAATCTGTTAGAAACTATGTTGATAGGTTTAGGTTGCGTTTTGTTTTTTATATTTCAGTTTCTGAAATTTGAATAAGGCCCAATGGTCAGGAACCTATTCTACCGTTCTTTGCTACCTTTCTAGGAGGATAGCATCCCCATTCGAGCCAGCTATTGGCACCGTCATTTTCCCTTTTTAGTTAGATTCAGTCTTAGTCAAGTTATGGTCTTGTTGACGGGGAAAATTGACCGTCTGTCAACTGGAAGAACGAGTCTGGTCTGGGGTTGTCTAAATAACCCAAGTTGTTTGGTGTAACTCATTCTGACATGTTTAATGGCTCCGTTAGCCAATCTAAGAATCCTAAAAGAAACGAATAAAAGATAGAAATAACTAACTAATTACTAAACACACTATATATATGTACATATGTTCAAATGTAACTATAGTAGTTGTATTTAAGTAGAAGATATACAAGTCTCGTTTATTTACATGATTTACAGGATGCAAGTTTTAATCGAAACTTACGAAAATCAATGTGAAAAATGATTGCTTCTAGGAAGCATATAAAGAAAGAACATAAAAATATTTATTGTTTTTCTTTTATAAATTTAAAGAATCTTACAAAAAAAAGTTAATGAAACATGAACATGTGGATAGTCAAAGTTGAACCATACATTCTAGTTTCAATGATATGTAAATAACATAAAAATACAAAGAAGTTATCTTGTCAATGAATTAGTGAGGTGTATCCAAGCATCTGCATGAGTGGTGAACATCCAACTGTCATGTCCAAGAGAGAAATCTGTAATGAACCTTATGATTGTTCTAAATAAATTCAGAACATGTATTGGCATCTTAGGATTTAATGACAGAAAAGGAAACACAAACATAAACCTGTGATCTCATAATTATACATGATTACAACAAGATAAATCTGGAAGCAATCTATGCATTTTATCATTCAATTTAAAACTCA
>JZKD02S1743600.1:631515-646813 GCA_000966675.3 Picea glauca | reverse complement strand
AAATGAGATGCAAAATGAAAAAAAAAAGAATTTAATTAATTAATATCACCAAATGATTTCATGAAAATGAGAAACCAACCAAGATATTATTTGATGAAGTATTGAACTCATTATTTAAAATAGTCAAACTTGTTAATGAGAAAAAGAAAGAACGCATAATCATAATTTAAACGAAAGTAAACATTTGATAAAAAATAGCGTTTTGTTTAAATTGAGATTTTTATGCTCGTTTCTAACTTTTGACATATACTCTTGTAATGAATGTCTCATACTAAAGTGAATGTCTTAAGTTTGTCTCAAAGCAAGCCAATGAATGGAACTATTTGAAAAGGTTGATTTTGTAACTCATTATAATTATTAGGATTTGAATGGGGGCCCTTTAAATTTTGTAAAAATTTAAGGGGAGTTGTTGGGGCCCAACAGGTCTGTGTGTCAAATAATTAAAATTCAGGTACTAAAAAAATGAAGGGGTCGAAGTCAGCAAGTGGTCGATTAGCCCTTGGAGTTGGCAAGCGATGTTAGAGTCAAAATATGTGCAAATGGTATGAGTCTGTTTCCAAAAATTTGGGTCCTATTAGAAAGGAAGTTTTACGTGTTGAGGATCAATGCAATTTGTTAAATAGAAGTCGCATTGGCAAGTGCAATGAACATCATTAGCTCATTATGAGGGATAAAATAATGAAAAATAATGACACTCATATCACATATTCCCTGCAACCCTTATCAATTGTACTTTACATGCCCCGAAGTGTACTCGTCACGTGGATGTGCAATGAAAAATCTTCAATTTACTTCGAAAGATCCATTCACCATGAATTCAGTGTTCCCTTGCACGTTTCCACCTCCCACTCACTCTGTTATAAATTATGGATTTTCTACATGCATCATGTTCACCAGTCAATCTTATGCATTGTTTGTGTTTTTCTCTCGCAATCCCAGGTTGATCAGGTTTACTGCCTTAGGCCCATGCCTAATCCATTGCATGTAGGGAAAATACATGTTGCGCCATGGAAACATCCCAAAACATAAGGAAGGTCTCGTGAAGTGGCAGAAATTTTGCGCCCGAGCCCTAAAACTTGACGACAATCAGAAAAGATCAAGAGGTCAAAGCGTCTTTCAAACAGTTTGGGTGCATGGCCTTTTGTAGGAAAATTCAAGGATTCACTATGAGACTAGCCTAGTAGTTCGCACTCAGTTTCAACGGATTCTGCGTGGTGATATCGAGTGTTACTTTCTAGGTAACCGAGGAAAATGTATCAACCACAACAGAGATCCCTTTGTGTGACAAAAGGTGCTTCAAAGGCATGCCCTTGGATGCGCGGTGATACAAAGATTTCATCAAGAGAGACTGTCTAGGTGTGAAAGTCGAGACAAGCATTCCGAGTAGATATTTGCAGGATCCTTTTTAGAAACTACTTGGAGTAATCAGGAAATATTTCACCTGCGAAGGGAGGTTCGACAGGATACACTCACATCACATTAGATTATTGATGCACTTCACAGGAAGGATACCATTAAATCTACCCTTTTTCTTACACCAGAAAATCCAAGATATGGAAAACAACACACAAGTTGAAGTGGATAAATCGAAAAGGAGGCTCTCTCATGTATCATTGATTAAATTGTTGGTAGTTGAGGAATTAATAGGGTTGATAAACAACTAGGATTCATTCTTGCTCATAGCAGGCATCCCCAAGGGTCCAAAGGGAGATTTATCGTTATCCGTGGAAAGGGTAATATCACACCGCATGGAGACTAGAGTAGAAGGAGATGAACAAGAAGGAAATATGTTGGAGGCCCCATCCTCCCAATAGAAAATACCCTGGAGGAGGGGCAAGCCAAAGAAGAATAAGGAAGCTGGGGAAACCTGAGTCTTGAGCGAACCACACACAAGGTGAGCTGCCGAGGAATTATTTATGCGCACTATCCAGTTGGAACTGGTTGAAGGAACAATTTGAGAAAGCTAGAGCAGGATGAGGAGGGAAAAAGATGGAGAAACAAATGTTCAAGATTCATCTCAGTAGTTGAAGCAAGCATAGCTCGCCATCTCCAAGTTGTACCAGGAAAACAGGGAACTAAGACGACAGTTAGCAGTGAAAACCCTTAAAGTGTCAGCATCACAAGGTCGTGAAGGAAATGTGATATCGCTCAAGAGACAGCTCAGAGATGTGCAAGATACAATCGTACAACTGTGCGAAACACAAAAGATTTCAAAAGAAAGGAATTTGAAGCACTTCAGAGAATGTGAAGCGACCAGGGAAAGGGTCTGCATAGATTTTGCTAGAGCGCAGAAGAAACATGATTAACTGAGTTCATTTCGGTATTCTCAAATGTGGCACAGATCTTGACAGTTTTGAAGGAGACATTTCCCTTATATGGTTTTTTCATTTTGATAACGACTACGACAGTCAACAGTCACTCTCCACGTACGCACCCCAGCAAATGAGCACGCAACAGAAATCAAGACCGTTACAGTGAATGGAGGGAGTCTGACAGATCACTCGATCATTTGGTTATATTATCGAAGGAAGGATTCGACACATCACTCTCCCCATGAAAATACCTTGTTGATAGCTGAATCCTCGTGGAAAAGACAAGCAGTTACGATGCAGTCGAGCGTAGTTGTTTTCTATTTTTGGAAAGGCATCATGCGAAAATCCATTTAACGAAGAACAATCATTTTCCTAAATTTTAGGGAAGGTAGCTAGAGAGCAGGGTAGCCCAAGAGGTGCCCTCCCCTATATATTTTATCTTTTCAATGTAATTCAAGTTGGTTGGAAAAACTAGTGTAGACAGTGACTATTGAATGTAGTTTGAGCTCGAACGAAATTTAATGCAAAAGTACTGAAGATTTGATGAAAATATTCTAATTGTAGAAGTTGGATGTATTGTTTCCTTTCTTTGCATACATACTTCATATATTCTTTATTCATATCTATTTATGTCTAAATAAGAACGTAATTTTGAACCTAGTATTCATTGTGCAATGCCCGTGGATTCACACCATTTAGACAAACCATATTTCCTATAAGTTAACTCTGAATTCATCCTCAGTGGTGCTCCAAGTTTCTTTATGTGTTTTTCCCCCTTGCCACACACAACAATTTTAAACTGAAAATTGTTCCTTGCTTAGCCTTTATCCTCTCAAGTTCAGTCACTGAGTCATGTGTTTCTATTGTTTTCTTAAATTGACTCCATAGCCCGAGGTCTTATTCTCTTTCTCCAATGGAACCAAAACTTATTATTCAAAGGTGTTAAATCTAGCCGACATCTTAAATCCATATCCTATACTAAGACAATGTCTCCTGAGAGATCCCTCTCCAGGTCCGAAAGGCTAGTTTCAGGTCTCAAAGTTTGTTTGTAGGTTTCCTCTGTCATTCGTTTCTCAGCCAAATGAAGTTTATAGAGCGCTAAAACTCAATATGGACCATTCATTATAAGGTCGCTGATCTGACGATAGAAGTTATGTCAGGATTTTTTTTCCTAGAAGGCAACCCTCTTTTCATGAGGGAATTTTATTGTGGTTGTGTGTAATTGTGAAAATTGTATTCTGAGGGAGGATACTATTAGGTTGTATCCCTTCATTTTGTTGTATAATAAAAAGGAAGGACCTGGAAATTTATCTTGTGGATGTAGCCCACATTGGGTGAACCACGTATATTTGTGACTCTATTGTATTGTGCATCTTATGTGTTTCATTTCCGCATTTGTTTTATTTTATTGCTCTATGATCCTATTTTTCTAAAAATGTATGACATATAGATGAAATCCCTTCTTCACCTATCAAGATATTGAATCATGGTCCTTTGTGATTCAACCCTCTCATCAATACTTGGATGAACTCTCTTCACCCAACCAGTGAGATATCCTCACACTAGTGTAATAAAAAGTCCTTATTTTCTCCTACACTGCTTAATAGCTAAAGTAATTCTTTGTTATCCTCAACCTTGGTCTCTCACCAAGTATCTCACAAGTGTATCTCACACAAGTCCCTACCTTGGTATCTCACCAAGTCTCTCGACCTTGACCTCTCGTCAACAGTTCCAACTGTGTTGACTCCTTCAACACAAGTGAATTCCTCTCAAAGTGACTTCTCCTTTATACAAGCCTTGATTTTATAATCATGAGTTACAATCTATTTATAATATTCAAAGTAATCTATGGTTTATATTACTTCTCACACCCACTTAATATTTAGATTACATGTTGCATGCTAAGCATGTCCTTAAATAACTCAATTCACTAATAAATACAATTTTACTTTAATTAATTCCTTCTAACTAAAGTAAACCCAAGAATAGAATATGTTCGACTACTTCCACGTGAAAAACACATGCATATGTGGAAGTACTTGTTTGATGATACCAAAACATCAACACTCCCTCTTAGAAAAGAAGGCACTTCTCCCACCTGGATTTTTCTCTATCTTCGCTACCAAATCTACTGCCATGCCTGCTCTCCAATACACCTTATTGGTTTCTTCCTCTGACATAGAAGCTATCCCTACCATGATGGTTTGACCTGTCTCCGAAGACTCACTTCCTCTGAACATGATCCTAGAAGTCTCCTTCTCCTAAGCATCTTGCATGGCCATCTCGTACCATGAATTCTTTTTTACCAACTTGGAAAGATGCTCCTTCCCACTTGAACCTAAAGGTTGACTCCCTTTGATTTTCTTAACCTTCATAGCTACCTTCTCCCTGTTCTCTGTCACTATGTTTCTAGAAATTTCTCTCATAGGCTGGCCCTTTAGCCTATACAAGTTGCTCTCTCTAACTCCAAAGATAGTTGCTTTGTTTGAGCTAGCCCCTATGGGCATGATTAGTGCTTTTCCATTATGAAGTTCTATGTTAAATACCTTCTTATCAGTCATTGAGAATAAGATCACACTCCTCTTGCATTCTGACACCCATAGCACATCCTACACTCTCAATGTGCCTCTTGATTCCATCTAGAATGCCATTGTTCCAAATCCCTTCACTACATGCTTGGTCCCCATACCAAATTCCACATGCATATCAGAGTCAGACTATGTGAATATCTCAAACACCTCGCATGCTCTTATCATATGACATGTGGCTCCACTATCTATCAACCATGCATCTGTTGATATGATGCCCATAGAAGTTTGGGAAACAAGTAAGAGCTTTGTATGTTCAAACTTCTTGCAAAAATATTCCGCTTGAGCCTTTGTTGATGAAACTACCTTTGATTGTGATTTCCCCCCCCCATATTCTTTTGTGGACATTTCCATACATAATGTCCAAACTTGTGACATGAAAATCAATTGACTTTGCTCATGTCCTTCTTCTTATTTCCATCTTGAGTGGTCAACTCTCCACTAGAAATCTTCTTAAACTTTCCCTTCCTTGCCTAACTCGCAAGATAAAATTTATCATCATATCTCCTCTTCAAACCATCCCTGGACTCTAATTGAGTCTCTTCCTGCATACAATCATTCCATAGTCTATCAAACCCTGACATTATCTCTTATACACATATCCCCTGCACAAAAGGTTCCCAAGACTTGGAAAAACCTCTCAATGCTACATTCACCAACTCATCATCCTATATTGTCTCACCAATCATTGTAAGCTGATATATAATCTATGTAATATTCATAATATAATTCACAATTGTTTCCTCACTGAACATCCTAACAAATTGAAGTCAGTGCTTCAAATGTAGAAACCTTCCTATATTCTTGTTTTAGTATAGACTCACCAAAGAATCATACATTTCCTTAGAAGATTTCTTCTCGGAAATGTGCAGAATAAAGTGATCCTTCACCAATTCTAGCAACACCTGCTTTGCCTTCACTTCCTTCTTCTTGTGAACTACCAATTCTTACGGATTTGTAGGATCTACAACCATAGCCTCAACATACTCTTTGAGGTCATTCTCCTCTAACAAAAGAAGAATCATTGTATTCCAAGCTTGGAATATTGTTGCCCCTTCTAACTTGTCCTCAAGATTCAATTTGTTCACCATCTTCAATATATTATTTGATAAACCTCTGTTGGAAATACCATGTACTATCATGTATGACCTATCCACGACTTGTCCTTATGTGACCCATGTGTTGGATTACTAAGAGGGGGGGTGAGTCAATAATAGAGAAATTTAATCCCTTTTCACCATAAAATGCATGTGTTATATCAATGTAGCATTATCATCCAATAGTTGCAGAGTAAATAAACAATGAACAAATGAGAAATCACACACATACATAGTACATCAGTGTTTTATGTGGAAATGCAAAGCGGGAGAAAACCACAGAATGTTTTTTATTATATGTCTTTAAGAATTGCATTCATTGGAAGCACCAAATTCCTTTGTTTTCCAGCTGCAACTGGAAGGATGCTCCAACCCCCTAGTTTCTCAGGCTACAACTTGAGGGAAGCTCCAAATCCCCAATTCTCTGGCTACAACCAGAAGGAGGCTCCAACCCCCTAGTTTCTCAGGCTACAACCTGAAGGAAGCTCCAACTCCCCAATTATCTAGCGACAACCAGAAGGAGGCTACAACCCCCTATGTTCTCTGGCTACAGCTGGAAGGTGGCTACAACCACATGTCCTTTCCCTGTCCAACCTCCCTGACGTAGAAGTAGAACGATGAAACCATTGTCACACTATCACTGTGAGATATATTGTTGTAAACCTATACCAATAAACTTGTAATCAACCTGTAACAACCTATACCAATAACATGTACCAACATGTACCATACATCAACTTGTGCCTCAACCTGTACCATAAAAAAATGCATCAACCATGCACCAAAACTATACAAATAACCTGTCACAATATATTGTCCAAACAAGTTGTAATCAGCCTATACCATAAACAAGTGCATCAACCATGCATCAACCTATACCATAAAAGAGTGCATCAACCATGCACCAAATATGTACTAATCATGCATGAAATACACATAAACTGTGACTCATCAAGATGTACCAACATCATCAACTATACACCTCATGTATGTGCCAACTCATCAACTACTTGTCTCAACCATGTACCCAACATGTACCTAAACTACTTGTCTCAACCATATACCAATATAACCATCAAAAGTTCTCTAGAAATACATCATTCTATTCATAACCAAATACCATAAACCCTTATATCAAACCATGTGTCATAAACTCAATTGTATGTAGCCTCAAGGATGTATCATTGATAAGACAATCATATACCAATACCACTAACAAGTGTCTCTCACAATGCACCACAAGATATGGCAATAAATCAAACTAAGTGCACTGACAATATACTTCAATAGATCTGCCTCAAAACCATTCTACAACAAGCCCTAAACTTCCAAGAGGGCATCCAATAGATTTACAAGGAAAACCCTCAACTAGATTCATAAGTTCAAAAATGAACATATGAAAACCATACCTTTTTCTTCTTGCAGCGTTCTGTTGTCACGGTTTTTTTGCCGCACTTTTTCTACTATGGTTTTTTATGCCACACTTTTCCTGCCGTGATTTTCCTATTGCACTTTTTCTGCCGTGGTTTTTTTTCCGTACTTTTTTTGTCGCACTTTTTATTCCACTCTTTTCCTACCACACTTTTTCTGTTACATTTTTTCTGCCGTAATTTTTCTGCCGCACTTTTCCTACCATGATTTTTCTGCCGCATTCTTTCTTCTGCACTTTTCTCTATCAATAATACTTGCCCAAATAAACTTTCACAAAATAGATATTCAATGATATTCAATAGGTGATTAAATCAGAGACCTTTTCCTCTTATTTATACTTTCATGTAGCTTCCTCAAGGGGTTACCTTCTAACCATCTTAACCCACTTTCCTTATTTTAGAGATAACCCACTTCTAACCACTTGTCCACTTAGTAATTTCTCCATTAAATTTATTATTTAAATAATTTATTTTGTATCCAATTTGAATTATAGTACACTCATCACATCACTTTATTATTTACCTTCTAACCATCTTAAACCACTTTCCTTATTTTAGGGCTAACCCACTTCTAACCACTTGTCCACTTATTAATTTCTCCATTAACTTTATTATTTAAATAAAAAAATTTTATCCACTTTGAATTATAGTACACTCATCACTTCACTTTATTATTTAAATAATTTATTCTTTGCAGCCACTTTGACTACTTTGACCTTTTGGGACTTCTAGATGACTCGTGAGGGTTCTTCAACTTCACATGGTCATAACTCTCTAACCCCGAGGAGTTACGTGACGTTCTACATACCACTAGAAATGGTATGACATGTACAATCCATCTAGAATAGTATTACCTTAAAAACTCATACCATTATCCATCAAACAAACTTGGGTCCATTTCCCAAACCTTTGTGCTACCAAAATTCGCTACCAGACTTTTTTCAAGGGTTGACATCAATGACAACCAGCCCAATTAAGTTTGTTGCCCCTTCTAACTTGTCCTCAAGATTCAATTTGTTCACCGTATTCAATATATGATTTGATAAACCTCTACTGGAAATACGATGTACTGTCCTGTATGACCTATCCAAAACTTGTCCTTCTATGACCCGTGGATGTCCTTGACTTTCTACACTGTGACTCATGGATTCCTTTGTCTAACTGAAAAAACACATATTCTTCCCAATACTATGGTTGAAAATTTGTTCTTTGATTTCATTTGTTGGTTATGTACCTAATAAGATATATCATGTTTGTTTCCTCCCTTCAAAGACTAGTCTCCATCTTTCCTTCAAACCCTCAACTCTGATACCATGTCTATGTTCCCAAGAGGATTCAACTTGGTATGCTTTGATACCATTTTGATATTTTACCACTCTATTGAACACTCGACAATTATCACAAATAAAATAATTTTATCTACTAAAAGCACAGCTGAGTAATCAACTAAACATGCAGAAAAAGAATAAATAAGCACATAAGCAGGGATGATTTTAAGGATGAAAATTTATTTTAAAATGTAGAAACCTTGGCGAATCTTACTAATCTTTCATATTCCAACTATAAATGTTTGGCAATATTTTTGTAAAATTATTCAAATTTATAAGGATTTTATATAGTTTGTATAAAATTTTGGCGATTTTTAAGTTAAAATAATTTTATCCTATAGAATTTGGGCAAAATATTTTTAGAATAGCGAATATTTTTTTGGGAAAAAACATGGAAAATTATCCCATGAGTGAAATTTAGCCCCTAAAATCATCCTTGCACATAAGAACACAAATAATTTTGGGTAAACCCCTAGAAAAACCCCGGAGGGAGCACTATTCCAATGATTTTTTTATTAAGGTCAAATTAGGGCTCCCATAATAGGGAGAATGACACACTGAGAGAATTATACACTGTAGACAAACCTGCAAACTCCTATGTTGTTGTACAACCCTGTACCCACATGTTTTCCAATGCATCCATGACTTTCCCTTCTCTGGCCCTTGGATGTCTATCACTTGTCCTTATCTAACCTGCAGATATCCGAGACTGTCTCCTCTGAGACCCATGTATGTGTACGAAAATCGCGTATGAATATGCTCTTCCCTCTGGTCTATGTCCTTTGAAACCCACTTGTGGCTACTTTTACTCTCTCTCCCACTTGACCTGTATGACCTCTAGATGAAATTCCTTCTTGACCTATCATAATCTTGAATTATAGTCCTTTGTGATTCAACCCTCTCATAAATACTTGGATGAAATCTCTTCACCCAACCAACGAGATCTCCTCAATATAGTGTAAGAAAAATTCCTTATTTGATCCTACACTCCTTACTAGCAAAAGTCCTTATTTGCTATCTTCAACCTTGTTCTCTTACCAAATCTCTCAACAGTGTATCTCACACAAGTACCTACCTTTGTCTCTCACCAAGTATCTCGACCTCGACCTCTCGTCAATAGTCCTGACCTTATCAACTCCCTCAACACAATTGACTTACTCTTGAAGTGACTTCTCCTTTACCCTAGCCTTGATTTTATAATCATGAGTTACAATATATTTATAATCTTCAAAATCATCTATGGTTGAGATTAATTCTCACCCACTTAATTTTTAGATTACATGTTGCATGCTAAGCATGTCCTTAAATAAATCAATTCACTAATAAATACAATTTTACTTTAATTAATTCCTTCTAACTAAATTAAACTCAAAACTAGAATATTTTCAACTACTTCCACATGCAAAGCACATGCCTATGTGGAAGTACCTATCCGATGCTACGAAAACATCAAAAAAAAAATCTAGTATAGTGGAATAATACATCACTTCTTTTGAGCAATTTTCTTTTCGAACTCAAGCAATGTCTGAAACCTTCTTCCATGAATGATATATTAGTGTCCTTAAGGACGATATTTGATCTCACGTCCTAATATCTCACCCCTAGACCTTGATTGAAGATACTCACTATGCTAAGTAATAATAGCATGTAGTGTCTTATCAAATCATAAATTCATCCTTTCTTCCCCTTTTCCATCCCACTAAACCATCCCCTCCTCTTAAGAGCTGGAAATTAACATGAGTAGAAGTGGTTGAACCCAAACTTAAGGATATTTTTGATAACTACAATCAAAAATATTTTCTAGGCCAAAAATGTAAGGAGAAAAATATTTGTATGGCCATTTATGAAAAGGATGGTGATGTTTCCCCTCAGTACTTACTTCCCCAACAAAATGATCATATCGAACCCTTTGATCCACCAGAAGTTGAACCACTTATCTCTTTGAATTCTCTCACTGGTATCTCAACTCTGCAAACCCTTAATTTAATTGGCTATATCAAGCATCGAAAAGTCTTTATCCTAGTCGATAATGGTATCACCCTTAATTTTATTCATTTCTAAATTTCTCAAGGGACCCTGTGCTAGATTCGTGCAGTCAATAAATTTCAAATCATGATTACAAATGGTAGATCCATGAAATTTGGGGCTCATTTTGAAAATGTGCTCTTGTAAATTGGTCATTATATTGTAAAACCCCGCATGTTTGTTTTTTCTTTCTTGTGCACGTCCTTGATAACATTGGGGGGTTTATGACCCAGGGTTCTTCTAGAGTTGAAAAAAAAAAACCAATACATTGCCATATCAATATTTAGTTAAGGGATGAAGAATGTCTCACCCGATACACCACGACATTGATGGAGACCATCAGGTCTTATGTTAGAGAAGAAGGGATAAGGAATACAAGGAAGCCACTTGGTATAGAATTCATACATTCCATCAGATTTCTTCAAATACTAAAAACATACACCATCAACACATTCATCCATTAAACACCGAATAAACACAACCATTGATAGAGAAAACAACATTTTTATATTCTCTCCATTAACATATGGAATGCATATATTAATATATTCATATTACAATAATAAATATCTTCGCTCTCTAATTCATTCTACAAGTGATGCACTACAATGTGTTATGCACTCTCTATTCATATTCTCCACATACTGCTATACTGACTCCATTACAAGCTCTCTATATAATTGTTCTAGCGACATACAAAACATATTACATAGACTTGTAACATGACTCATGCAAAAATCAGACACGCTTCTCATCTACTGCAATCCTCATAATCTCTACTCTTTTTCTTCATTTCTCCTTTTCCTTCTCTTATCTTCTCTGGCACTCTGTCATGTTTTCCTTTTCTCCACTCACTCTAGTGGTCACTAGTTGTGCATGCTTCTTCCACCTGCATGTATCCCATGTATCCTCTTTGGAGTATGGAAGTCATAAGGAACTTTCCATCTCATCCATCATCTACCCCACGTTCTCTCATGTTGTTTAGGTTCACTATTAGGGAAGATTCTCAGAGATACTATTTTGACTTTCCATCCATGCAGTATCTTTCTGATATTTTAGATTTCAATGTATAACTTTTATTGGAATGCATTCCTTATTCCATCTATCATGCAGTTGTTGATGTGCACACAAAACTTAAGTGTGCTCATGATTGATTTGTGTGTGCACGAAAAATTTGTCAAAACTTTGGGTGCCAACGATCCCTCAACACTATTACTTAGCTTGTCCTCAAGCCAATGGCTTTTTTCACAGTGGCAATTTTGGGTGGAATTAAAATTGTACTAGGGAACACTGACCATTATGTCCACATTTGGATTAAGTAAGAGAAAATCATCAAAATTATATGACCAAAACATCAAAACAAGCTATGGTTGCAACCAAGTTTATATAAGATTAAATCATCTCTCTGGGATGTAATTTCATCCTGACATAGGTCTTTGAATGAATCAAGCAGTCCTCAAAGTAAGAGATGGATCTGTGATCATTTTTTTGGGATCTTCAACTCTTTATTTTCGAGGGATTTATGGAGCAGTGAGTGAGATATATTTTCCAGAGTGTCATATAGAAATATGAGCTTGAACTAGACCAAGTCCTGCATCTAGAACTTGGCCTAGTTACTTGGTGACCTACAAGAAGTGGGCTCCAAGTGAGAACTCTATTTTCCATTATCGTCATCATCCTCCTATCTCATTGAGATAGATGTACATGATGGAAGACATGGATTGATTTATTTGGTGGAAGGGGAAACCCGTAGAATTGGGTTGTCATATTCAACAAAGGTGATCATCCATGGAAACATGCTCACCAAATCTTATCTAATATATCTAGCGTACTATCTCCACTTCGAAGAAAAACTCAAGGAATTGTGTGGTAGTTAACTGAGTATTGCTATGAAAAAGAGGATGAGACCCTTTCCCAATAGTCATATTTGAATCATAAACCTTTGAGATAACTAAAATGTTGTATCCTAGCCTACCTTCATGGATGGATAGCTATAAGCAACCTAAAATCTGTTGGAAATGGCCATGATTTGGGAACTTTGATGGGGAAATAGAATTCGGGCTGAAACTGGAACTGCTAGTGAAATCATAACTGACACTTCTCACCTACCAATTGATGGGGATGTTAATTTTTGAGGCATTGAGGATCCCCTAATGGAACTAGAGGTGGGGGTGTGTATAAATAGCTCAAGTGATGGTCAAAAAAATGTGTCGAGAACCTACAAGTGGTTGGCCAATGCTAAAGGTTGGAGACACAATACTAACCCACATATTTCCATGAGGTGGTTGATAATGGTTTTGATCTACCATATTGGTGTTGTTCCTTTTGGAATGTGGTGTCATAACTAATTATGTACCTGGGTATTGTGTGATCTAGCCAAATTGAATCATTTAATATTTCAGTGATGTATAGCACCATGTAGCTTGGGACATTCCCATGTGAGTCCCCTATTAGATCCAATACTTTTTATGTTGCTAATAACTTCACCTGTGAATGGAAATCCTATGAATATAGAAACTTGGGAACCTATTTGATCCACTTCTGCGACCAGAATGTTTCTTGTTCTATAGAAAAATTTAATTATACCGATTATGTACCTTCCTATCTATTTTGTATGCTACTCTGCACCTAGGATATGATAATTGTCTCTCTGACTAATGCTTTTAGGTTTCATTTGACCCTTGGGGGCCATATTACACCTTCAATTGGTTTTCATTGACAATTTGGTTGAGTGGTTTCCCCTGCAATGTGGCCAACTTGGTTGTGGTAACCTCACTGATGTAGACCAAGCAAAAGGATGCCAACTAGTGTATGCATAACTTGTCAGGGTGTTTGAAAAAAAAATTGTTGTATAACAATAGAAGGGAATTTAGTTGCACAATTTTGTGGACAATGTTGTGATTGTTCCATGATTTTATATTTTCTTTTCGACCACCTAGATAAACCTCATCACAAGAATATCTTCTTCCAACTCCATGAGATCATCAAATCTCTACATAAGTGAATACTTGCTACAAATTTGGGAGGCTATGGAAATGCGAAAAATCAAAACAATAAATTAGAGTGGTATGATGGCCTCCTTTTCATAGACCAACCTAAAAGGGGTATGCTTCTCCAACCTATTACAGTCCATTCTTTATTCCCATAGCACTTTTGGAATGCATTGATCCTAATCATCATGTTGCACATAACAAAATTTTGTTAAGGCATGTTCTAAAATATTATTTAATACTTCAATCATACCATTAGCTTGTGGATGATAGGGGGTGCTCTTCTGATGATGGATCATGAAATCTTGGGTGAGCTCAAAGATAGTCTCATTCAGAAAATGCATGCCTTGATTTCCTATCAACACTTTTGTTCACCCAAACTTGATAATCACATTCTAATATGAACCATGCAACCTTTTTTGCAGTAGAATCCTTAATAGACGTCGCTTTCGACCATCGAGTCAAATACTCAGTAGCTATGATGATGTAGCACACACCTATCTGATGCATTTGGGGGTTGATGGGTCCCATGAAGTCAATGCCCCACTTTTCAAATGGATCCAATACTGTAATGATAAGAGGATATGAAAAAATATTATATGTCAAAATATTTAAACATCTTAAACATCTGACCAGATTCAGAAAATGAAGATCAATATGACTATTTTGCAAAATATCATGTGAAAATGCTTACTTATACACAACTTCATTAACTGATAAATATAACTTGTGGAAATATGAGAGAGAACACAACGGAAAATAAAAGAACTAAGAAGACAATATTTGATGATGGATTTCACCCTTCCTGGGTTACATCTTTGGGTCTCTCTTCAATAGTGAGACCGCTCTTTATTAATATCAAATATGCTTCTTTTACAATGATGGCTTACAATACCAAATTTTTGAAGTCACTCTTCAATTATGTTGCTCAATCCTTGAAATAGAGGTCTTTACTGAATTCCTCATGAAATTCTGAGAAAAATGAGTATAAAATTGACTATGTTTTGAGTAGGGGCTCAAAGACCCCCTTTGGCACACATAACGAGACTATGAGTCTCATACATGACAAAATGGAATAAGGCTTTCATACATAGTAATTTTACACAGAAATGACATGACCATCAAATTCCTCTTGAAATTATAAGAAAAATGAGTATAAACACTCTATACTTTTCTCATATAACTCAATAGCATGCAAAATGAGACAAATCCAAAACTAAGAACACCTCTTGCATGCACATCAAGACAAATATGCACTTGGCACAAGAATCGATACCAACCATGTGTACCCTGCATCAATTTTAATGCCCATTAAATAGGGCACAGGTCTCCCAACCATCGATCAGAATCCATTAAACAACTTAACTATAATATTATTTTTTTATATAACAAACATAATCATGGCAGAGTTGGTTAAACTTTTGGAATATATCCCGGAGGTTCCGGGTTCGATCCACCATATCTGTTGGTTTGTTGAAACAATATATATATATATATATATATATATATATATATATATATATATATA
>JZKD02S1743600.1:582254-623163 GCA_000966675.3 Picea glauca | reverse complement strand
AAAATGAAACTAAGAGGGGTCTCGAAAGAGCCGTTGTCCTCTCCTAAAAGTTTTGAAATTTTTAAGGGAGATGAGATCGTTTTCACAATCTTTTTCTGATTCTCAAGGTCGCCTGGGGGCGCGAGAGAAGAGCATACTCAAGATTGTTACTTGCAACTTCTAGTCCCGAATGTGAGTTTAGATGTGATTACAATTTGATGTTCCACTTAGATTATGAATCAAAACAAGCCATCCACGTGGAAAAAAGAAAAATAAGGGAAAAATGATTTTAATCCTCCTAAGTGCCTATGTTTGACTATCCCCTTTATAAGTTGAGGGGCCTAAGTGGTGCAGTGTTTAGAGCATGCCTTACATCAGTATTGAAAAGGAAAATCACATCCAAAACCTTTACAAATGAAAAAAATTTAGTCAAATGCGCAGCTGTTAGCATGGACAGGTGCACGTGTGCACGTGGACTATATCAAAGAACCAAAGCGCATGCGTGCGTCTGTGGGGTGAAATACTCGCGCGCTTGAGAAAAATGACCGATTCTCTCTATTCTGCTGTGAATCGACCGGTCAACAGGTCGACAAAAGCCGGTTTGAGTCCCTGCAAGTTAAAAACAACAAAAGGAAAGCGGATTGAACCCAGTTGAGAGAGGATTTGATACCTTAACTCCCCAGTGGAGTCGCCAGTCTATTCGCGTTCAAACGGTCACCGTGTGAGAAAAATGGAGAACGCTCTGCATGTCCTGTTGGGTTCATCAGGACAGAACATCTGTGGCAGCAAGGGTTAACAGAAAACAAAACAGAATACAATCTAACTACCAACTTAAAGCAAATAACACTGCAAAAATAAACAAAAACATTAAACATAAGACAAGGGAGTCATCAATGGTTTCAAGGCTTGATCTATTAGCGAAACCAGAGCACACGCTGAAGGCAGAGATAGGGGTTCCCTCTCCCTCCAGCGGAAGGTCCTTCGGAGCCCTCAACACAATGTTTTCCTTACAAAATGAATAGAACTGAACTGAACTGGTGAAAGAACTCTGGGTTAGGCCGCTGATGGATAGATTGTCGAAGAATGAGCTCTGAATCATTTGGACAACGTAACTTTTCTTCGAATTCTTTGCTGAAACACTGAGTCTTCACGGCTATTTATAGCCTTTTCCCAGGCGGTCACGTAACCAACTTCTGGTGTAAACACGGACCTGTTTAGGATTCTCTTAAGCCATTAATTCACCGAATTTGCAGAGTCGACCCTGATCTGAGGGTCAAATCATCTTGGGGGCCGGTCCATAGGCGGTCGGGAGGCCGACTTAAGCAATTAATGCACCGTATTAGCAGATGCACGGATTTTTGTGTGGACAGTCGCGCGTCAAGCGCGCATGCGCGCGTGATACGTTTTTGTCCCGTGCATACGCACGCGCACCCTACTGCGGTAACACGTCCTTCAATGTTTGGTTACTTTGTATAGTTTTTGACCTTTCTGGAATGCTATGAACTTAATTCAGTGCCATGAATGACTTCATTGCTGTTTTGATGATGTGGAGTTCTTGTCGCCATTGTGCAGACGAAATTTCAGTGATAACAGATTGCATTGGCATGGTGGTTGTATCAACCAATGAATATTGGGAAACTGAGGACAACTCAGAACCCAGAGGACCCCCAGGCAAGGACCACGCTTCTGGTATCAGAGCAGTAGAAAGGAATAAATGAGTAAGGTGATCTTATTCACAAGTCCTGCAAAGAAATTTTTTCTTACATCTGATACGTCTAGGTTTCTCAATTGTATGAATGCCCCCATCATGACTTTTAGTGGTTGGTAACATGCTCTCAGCATTACTAGCAGAGGCTGGTAGAAAATATCCAACATGACTAGTAGAGGTTGGTTATGAATCCCCAACATGACTATCATAGGTTGGTGATGTATGTGCAGTGTGACTAGAAATGACTATACGTGTGCCCCCAACATGACTTGTAGCGGCTGGTTGCTAGTATTCAACATGAATTGCAGAGTTTGTTGGCCAATCTCTAGCATGACTATCATAGATTGGTGATATAATGCCAATATGACCTACAATGACTGGACTTGTGGCAGCGGTGGGTTGTGGCATTTGAGACCAAGGTCCGAAAAATACTAGTTTTGAGACATTGCAGGCCATGAAGGTTCCTAGTATACACCCTGGCCCTATCTGGAAGGATATTATCCTCCTCTGTACTGATTCATAAATGGTTGTAAGGGAATTGACACTGAGGAAGCCACTTACAAAGAGAAAGTGACATGAAAATCGTTAGTCATGTGAGGATATATGTTGCCCCCAGATGAAGGAAATTCATGAAGAGGGTTTCCCATAGTATAAAAATAACTCCCCGCAAATGAAACACCAGAGGACAGACAGAGGTTCACCATGGGAAAATCGTTCGTAGGAACCGACATAGCTAAAGAAAGATATGTGGATGGAGTGTAATAAGTATAATTACTGCCCATTTGAGCACTTGCTCCTGGAAAATTGGATTCATAGGAAGGAATATTCCAACCTCCTACTGTAAGAGTTGTTTGATGGATATGAATCCCACCAAACAGAGAAGGAGAATAAGGAGGCATCATGCCCCCAGACCCAAAACTTAGATTTTCATAAGGAGGCGAGACAGAGGATGGCAAGTGCGAAGACATGCCTGGCATACCATGATAAAAATGATTAGAGACCCAAGGCATTGAATGAGTACCATAATTATGCATACCATTATGAAAAGTGGATGGATTCGTCCCAATGAAATGAGTGAACATCATGGGGGAGGTAGTGGTAAATGAGGGAGCTGAAGGAACTCCAATATCCATGATAATGAAAACTCAAGGTGCAATATAAGAACCTAAGGTCAACTAATAATCAAAGAGCACACCAAAATAAAATAAACAAAAGGACAATATGCACACAAACAGGATAAAGTGGTTGAAGGGACCTCCCTCTCTAAAGTAGGTATGCCTCAACCAAGAGGGGCCTGAGATTCCGCTGCTAATTATTGGAGGAAATAGAATTAGTTGTAAGGGCCCTCATGGGCTTAATAACCAGTTGTTCAGATCCCCCCGAAGAGGTAATCCTCCATAAAGGTTGTCTTTTGTTTGACCCTTATCTGACCTAGGGTACCTGTAGAATAAACCCTGCAAGTAACCTATGTGGTACCTAAGTCAAGCAACTAATCAACCACGGTATAACCGATGCACAAGAGAACAGTCATAATTCAGGTCCACCGTATGGACAGGGTAGAAAATCCCGAAACCTTTAAAGCACCACCTCTCACAGAGGTAAGGGTACTAACAAGATCCCCATATACGAATAGATCCCCAGAAACATATTTGAGGCTAAGAAGGTATAGGAGGTATATCCCTTCAACCAACCTCACACGACCTCATGCTTAACTCTGGTGTAAGCAGAGCCTCCTGATTATATGGATTATACAATGGATTTCTCCACTCCCTTAGTCAGACACATATGTTGATTTAATAGCCTTGGAGAAGCTTACTCACAAAATCCTATTCCAAGGAAATAAATCCTAAGCTAGTGTGTGCACCCTAGAAAATAAAATCATTACTAATCAATTTTAAATTATATCATTAATTTTAATTGCCTTTATTACTCAAAAGGTGTGGTCATGAAACTAATTATTTTATGATTCAACACGTAAAATAAATGAATATGAATACAATGCAAAGTCCTAACTTCAATTTCCAATAAATGATATGCTTCTTAAAAATGCAATTTTCAATTCAATTCTGCAATTCTAAATAAAAATGCAATCTTTCTTTACATGCACTAAGATAAATGACAAAGACTCAAGAGATCAAAATGCCAATCAATGTAAAATGCCTAATATTTTTGTATTTTTAATATAAGAAAAATGAAAATGCAAGTATTGAACAACAACTTGATATAAAGACTCTATTGTGTATAGACAGAGACAACCCAAGTAGGATATCAAGGAGAAAAACATCTAGCCCAAGGTGCAAGGACAATCAAAATGAAAATATGATGAGAAAGGGACTGCCCAAAAATTCAACCAAAGACAGGTTTCCTGTCATTCCACATACACTTAATAGTCACTACAGAGACCCAAGAAGACTCATCAATCATAAAATCCTACCCAGCAACCACCAAATCCATCAAACAAGAAAAAAATGTTGATGTACGTGACTATTCAAGGGAAAAGCGCGTATGTACACACATTTCAGAAGGACAACACGCATATGTTCGCGACTGTCAAGCAAAATCTCACGTATATGTGTCAAAACATATCTAGGCTAAGGAGAAGGTTGAAAGACTCAGACCCAGAGTGAGCAGAGGCTCTCAAGTAATCATAAGACAATAATTTCAATATGAACGAGAGAAATCCAAGGAGAAAATCACTCCAAACCACGAAAAAGAAGATTCAATCCAAAGTATGGTCTCCAATTTTGTTTCGAGGAAAATCTCTCTATGGCTAGGGTAAACCACAATAGACGGAAATAACTGCAGAAATCAACTCTAGTCTCAAGTATGCTATATAAATAATTATGCTAACAAGACAAGATAAGGGGCCTACCTCATCCAGATGTTCGATGAAGTCCACCGCTGAGCACTTGACTCAAAGCAATATAAATGCAACTAGTCCTCAACAACCAAACAACGCAAGAATATGGAAATAATATATGATGTTAACACATTCAATAGCATGATCCATCAACATTCATAACAAATATGCCCATGGAATAATAATTCAAATATTTTCAATATATTAATTGGACAAGAAAAGAGTATTTCTATTAATATATAATTAGCAGAAGTGAATGAGTTACAAACTTTCGTGTCGGCACAGTTCAGAACCGAGAAACTAGGTTCATTCCAGTTGGGCCTCCACCACTTCAATCCTCCACCAAAGGAAAGATCATATAAGAGAGATAATGAAGTTCTCAATTAGTAAGGGAATATCTTGGGGGTTGAACAATGTGTTCAGACTTAAAGAACAAAGGGATGCAAACTCAATGTGAAGTGAATAATTTCTCAAGAGTAACTTTGCTCTCAAATTTGAATTCTTTCTCTCTTTCCATAGCTCGAATTTGGCCCATTTATAGCCTTCAAATGGAACTGAAAGGTCTATTTGGAATGTTTCCAATATATGGAAGGCCAAGGATCAATGATCTTGTGACTTGACATGGAAACCCATCACCATTTTTCAATTTTGGCCACATTTACTGATGTACGCGAGCTGTAGTGGTGCAACCTACATATATGCATGTTGTATAGTATGCAAGGTGCTTATATGTGGAAAAATTATGTTTTTAGCTTTGGGATTTGCAGAAAAGGCACTTCCAGTCTGCATAGGGAAATGGAGAAAGGCCTTTTGTGCAAGATTGCATGGGCTGAGGAAAATATTTCTATAACAATTTTTTGTATCCATCAATATACTTCAATCTATTTGACCGAATTATCCAACTTCTCTGCATTCAACTCTCCATCATAAGTAGGAAAATCAAGTTTTACATCTAACTTTAACAAAGGAAAATCATGACAATGGGAAGAGTTCTTAGAATGTTTTTTCCTCTTATCAGAAGAATGTTCACTTTCATATGAAGAAGATGATGATGATCATGATGATGGGGATGAAGGAGGATTTGGAGATTATTCACCTTCTCATTCTTCTTTAACTAATTCAATTTTTATTGATGTATTTTCTCCCTTGGTCTTCTTTCAATCCTCATATATTTACTCCACCATGGCCTTCATCAAATTAAAATCCTCAAAGAAAACATCTTTGGAGTCGTAAGGACCTAACATTATTGGTGAAGCAAGCTCTCCTCTTCGAGTGAAGCTCCTTGAACCAATTTCATGATTATAACTTGAAAGATTGCATTCACCTCACTTAGATTTGGGCCTTGTAAGAATTCACTTGAAAATAAAAGTCAAACCAGCTCTGATACTGACTTGATCTGAAAATCCTTAGATCTCAAATTATTTATTAAATACACATAAACATCCGACCAGATTTGGAAAATGAAGATCGATATGAGTATTTGCATAATATCATGTGAAAACTCTTACTTATCCATAAATTCATTAACTGATAAATATAACTTGCAAAAATATGAGAGATAACACAACAAAAAATAAAAGAACTAAGAAGACAAGATTTGATGATGGAGTTCACCCCTCCTGGGCTACATCTCCAGGTCCCTTGTCAATAGTGAGACCACTCTTTTTTAAT
This sequence comes from Picea glauca, assembly GCA_000966675.3. NCBI lineage: Eukaryota > Viridiplantae > Streptophyta > Pinopsida > Pinales > Pinaceae > Picea > Picea glauca. The sequence continues at coordinate 616,945 of JZKD02S1743600.1, read as the reverse complement.
CTCAAATATGCTTATTTTACAATGATGACTTACAATACAAAAATATTGAAGTCACTCTTCAATTATGCTACTTAATCCTAGAAACAAAGGTCATTACTGAATTCCTCATGAAATTCTGAGAAAAATGAGTATAAACTTGATTATGTTCTAAACAGGTGCTCAAATACCCCTTTTGCATGCATAATGAGACTATGAGTCTCATACATGTAAGACTAGAATAATACTTTCATGCATACCACTTTTACAAATAACTAACATCACCATCATATTCATGTCGAAATTCTGAGAAAATGAGCATAAAAACTATACTTTTCTCAAAGAACTCAATAGTATGCAAAATGAGACAAATCCAAAACTAAGAACACCTCTTGCATGCACATCGAGACAAATATGCACTTGGCACAATAATCGATACCAATCGTGTGTACCCTTCATAGATTTTCATGCCTATTAAATAGGGCATAGGTCACCCAATCATAGACCGAAATCCACGCAACAACTTAAATATACTATTCTTTGTTTTTTATAACAAGCATAACCATGGCAGAGTTGGTTAAAATTTTGGAACAAGCATAACCATTGTAGAGTGTGGTATGTTTGTTTGAAAAACTCGAAACTTTGGTTACACATTGATATGGATATACACCACAACATAATATATAAACCAAGGGTGGATTAGGGGCTATGCCCTCGATCCCCCTTTTTTTGAACATGAAACATTTCAAACATAAATAAATATGTTTCCATAGTAATGTTAAGTCTTACATGTGTGGTGCAATGGTTAAAGGGTGTAGGTTTGGAGGTGTAGGAGGTCACAGGTTTGACCTCCCTCGACCCATAAATTTTTGGAGAAACAGCCCATAAAAGGGCCAATCAATACTTCCATGTGGTATCTCTCGATTGTTCCACCTATCAACCAAGTGTACGGTCCTTTCCACATGTCTAACCCAGATTGGTTCATGTAAGCCGCCATGTATGCCACCTCACTTACCAACTCAGTTGTATGATTTTCCACCTCATGGTACGGTCTTCTATGTGGCATTATGTGGTGTTGCCACATCAGTGTATAGTCTGTGCGGTTGTATGGATGCCACATGGTAGCCTGTGGGCCTGCCATGTGGGACCCCCTATTTGACATTTTACCTATTTTTATTGAAACTTCAAACAACTATAAGTTTTTCATACATACTTCATTTGAGGTGATTCATGTGTCATTGGAAAGCTCTCACCAATCTCTATGCAATGAATTCATTTTCATAAGAATTTGAGAAGATCATTTTTTGAGCATTATGGATCCTCCTAGATCAGAAACAAAGGAAATCCATCTCTGCAGCAGGGTTTTCTGATGTGTTGGCACATGTCGCACCATTTACAATATTCATTGGCATCCATAAATAATGACAACCACCATAAGTATGTGTATAACACCTTCTGTGTTGTGGATTTTTTGGCGTTGTGACCTCCTTCAATGTCATAATTTCCTTCATACAGGATTGTCTCTCATTCAAGATCTAATACACAATTGTGAAAAATACCATCGTCCCACGACTTGTATATGTTTCCAATAATTAACTGAGATTCAACACTATGGGTCACTAGTAGGCGATGCTAGAATTATGTATACTATGTTGGTGCCTATCCAAGGTGATAAATTTTATGATCGTGACTAGTTGACTTGAGACCCATTTTTTTGGTGCAAATAATACTAATAGTGCCCATATTCCCAATTATGGGATTTTTTTATGACCATTGAGCATTAGAAATATTTATTTATGTCTCAAGGGCCTTCTTTTCCTCCTTTGGCCATGTTAAAAGCCCTAACTTGCATATGTGTTTTGAAAAAAATTGTAATAACTCCCATATCCCACCTAGATGTCAAAGATTAATTCAACATGTGTGCTTGTTTGAGACCTAGTTCACTACCCTTAAGTTTGAGAAGCTTAATTTTGGGATTTCCTCCCATAGCCATGATATAGGATCCTAGACCCATTTTTATTATGCAAAACATACTCATGCTGCATGGAATCACTAATCCTTGCAAGAAGACTACTGATTCCATCCATATTTCTATTTCAATTTTTAAATAAATTGTTATATTGTATGGTTTAACCAAAAACATTACTTCAAATATAAATAATAAGATTCTAGCGAATTTTTGGAGGACAATATGGAGAAATTTGGGAACTAATTTTCACTTTAATTCAATGTGTCATCTCCAAACCGATAGGAAAATAGGGTTTTTGAATAAAATCTTAGGGATTTGTTCTAGTGCTTGGTCTGGGATTGAATTTTGGCAAAAGCTAGGTTTTCATACAATAATTTAGTAAATTCATCAAATTCTATTTCAGAATGTGTATAGGATATCATTGGGGGAGTAACCAATTCATTGAGCTTGTCCATCTCAAGCATGAATATTGTAGATGTGTATTAGTTTGTTGAATTCAGATCCATGGAACATGAGCAGGTTAGAACTTAGTTACATCATAATAACTTGAACTATAAAATAAAGGTGGATGAAAAAAGAAGAGTAAATTAAATTTGATGACAGAGAATTGGTGTTAATTCATTTGAGTAAGGGATTTATAATAAGTTTATGTTGAAGAAGATAGGACCCTTTAAGCTCCTACACAAGATTTTGAATGATGCATGCAAGATTGAGATACTTAAGGAGTTGGATATTGGATATTTAACTAACATTCAAGGTGGAAAATTTGTATGAGAATCATGAAGGTTTTGAGGAGGTAGTTACATATTCAAGTTAAAGATAAAGAAGTTGTTGAGGAGATTCTGGGAAAAATAATTGTCATAAGGATGAGAAAGAATTAATACACATAATATTTAGTTGAGTGGAAAGTTAGAGACATGGAAAACGTGCTATGGGTTTCAAAGGAAAAACTCGGTTGAATAAATATACCAATGATTGGATATCTAAGTGGAAATAAGGATCTATTTAGTTTCTTTAAATTTATGACCATCCTTGGATTACCTCTATTCTACTCTAAATGTTTGTTGACATAGAAGGTTGGGGAAGCCCATGGGCTTCTACTTTTTTCTATCAATTTTTTCTCCAATAGATATTGGATCTATAGTTTGTAGTGTGATTGTTATTTTCAATACATAGGTATAGATGTAACATTTTGTGGGACTCCTTTGAAATCATCTATGTATGGTATATCTACAAAGTACTACTCCCTCAATTAAAAGGAATTTGTAATTTCTGTAGTATATTTGGAATTATGTCAGGCTTATATGTAGAATATTTATCCTGAAACTCTTGCTTGGAAGAAGTAATTATTCTTTGTTTCAGAGGAAGAAATAGATAAAGGTAAACTATAGGGGATAAAATATCCACCACATTTTCATAGAGGTGTTGAGAGGAATTTGATCAATATGGGTCAATAGGGATCATTGTCTATGAATATCCCATATAGGAATATCAAGTAAGGGACAAGTTAGGAAAGTAATGGTATCATCAGTAGTAGAATAATATGGAGTCATCATGTTTAGAGAGAGAAAATATATTTCTTGTTAATAATTAGAAGAGGAACATGAAGGGGGTGACAAGGGTGAATTTTTAGAAATTGAATACCTAAATAATATAGAACATCGATATTAGATTTAGAACGTTGATCCCATAAAGGAGGGTCTAGAGAGGAAGATAAAATTTAAATTATTTGTATGCCCTTCTTGAAGTGATTTCATTACCTCTTAGGGAGACTTGCAATTGAAAATAGATATGGGACATGCATAATTAATAGTGGTGAAAGAAGGTCTGGATTCTTTTGAAGATTCTCCACGAGGTTTTTGTCCCTTGTGTGCGAAGTATGATGAAGAAGAATTTTATGCAAATGGATTTTTAAAATGGATATCTTCTATTTCCTCAGCATGGTCTCTTGGATTATATTTTGTTTTTTTAGAGAGTACCTTCATTTCAAGGATCTTTCCTTTAACTTGGGACCAATTTTGAGTTAAGAGTTAATATAGAAACTATCTTCTGCTCTTTGGCCAATTGATATTTTTTATTTTCAAATTCATGATAATCTACTCCTGACTCCTCTTCTATATATACAAATTTTAATACTACATATTTGGAGCTAGTACCTTCTATCCAAAACTTACTAGGACTATGCTCTTCATCATTATAATGAAAAGAAGGAGAATAAGGAATTACATGTTCCTTGATTTCTTGAGTTGATGATTTTATCTAGTCAATTCTAGACAAGCATGCATAAAGCATAGTGTATGTTTGGCTAGAAGAGGATTTTCTCTGATATTTTTCAAAATGTAAGGTGGTCGAATAAATCTTAACAGACTATACATATCTATCTATGTCATCAATGTTTTGATAAAATCATGTTATTTGGTAGTTGGCATAATTAAGTTGTTTTTGTTTCATTGATAGATTCTCTTGATCTTACTTGTAAGCCAAAAATTGCATTTCAACAATAACATTTTTATCTTCAAGTGTCAATTTAGTATTTCTAGGAGGTAATTTTGTATCATTCAACTTCTTCAGACTAATATGTGTATCTCTAGGAAGACTAGGTATGATGATGTGCAACTCTAGTCCATTAGATTCTATAAAATATTTACAATCTAAGATTAGTTTGCTAGTAGATTCAAAACTAGATATATGTACATGGCCATCTGTTTGATGATTCTGATGATGCTTTTTTTGTTCTCTTCTAACATCAAGGATATGTTTTTTATATTGCCTAAAATTAATATAACTAGATTGATGTTTTCATTTTTCTATTGGAATATTTATATTATCAGATCTACTAACTATTTTGGAAGTAGAAGTTCCAAATTAATGATATACTTCTATACAATTCAACAACCACTTGTCTTGAAGAAGAGGTTCCTATTGATAATATTCTTGGTTCTTTGGGATTGTCTTCAATGGAAATAATTTGATATTCTTGGTTCAATTCAGAAGGTAAGGAGATAGGTGAAAAATATGGGATAATACGATGAACATTTCCCTCTCCTGAAACCACGATTTCGTCTATGTGAGAGAAAATATATTTAATGATGGATGGCATAGTGGTTTTAACATATAGAAGGCATATACAAGTTTGAAGTTGATCGATGTGTGATTGACTAACCATATTGAATCCATTGAGATGGATATAGGCTTGTAGGCATGTATTGATTTTTGGATCAGTGAATCTAACTTGGTTTTTAAGAGAGATAGAAGTCTATATAGGTCAATTATGGAGAGGATCTTAAAAACCCGCATTAATAGCATCTTGGAAAATGAAATATCGTGAGTCCATGATGCAAGAAAGGTTGGAGATGGGTAATCCTGGTTTAACTAAAGGGTTGATGGGAAATTGGATGAGGATAATATGTACATACTAGTATCCTTTCTTAAGAACAAATGATACATCTTCAGGTTTAATAAAAGACACCTAGTATGCATGTTTTTGTGAAGACACAATAATGATTGTAGAATTATGGTATACTATTTGGAGGGATTTAAACTCAAATAGACATGTTTCATACATTTTCGACATAGGTACTTTAGACATACGCTAGTTAAGATAGGGGAGAAATTTTATAATATCAACAACAACATTGTTTTGAGAATATTCATAAATAAATGCTTCATCATAAACTTGTGTTGAATCCATAGTTTTTAAATGATTACTAAGAACTATAGGAGATTACTTTAAATCCAGGAAAGAACCTATGGAATCTATGACCAATTCTTTACTCAAATAACAAAAATCACAGTGACACAATAGTTGTGCAAAATGCATGAAAATGATTATCTCAAATCTATGGAAGATAGGACCAATTCTCTACTTAGATAACATAAATAACAAAGGTACAATAGTTGTGTAGAATGTCTGAAAATGGTTATCTCTTATTAACATAAATAATTATAGAATGTGGTGGAGGCTCTTACAAACATCACATAGAATGACATAGAGCATAGAAAGGAGGGTGCTCAGAAGATAGATAAAATCCTAGAGTTTTAGCCACTTTAGTTTCACATAGAGCATAAACGTCTCTATGCACAAAATTCTCAAAACTACTTATGGAATTTGACTCAAACTAAGACTCATACTACTCAATCCAAAACTTTGATGATCAAATGAGGAGAGGATTAGTTCTTTTATACATTTTACAACCAATAAGAAGTGATGAGGGACTTGCAATAAATAGTTAAAAGATAATTGGTGTGAATGCCTCTTCCAGAAGAGATCCCATCAACCAGAACAAAATCAAAGGAATGTAGGCTCAAACATAGAAAAATGACCATAAATTGGCTGACGATAGGAAACAAAATTCCTATAGAACTAGGTTAGTCATGCACAATGACTGATTACTTCATCCCTTTGAGGCTTGACCATGTGAGGATTGGTTCACTTACTCTAAGACTTTAAGTACAAGGAACCTTATGATTTTATGTACTCATAACTTTTACATAGATTTTTGCTCCACCATAATTTAATCATGTAGTCAATTGGCCTCAAGATATTCTAGTTGTAAGTTATTGTATCTTATCCCCCTTACCCTTCTTTCATTGTTTTTTCTTCCCTTCAGCCTGCTGGTTGGCCTTCGGGTTTGTCGATTGCACACTGTGTACATCTAACGTCTAAGTAGGGGGAGAAGCTGAATTAGAGGTTTGGTTGGCCACTATCTGCTATATCGACAATTGTTGCAATTGGTTTGACAGTGGATCAGTGGGATTTGATTGTGTTGAACTGACAATGACATCAGCATGTGGTCTAGACTTATGTTTGGTCTTGTCAAGAATAGGCCTCGGCACATCTGGAAAAACCTCGTAAATAAAACTAGAATTAGAGTAAATCAAATCTAGCTATTGAGCTTTCATTATCGCCTCTTCCTCTGAAAAGACCCACAACATTGCTACGTCTTTGGATAGCTGGGGTACCAAAGACTTAAAGGAACCATTCTAGAAGGAATGCTGGTGGAACTGGTACTTTTATCAAACTCTTCCGGCAAAACCATTCTCAGATACGATCAAAGATATGGTCAACCTTTGTTTGCTCAAAGTTGGCTAGTAGTTCTATGCTGACATCGTATCTCACAGGTAATTGAAAATGGTTTAAGAAAACCATTGCCAATTCTCCAAAAGTAGAGTATCTTGAGAGGTCGAGCTCAATGTACCATTTCACGGCACTCCCTATAAAAGTGCATTGAAATAGATGCAACTGGACGGAGCTGTCCCTCAAAGAGTTGGACAAGAACCATAGGTGAAACGTGGTCACATGATCGCTTGGATCTTTGTTAGGCTTACCCTCGAAATTTGGAATGTCCGAGGGAAAAAATTTCAGCATGGGAGGCCAACGCAGATCATGATAGATTGGGTCATTTAACAATCTCAACAAGTCTGAAAAATGCAACATTGCCAGCAACGATAGCTTGGGTTGTTGAGTATGTACAAGAGGAAAGGATCCTAGAATTTGGCTGGCACCAGATTTCCAGGAAAATTTAGGTTGTTGGCCCAGGTTCTGGTAAAAATCATGGCCAAGGCAGTCATTCGGATATTGCGCTTGTTGAGAAGTCATCGGTTGACTCCCATAGTAGGACGTTGAGGGTTGAGAAGGGATTTCTCCCGACATAGTGTTCCAAAGGTTCTGGAAAGGGTTTCCCCCTATCGATCCGACGGGAATAGGTATCGATCCTTGCCCAGGGTTCCATTGACCATGTAAGGGGTTTCCCCCAGTCGAAATCCCTAACGAGGGAACTAATCCCTGCCACGGATTCCAAGGTCCTTGAGAAGTGTGTGCCCCTTGTGCAAGAATAGTACCCTGCATAGGATTTTGTGATCCAAAACTAGGGTTTCCACTGGCCGAGACAACAGCTAACGAGAATGTGTTGTTACCAAATGCGTCGAACAAAGAGAATGACAAAGAACCCACCGGTGTGGTATTTGAAGAAGTTCCTTGACTACCTACTCCAAACAAGTTGTAATTCATGTTCGACCAAACGGGCTGCTAAGAAGCACCACTGAGCGAGGGGGACGATGGAGGTATATGACCCCCACCGTAAGTGAAAGCATAATAAGGGGCTGAGGTGCCCCCCATGGACCCTTGCAGAGGAGCGTTTGAGCTCCCTACCCCCAGACCCATGGTCTGTAGGGTGGAGTAGGTGAGGATCGAGTTCATGTCAAAGTTAGGCATCCTGTATGAAAACGGAGGGCCCATCGCACTCTGTGTAAATGGTGTAGTAGTCACCACCATAGACAAAATTAGACCATTGCCCAAGGTAGAGGTGGTTGAGACCATAGTGGTCCGGACCTATGAAGGTGAGTTAGGAGGCGAAACGACCCCAGTGGTGGCAGTCATAGAGGGAGTATGAGGACTCCCCGACGAAGTAGCAACATTTGCTTCCATCGCTGCTTGAAGGACTATCTAATGCTCGTTATGCATTACCCTTGGAGGGTCAAGATGTATCAATAGTGGCAGCGACAAGTCAGTGATTGGAGGGTTATACGGACCAAGATCTTTTGCTCCAAGGTCAGAAATAGTCAGTTCCTCCATAATATAATGTTCTCCTCCCAAAGTTGGCTTAGGTACAATTTCTTGTGGATCGGTCTCCTCAAATGACCCTTCTTAGTCAAGTATTCACCTTCGTTGTGGCAGTGGTGGCTCCAAGTTAACTGGTGGCAGGCCCAAGAGCCTTTACGACCAATAGAGCTCTTGATCTTCCACTGTGAGAGAATATCAACGACACACTAGGGCTCCATAACATTGAAGACCAAAACACACACTAGAAAAGTTCCTGGGGATAAAGCAATCAAACCACTACAACTAGTCGGAAGAACAGTTACATCAGCCAACACTAGAGAAACTTACTGGTGCAAGTGCAACTCAAATACGGAAGCAACCTCTAGGGATATTCTGCAAAGAGTGGCCTGATGTCTACCCTAGGTACTGTGATATACCCCTGCAGTCACTTGTGTAAGTCCCTAAATTAAAGGCAACTAGGTTTCCATCTCGTGAAAAATTACCAGGCGGGTACAGTCGATAGTCGGGTGGACCACAATGAGCAGGGTATCAAGCCTGAAACCTATCAAGGGTATCGAAAGCAAGTGTTCTGGAAGATGACTGAGGAACTCAAATGGATTTGAGACCCATGAAGCTCCATGGCAAATGCGATCAATGGAGTCCCAAGACAAGCCCTCTATATGCGTTCCCCACTACGCTTGGTCCAACTTTGGAGGGGTTATCTCCGCTACCTTTCTGCACGTGACCTCGTGTTTAACCCTTGTCTTAGAGGGGGGTCCTAGATAATTTCCACATTACTAGACTTTTTCACTCCCTAGCACAGACTCCTATGTTTGTGTTATAGCCTTGAAGAGTTTCCTCTCCAACCTAAATCAAGGCTCTAGCCTAATCTAGTTGATGGACCCTACAAACAAAAAGTCTAATTAATTTTAATTAAGCGTTGATTTTAAGTGGTTTGTATTAAGTTAAAGGGACATAAATGAAACTGGTGATGTTTTTTAAGAGACGAAAGAGAAGAACAAATGCTGGAAACAAAATTACTTCTTTTGACAAATAAAGATTTGCAAATTGAAACTCTTTAACCAACTTTTCTAACTACTTTTATTTCCAAGATATTTAAAAGAAAAACCTGAAACTAAATTTCTCTCGAATACAAGCTACTTAAATTCCTAAGAATTCAGTAAAGAACTTAAGAAAGCACTCTTCTTCCTGAAAAACAACTAACCTAACTACTTAACCAAACAATGAAAATAATATTTTTTTTATTTTTTTTTTCTTTATGCTTCAAAATAAGAAACTTGAAAATGGATTCTTTTTCTTTTCTTCTAAAGCAAGAAAAAGGGAAAAATGAAGACAAGACAAGACCAAATAAATTGACTTATGGTCTACTACGGACCACAGGCAGTTATTGATAGAAACTCAAAGGCCAAATAGAAAAAATCACAGACTCGTCAAAAAACCCTTTCAAAGAACACAATAAATCTTTAAAGATAAAAAAACTGATGTCAAACCCAAGATAAATATTATAATAACAGAGAGCGGTACTAGATCAAGAAACCCCTGAGAAGTATGACTTCACACAGGGAAGAGGATTACTACCCCTTCTTAAGAAAAAGCTCTCTGACATAGGCACGCTACTGACACTTAAGAAACCTATGTATGTACGTGGGCTGTCGAAAGGTAGGGCACGTATGTACATGTTCAGACCCACTGCAGGTAGCATACACCTCTGTAACTTCCCCAAAAAGAGAAACCAACAGTCGAGCAGACTAGGTAAGGAGTACTGGTATGGCAGAACATAATCCTTTAAAGACTCAGAAACTTATAGAAAACTCAAAAACAAGTAATCAAACCAATTAAAACACCCAAAAACATCCCCAGAAAACCCCAGAGGCTCCCCAGTATGGTTACCAACTCTTCTATAGTGGGAAAACCCCCTACAGACTACACTAGGGTTCTAAAGTGAAGGCAGAGCTAACCGTCTAAAGTCTCCTACTTTTAACAACTATCCCGACAATACCCCACATTCATGCATAAAGTACAAAGTATAGGGATCCGGTAGTCTTACCTTAAACTCTACGTCCGATGTCGATCCCTATGTGCTCGCTCGCTTCTCGACTATAAATCTCCTCCCAAGGCTGACCTGAATTCATCAAAATACAAACAAGAAACTATGAACATGCATTCTATATATGAATTAGTGGGTTAGATGTCATAACAAAATGTAAATCAAACATAAAGATTGAACACATCATATGGCAGGATGGAAAAAGTACTTCTTTATATTAATCTCGCAAAGTCACTTACAAAATGAGATCGACAACTGCTCCTTGAACCCAGTCCTCGAATCCTCTTCACCAAGCTCCAAATCCTTCCACGTATCCTTCTCCTCTCACACTTATTTCTAGAGAATGGTCATAGGCTTATGAATGAGGGAAAATGGCAAGAATAAGGAATTCTGGCTCAAAACTCACAATGTGGCTGCAAATTCTTGGGGCAAGGGAGGAAAGTGAAATGGGTTGAGTTACACTGTTCTTATGTTTCTCACTGGAATGAGACCCCAACACCTCCTTTTATATGACAAAAGAATGGTTATTTGGTTGGGTGACAGGCTATAGGTGGTGAATTGGTTGGGAAACCAACCAATAGCCCGTAATCTCAACGAATTCCTTGCAACTTTTTAATTTTTGCAACTTTTGTGGGCATATGCGGGCTATAATGGTGCAGCCAGCATACGTATGCGAGCACTAGTGGTGCAACTAGCATACATATATGGGAAGTAGTGGGGCAGGGCATGTACATCTTCAAAAATAATGTTTTTAAGAAGAGTTGCTCAGTGATGGCTTGGCAAAAACAGCAAGTAAGATGGCCTGATGCCAGGTATGCATGTATGGTGCAAATTAGGGTTATAAAAATATGAGATATTATGTATAATCCTTCTCTAAAAGGTGATCATTGATGTTCACCTAGGCCAAACGCTTCTAGGAACTTTGAATCAAACCAAGGAGAGGCATGCCACCATTTTTCACCATTAGTAGGACCTTCAACAACCAGATCCATACTAATATGTAGGAATTCAATCTAAAAATAGTACCAATTATAATTTCTTTCTCCTTCATATAGGTATGCATCAACTTCCATTTATTTTTTAATTATGTTAAGGCTCGAATCTGTGCAAGGTGAGAATATGTATTAAAAAATAGAAAACCAGGAGGTTAGATGAAATGGAGTGATTATAGAACAATCAAATACAATAAAAAACAACCTTCTATGATTAATGAGTTCGATAATCTCACAAAGATCACCAAAATCCCAACTCCTTTCTAGACATTCTAATATTGTTTGACCAATATGAGGTTTATGATCCGGGATATGTATAGAGAAATCATGAGGCCTCACAAAATATCTATAGTTATTTTCTAAATCATTGCAATGTCCCCAACCTTAAGTTGGACCATGCCACATAAAAAATTATCTTCTCTGATACCACAAAGTAACGTTTCTCCTTACCAACATGTTCTACAATTATATTTGATACAATTTAATTAATAATTATGCCCTACATATGAAATGATATGCAGAACTAACAACATGCAATTCAGGCATATATTATATACAATTACAACATGCATAATTAAATATATTACACATAGTAATCAACATGTAATTACACATAAAGGAACACTTATATTTTTTTTTAAAACACCAACTGCATTCATACCTCAGAAATTCCTCCCAACCATAAACCTCACTGCTCATAATATCTCAACATTGGGTCACCCTCGAGCTAGGCCTATGACTCCACTAGGGAAAAGGATACTCTCACTTGTCCCACTAAATTTATACAACACTCAACAAACATAGCCAGTCCAAAGGCACCAATTCTAATAGAAGTTCCCCCTCACATCCTCTCATTCCTCATAGCCCGTCCCACCCTAGGAAGTGTACCCCTTCTCTTCTCAACAATCCTTTGGCTATCCCATTTCCCTTCCAAGGTTTCAACAATAATATGTCTGGGAAGTCTCAGAGCGCTATGAACTAAGAGCACACGATTGTACTCAAAGAGTTATGGCACCCACTAGACCAGTACACAGGGGAAACCTATCCCCCAACAATTGTCTTACCTAGGGAGGTTTCTCCACATGCCTAAAAACCTGCCTCTTCACACCCATACCACTAAGGATTTACAAGATAATCAAATCTCCATAGCTCTACTCTTTAGTAATGGTAATAATGATGGCCAACATGAATTAATGACCACGAATGAATGATAATTACACCAATTATTAGTAATATGTATGCACACTCCTAACTTGACACTTGGAACAAAAGGAAATAACTTGTTCCCCACTTGTTATTCATTCCCCAACGTTTAGGAACTTAGGATAACATAATATTATAAGACTTAGGACTTTATAAACAATGTTATTTTATTCATAGGCTTAAGCCCTTAACTTATCCCCTTTGCCTTAAGCCCATAGCCCCTTTTCCCTTTCGTGGAGTCCTAGCCCCTCATACTCTTTCATATGACCTGCTCTGCAATAGTGATGCATCTTACTAATAATAGGAGTGATTAAATATTACAATGATAGGCTCACTGGCCTTTTAGCATCTAGGCTCTTTGTCCTAATATTCACAAAGGCACTCTAGCCTAAAACACATAGACATAGGAACTCTGTCCCATAACATCCTAGCTCATCATCCTATAAAAAATATGTACATTTACAATATGGGGGTTCAACCTAGGGTATTACAGTCCCCTACCCCTTATTTATGCATTTTCCTCAACATTATATATAATGTACATTCAAAATTCTTCGAAAAGGTCCATGCCTTTGCTATTGAAAATTATTTCTCTTCTGGTGCTCTTATTTTTTCCAAGCACCTGATTCATGTATTCAAATTTAAGCTATGAGTCTTTTTCTTTATTCCACAAAGCTACTTCATACAACAATTCAACTCAATGTTCCATTTGACACACCCTCATGATTCTAGCCACCATTTCATATGCATTCTTGAGTTACCTCTTCCTTGTTGCACTAACCCTTCCAAGCTCATGCATCCCTTCACTAGTACATATTCCTTCAACAATCCATCATGCCAAGGATTTCACACACAAGGAGAGTGAAAAATCATCACCATACCCACACTTCTAGAGGGAAAATACCCCGATAACCATACCATGGTTTAAAGCATAGACAGAGCAAATGGCTCCCTAAAAGTCAATCTAGTTTATAAACTACCCCAAACATATGAAAATAGATGAACATAAATGTTATAGCAAGATTTGCCTCACCATTGCTATCTTGCACAGAGGGCATTTTTCCATTTCCCTATGCAGACTTATCAACCCCTTTTTGATAAATCCAGAGCCAAAAATATATATTTTTCCACATATATGCTCCCTAACTTATTTGCAAGATGCGTATACGCTTGCTGCTCCACTACAACTCACGTATATCGGGATTTGTGCCAAAAAATACAAAATGAGGTCAAGTTTCCATGTCACGACAAAAGATCTCTGATCTTTGGCCTTCCATATACTGGAAATGTTCCAACTCAGCCCTTCAGTTGCATTCTGGAGGCTATAAGAGAACAATTTTGAGCTATGGAAAAAAGGAGAAAGCATTCAACTTTGAGAGAAAAGTTACTCTGGAGAAATTACTTCATATTGAGTCTGCATCCCTTTGTCCCTCAAGTCTGAACACAGTGTTCAACCCCCAAGATATTTCCTTATTGTCGAGAGGACCTCATTACCTCTTTGTTATGAGCTTGCCTTTGGTGGAGGATTGAAGTGGTGGAGACCCAGTTGGAAGGAACTTGGTTTCTTGGTTTCGAACCATGCCGACACAAAAGTTTGTAATGTTGATACTTCTGTGGACCAATTATTAATAGAAATACTCATTTCCCGTCCTATCGATATATTGCAAATATATGATTATCATCCATGGGAATGTTTGTAATGTTTATTAATGGATTGTGTTATATGATGTGCTAACTCATTTTATATATTGTCATTATATACCTGCATTGCTTGTTTGTTGAGAAATTCTTGCAGGTGTAAAGCTTTGGGTCAAAGTGCTCAATGATGGAATGACATCAAACAATTGGATCGAGGTAGGCTTCTCCCTCGTATTGCACATTATTTTATATAGCACATGTTGGAATTGAGTTTATTTCTGCAGTCATACCTGTCTATTGTGGTTTACCCTTGGCCATAGAGAGTTTTTCCCTTGTAACAGAAATGGCGACCATACTAGGGATTGAACTTCCTTCTAAGGGTTGAAGTATTTTTTCTTCTTACATTGCTCTTTTTCCTTTGTGTTTCTTGTCGTATCACAATTGGATAGATTATCTTCACTCTGGGTCTAAGTTCTTCATCCTTTTACCCTTTTCTATCCTTGTTTTGAAATATATACACCCTTTTTACCCTGACAGCTGCGTATACACTCTTGTTGTTCCACTACAAGTGGCATATATATGCCCTTTTCTCTTGAACAGTCATGTATACCACTTCCCCTTGCTTTCTTACTTGGTTTAGTGAGTGTTGGGTAGGTTTTGAGGATCATTAAGCCTTCTTAGGTCTCTGTGGTCCCTGTTGAGATTATCTGGGATGACAGGAAACCTGTTTCGAGTTGAATGTTTGGGCGGCGTCTTTCTCTTTGTTTTTCATTTTTTATTTGTCCTTGGTAGTTGGGTTGTCTGCTTAGCTTCTTGGTATTCTTCTCAAGTGATTTCGTTTTTACATAGTAGAAGTTATATATCAAGTCGCTTATCAGTCCATGCATTTTCTTTTTAATACATTGAAAATAAAAATAAAAATAGGTATTTTGATTGGTTGGTATTTTTGTCTTGGAACCTTTATCATTATCTTAGAACATTTAGTGAAAGATTGCATTTTACTTCTGAGTTGCAGAGTTAAAATTGAAGATTGCATTGTTTTTTAGCATATCATTCATTGAAAAGTTAAAGTTAGGCTTTGCATTATATCTATTTTTATTTTTATGCAGAGTCATAACACCATGAGTGTCATTTCCATACCTTGTTGAGTAATCACGGCCAATAAAATTTACACTTTAAACTAAAATTGATTAGTAACGATTTTATTGTTTAGGGTGCACAAACTAGCCTAGGTTTAGTGCCTTGGAATAGGATTTTGTGAGTAAAATTCTTCAAGGCAATTAAATCAACATATGTGTCTGAGACAGGGAGATGAGAAATCCATTGTATAATTGGTAATATCAGGAGGCTCTGCTCACATCAGAGTTAAGAACGAGGTCACGTGAAGTTTGTTGAAGGGATAACCCCTAGATACTCACCTAGCGTCAGAAATATTTATGTGGATTTATTCGTATTTGGGGGTCTTGCTAGTATCCATACCTCTATGAGAGGCGGTACTTTCAAGGTTTCAGGATTTGCTACCCTGCCCATACAGTAATCCAGACTTATGGCTGTTCTCCTATGCATCAATTATACAGTGGTTAATTAGTTTCTTGACTTAGGTTTCTCATAGGTTACTTGGGGGTTATTCTGCTTGTATCCTGGGTCAGATAGGGGTTGGACAACACACAACCTTTATGGAAGATTACCTCTCCAGGGGGATCTGATCAACTGGTTGTTAAGCCTACTAGGGCCCTTATAACTGATTCAGTTACCTCCAAACTTTAGCAGGGAGTCTAAGGTCCCTCCCGGATGAGGCATACCTTCTTTAGCGAAGGAGACCACTCAGCCATTTTAGCCCATTTGCATGCATATTGGTCGTTTGACTTTTTGGTATCCTCTTTGATTACTAGTTGGACTTAGGATATCGTTTTATTTGTTGATATTCATAAGTCATCGTGGATTCGGACTAGCTTCCTCATAGGTCACGTCGATTGTTACAGTTACCACCAGTTTTCGATCTATTTCCTTCTAAAATGCGTATATTTATCGGGAGTGGTACACACACATCCACTTTTCAGACTTGTGATCCCACAAGGATGAGTACTAAGTCTAGTCTTTAGAACACTGGGATTTCATCAACTCCCAATCCCACTATAGTTAATTTCACTCCTTCGACACCTGTAGTCACTACAGTTGTAGTGCTGGAGGCCTACACCAGTACTATCGCTCGGCCCATAGTTAATGATTCGTCTCTTGCCTCTAACCCTTTTGGGGGTTTTGGCCACTTTCCAAGTTACAATGTTTAGACCATTCCCATGGCTACTAGTCCATTTTCTTATGGTATGCCAAGTTTCATTTCGCAGTTTTCGACTACCATCCCAACTACTTGCCATAATGCTAGCCTTGGACCTGGGGGCACTACACCTCCTTACACTCCTTTTTCATTTGGTAGCTCTCATGTTCCCCAAGTGAATCCTAATGTAGGAAGTGTTCCCTTCCTTAACCCCAGGTCTAATCCTTCTACGGTTGGATGGAACAACCAAGCTGGCGGACAAGTTCCACCCTATATCCCTATCCCCTCGGTGCCGAATTTGACCAATACTTTTGGCATAATGAATCCACTTCAATCCTCCAGATTCCCACCTAGAGGAGGTCAACCTTAGGTCTTGGGCACCCCCCAACCTGGATCTAATCCAGTTGGGGGCAGTTTTAACAACCCTCAGTTTGGAGCTAATCCAACTGGGGGAAATTTTCACAACCCTTATCGGAACATTCCTGCTGGAATGATGCCCAATCCATCTTTCATGAATCCACCCAGAGGAGGGTCTTTTAATTATGCACAAGGTTATGGTCCTTACCAAAATATTGGATGGAATGCATCTCCTAATACTCAGTTTTTTGCGGGAGGATGGGGTCAGGTGTCACAACCCTGTATTCCCTTTCTGGCCACGCTTAATCTACTATATTTGTCTAAACTAATGAACGACCTGGTGATTCATGATCCCACATGGTCCCCTGTCCCCACCAAGCTTCTGTCAGACATTCCAAATTTTGAGGGTAAGAATGGCGAGGACCCTGGTTTTCACGTCACTACTTTTCACCTCTGGTGCTCATCGAATTCTCTTAATCATGATTCTATCAGATTACGGTTGTTTCAACACACTCTTATTAGGATTGCATTGAAATGGTATATTGAACTACCTAGGGGGACATATGGGTCTTTTCAACAGTTAGTTCTAGCCTTTCTTAACCATTTTCAACTACCCGTTCACTACGATGCTGCCCTTGAACTTTGTAAACTTTACGCCAGGGTTCTGACACTCATATTTTGGACCATATCTAGGAATGGTGTAGGTGAAGACAGTTATTTAAGACTCCCATACCCTCGGCCTTTCTTTTAGAATGGTTTTCAAATTCATTTCACGCTCCTATTTCAAAAGATGTTGCTACTTCCGGGGTCTTCAGCAAGGAAGAGGCCATTTTTAGAGCCCAGCAATTTGATTTGATCTATGCTCAGTCTGGGATGTTATACCACCTTCTTCCCGAGGCACCACGGTCAACTCATGATACTAGATAGAGTCTTGGGCCCCATGCCAATGGTATTGTGGGATCCACCAATGTAAAGTTCGCAGAATCGACAACAAAGTCTGTCAGATGACTAGCTTCATCTGGATCCTCCAAACCCACCCAATTGGTGGATGTACATTCTGTGCAAGCATCGAAAAACCCAAATGGTGACCAGCAACCAGGTGGGAATAAACAAAAAGGTCAAAATAATCATATAGGTGGGAAGAATAAACCCAGGGACAAGGATAATAATGGAAAACATAACGATAATGCTGGAGAGGGCAAGAAATAAAAGCGTAAGGTTAAGTTTCTCTGTAAACTTTGTACCGACGATCACCTTACGCACTTATGCCCCAAACTTGCATAGGTTGCGAGGATTTTAAATATTTTGCCCGGTATACTAACGAATCCTTTTCCTCACAACCAGCACTTAGCCTCGAGTTCTTCGAATGCCGGAAATGTGCCTAGTGGGAGTCAAAACCCACCACTGTGCGACCGTGTTTGTATCAATATGGTCGACGTAAAAATTGATATAGCCACTCACTCTCGATATTACGGCTCTTCAAAATCTAGTACCAGACTAAAAGCTCCTCCTCCACCCCCAGAGACAAATTTACAAATCGAGAAACCAGAGCCTCTACCTCATATTCCTAAAGGAGTATTCAAGCGCTCTACCCATAACCCCAATTCTAGAGCCGCCTAGAACTACTCTATTGTTGAGGATATGGGCCAAACACCTTGCGGGATGTCTGCTTTGGAGGTACTCCAGACGTGTCCATCATAGAGGAATGCCTTACTCTCTGCCTTAGGATATCTAGAACCTAGTGGCTCGAATATCATCAAGTTTTATGTCACGGACATGAAGCCTCACTTACCCTACCATGTGGCTTTCCAAATAAACATGGAGTATTCTAACTATACCATCAAAGGAGTGGTCGTGGATGAAGGTATTGCCACTTGCGTGATGTCCTTAGTCTATTGGAAAGATATCGGTTCTCCAACCCTTTCAAATTTGTTGACCATGTTGACCACATTCGACGGTCATTCCTTCCACCCTCATGGTATTCTCCCGGCCTTTCCGGTCCAATTAGGTGGGAAGACGGTAGAGGTGGAAGTAGAGGTAGTTGATGCACCTCTCAATTGTAACCTATTACTAGGTCACAATTGGACTTATGCTATGGTCGTCATCATATCATCTATTTTCCACACGCTTTGTTTTCCTCATCAGGGGCATATTGTGATGATCGACCAATTATCCTTTGCATACTCTAGCCCGAACGCATCTATTGGACCGTCGATCCCTGTGATTGACAATTCTCAACCGACAACTGATAATATCAATGTCGGAATGTATTCTTCCCTCATGGGTACTTTCGACTTATCGGCACCGACTCACCACATTTATGCCATGTCTAGTATGCCCGCTTCAGTAGATAATTCCATCCCTTTCCACACTTATTATTTTAGTGACTCTTGGACCCTACCTTCTCTGACTTCATCGATTGAAGGTCATTCGCATGCTAGCATGGCTATGCCACTATCGGCAGCAAAGATTGCATATCAAGCTATCCTTGACTCTTCTATCGATCCTAATCCTATTCCCTCACAGATGGTTGAAGAGGATCCAGTTCTTAGGCCTGTGTGGGCCACTTCGTTATCTTGTTCACATGATTTCTTGGATGAGACTTTTCCTTTGGACGAAGCCATCCTTGAAGCCATGAATTTTTTTGAGAGACCCTAGGACTATATGCATAATCAATCTTATTTTCTCCCAAGTCTTGAAAAATGGACCAAGATGATTTTAGATCTACCCTGAGTAAGATAGTCGGTCACACCATAGTTCCACTTGATACACATGGCATTTATGCCGAAGGGAATATGGTGAGCATTTTTCCTACCGTCCAGATCGATATCTCTCATACCCCTGGCAAGATCGAAAATGTAAATATAGGTGCATATTGTTAGCCAGAAGAGATTTTGATCTACACCAACCTCTTTAAAGAATTTCGAGACGTATTCGATTGGTCATACGAAGAGATGCTAGGGATCAACCCCCGCATTGTTGAACATGAGATTAGGACTTACCCGGATGCTAAACCCGTTCGACAACATCTTAGAGCTGTTAATCCTAAGAAGGCCCCCGCTATTAAGGCAGAGGTAGAGAAGCTACTTAATGCCAGCTTTATCTACCAGGTTCCCTTGACCGAATGGGTATCCAACCCCATCCCCATGAATAAAAAGCAAGGAACCATCCACGTGTGTATGGACTTTCGTGACCTAAACAAAGATTGTCCTAAAGATAAATTCCCCACACCTTTCATTGATAAGATTCTCGATGAGTGTGCGGGAAGCAAAATATTTTCTTTTATGGATGGATTTTCGGGCTATAACCAAATCCATATCAAACCCAAAGACCAACATAAGATGACATTCACATGTCCTTGGGGCATGTTTGCATACTGGAAAATGCCTTTCAGCCTAAAAAAAATCAGAGCAACCTTCCAACGAGCCATGAATTTTTCTTTTCATGATCTCAAACACATAGTCGAAGCTTACCTCGATGATCTTGCTGCTCACTCTCACAAGAGAGTGGATCATGCTACGCACCTTCGACTAGTTTTTGAAAGATGTCGCTACTATAGAATCTGACTCAATCCTCATAAATGAATCTTTTACAATAGATCTGGCCATCTCTTAGGATTCTTAGTCTCTGAGACAGGGATCATGGTAGATCCACTTAAGGTTGAGGCAATTCTTTAGTTGCCTCCCCCGCGCACGATTAGACAACTTCAAGGTTTACAGGAGAAAGATAACTTTTTGCGTCAGTTTATTGTGAATTATGCCAATATCACTAAGGGTTACATGTGCCTATTGAAGAAAGACACCCCGTTTATCTGGGATGAGTGAGCCCAACAGTCTTTTGACACTTTAAAGAAATCCTTGGTATCGGCCCCTCTACTGAAATCTCTTGATTACAGTAGAGATTAATTGTTGTATATCGTTGTGTCTGAAGAGACCATTGGTATGGTTCTAGTTCAGGAGGATGATGAGCTCCGCGAGCACGTCATATACTATCTCAGTCGAAATTTAGACGGTCCTGAACGTAATTACTCGCACGTTGAAAAGATAGCTTTGGTTGTCGTCCACGTAGTCCAACATTTACGACACTATATATTGATTTGAAAAACTACTATGGTTGTAGAAGTTAATCCATTTCAATACGTCCTCACTAGACATATCATAGGTAGAAAATATAATAAATGGATTTTCATCTTACAAGAATTTGATCTCGACTTTGCTTCGACCAAGTCCAAGAAATCACTAGTTTTTGCAGAGTTAATATCCAATTTCCCATGACGAGATGACGATGTTTTTCATGTCGATTAATTCACAGATGAACACATTTTCCTTGTCTCGTCGCCTGGCCCCTAGTATGGATATATTGTTTTATATCTTCAAACCTTGAAGTTCGCTCAACATCTCTTGCGAGATGATCTACAGCCTGTTAGATACCAAGCCAAAAAGTATACAATCGTCGGTGAAACTTTGTATCGTCTAGGAATAGATAGTATCTTACGTCGTTTGTTAACTCACAAGGAAGTTGAGTTAGTCCTTAATGATTTTCACAAAGGGGCTTGTGGTGGTCATCTATCCGGGCTTGCGACAGCCCAAAAAATCTTGCGAGCCAGTTACTTCTGGCCCACCATCTTTAAAGATTGTATTGAACTGGTTAAGAAGTGTCACCCCTGCCAGGTGTTCACTCGAAAAATGCACTCACACCCAGCCCCTCTTCACCCATTCATTACCGTCGGTCCCTTCACCAAGTGGGCTGAAGAAATGCCTACCATGAAATCTGATGGGAAGATTGCAACTTTTTTCATTTTCAACCAAATTATCGCTCGGTTCGGTATCCTGAGTGAGATTGTCACTGATCATGGCATTCACTTTCAAAATGAAATCATGGTAGAACTAGCGTCTAATATGGGGTTTAAACATGGTCACTCATATCACTATTACCCCCAGGAAAATGGGCAAGTAGAGGCTGTCAACAAGTCTCTCAAGACCATATTACAAAAAACTGTCAGTCGGAGCAATTCCAACTGGCACATCATGCTGTATCCCGCGTTGTGGGCATACCGAACCTTGGTTAATACTGCCACCGATTTTTCTCCTTTTTAGTTAGTACATAGTGTGGAGTCTATACTTCCCATTGAATGTGAAATCCCTTCTCTCAAATTGGTAGTCAAGCTCCTACCTAACACTTCAGATTTAGAGCAATGCCTTGTACACCTAGAAAGTCTTGATGAGCAGCGTTGGGATGCCTTTACATCTATCGAGGCAAACAAGAAACATTTCAAGGTTCAGTACGATAAGTCTGTTTGTCCCCGGTTGTATGTTGAGGGTGACTTGTTCCTCTTGTATGACCAAGCCAAAGAATTGCTAGGGGCAGGCAAGTTTAAACCCATGTGGAATGGTCCTTATATCGTGCGACATGTTCTAGAAAAAGGAGACTACAAGTTGGAATATTATGAAGGGAATAAATTCGTTGAGCCCATAAATGGGCTCTACTTAAAAAGGTATTATGCTTGAGCCCTGGGCTTGGGTGAAACCCTTTGTATACTAATGTAAATTTAGTGCATATACACCTTTTCCCCTTTTTTGTCTTTGGCTTGCTTATCGAGTTTTCCCTTTTGTTGGCAGATGTCAACGGAGTCTTTGGTCTATGTAGGATTTGCAAACGAAGCCAGTCATCATACACAGAACTTAGCTTCCATTGCTTGGGTGATTTACTTGCCCGAAGGTCTACTGGTGTCTTAAGGTGGCGTATGCCTAGGTCCATCCACGAATAATGTGGCTGAATACAGCGTCATCATAGAATTATTGTGCGATGTTATATCACATGGTATTCGCTCTATAGATATGCACCTAGATTCTCAGTTAGTCGTATGTCAGTTGAACGGTTGTTACCATGTGCATGATCCGACGTTACTCCGTCGATTCCTACGGGTATGTCTTTTAGAACAACAATTTGATTTTATTGCATACTTTCACATTCTTAGAAGTTCTAATCATGTATTCGATGCCTACACTAATTATGTTTTGAATTGGCATTTGTCACATTAATAAAGCAAAGAAAACCATTAAATCAATGTACACATTGTAAGATATAAGTGCATTCGAAGATCCCTCTTTATATATTTCCAAAAAATATGGTGTTTTATATTACAAAATTGGGGCTAAAACCCTCAAAAATACATATACAGTCGATATACATGTCCCATGACATCTACGCCTGTGGCACTAGATGAGTCTCGTGATAGCAAACCACAGCATTGGCAAGACATCGGAAGAGTCATACCCATGCTCTAGGTACACTGACAACCTGCCTCTGCATGGCTTCAGGTAGATCCTCCACCTGAACCATAGGAATCCTCTGTGTCAAACGTGACAGGTTTCCCTACACATTTTGAAGGACTCTCTCCACCTCTCCTCCCACTGCCTCATCTCCCCGGTGCCTCTGCCTATGTCATAGGAATCCCTCTAGCTGTTGCGGACCCATGTCTGTAGCCACACAAGTATCGAGTTAATATTTAAAAACACCAACAAAAAAATATTTTTGTTCTTTTAAATACAAAAATACAAAAAATTAAATATATAAAAAATATTGTTTACCTATGGTGTCATAGGCGGCTCCTGGTGGAAACGACATATTAGGATCATCTCTAAAATCAATTCCTGCATAGGGATATTCGTCCAGAGCTATGATTTGTCTGCTCCACCAAAAGAAAAAAATCATCGTTTTAGGGTGTCACCACCCTACCTCCCCCTTGTTGTCTCATGACCTCGATCCATCGTGCCATAGCTGGATCACGTGGCCCTCTAGGAATGATATCCACTCTAGGTCCCAGGCTTGGGATCCGCTCGAAAAAGAAGCTACAAAGGATAGAGGCACACACAAAGTTTCACTTTTCCCCCTACTTGCACTCTGTCAGCTGACCTTTCATATTGGTCAGCAGTGAGGTACACCAATCATACACAGTAGGTCTCACACACTCTAGTGCGTAAAACATAAGCAGTCTCGATGCTTGATGAAGCGAGGCTAACCCTATGATCCTGGTAAGCACAAGCACAATAATATTCAGGCTGAGGTTACCTATAGCCCGGATAGGGATTTGACTTCCCAACATGGGAGTCCCTGCAATACAGTGGGCCTCGATGTATTCTACAACCTTCATCCCACTCCTGGCCCTGCGTGACTTAAGGTCCACAACCTCTCCTCAGTGTGAAATTCATGTCAAGAAGTAGATGTCCTCTACTTCGATCCTTAATGGTTGTCGATCAAGGATAAAGCTCTCACTATCTGGATCCCAATAGTCCACCATCATTTCCAATAACCTCACTTGGGCCCTCATTCCTTTGAAAGCCCAAAACTTGTATAGACCACATATTGTTAATTCCACTTGAGCCACCGGATCCTGATCCACTGCTACATCTACCTCCTCATGCTCTCTCTTCCTCCACTCCAACACCATCCTGCAAAAACCAAATCAATTTTTGAGTTAGAAGCTTATTTTTTGCCATTTTGCGGAAGTATACATGGGATATCCAAGAATGGTCACGGGTAGGGCCTGATATACGCTCCCTGTAGTTCACACAGGGGCGTATATTTGGTCGTATACATGACATATTAGTAGAAACTTGCGTATACCAAAAAACTCAATTTGCACCATTAAAAACTAAAAAAATGGAGCCTGATTCAAAATTGTAAACCATTGAATTTGAAGAGGATGGGATGAAGAGTTACCTAGTCCAGACAGTTTGCAATTTTGTTGCCTATTGCTCCCGCGATCGTTGCTTGAATTATGGAGGTATGTTAGTCCAAATTGCACTCTTTTGGGTGAAAATGAAAATGACATAGTAAATTTTGATTTTATTACTATTTATAAAACATGTTTACCCATTTGATATAGTTTTATGCTATTATTTTGTCTAATGGACTAATTCAAAAATGGTTTTAAGCTGTTTTTTGTAGTTTTGACTCAATTTTCTTACAGATTTCAACGTCATGGTTGGTCGTTCATCTCCTCGGGCAGGTATATTCATAACCTATCATATAGGATAGGTATTCACTACATCGTGTAGTTTTGCATTATCCTTCAATTACCACTTTTTACGCCTTAGGCATGAATCCATTTATTGCGATGCATTAACCTCCATCTGCTATCATAGCATCGTTAATAAATGGTAGAGACTTACCAAACATGGGTACCCTAGTTAGAACCTCTTTTTCATTTGGTTCCCATGCCGATATTTTTTCCTTAGGACCGGGAGTCCATTAGAATTCAATACATGACTTTACAATGAGCCTCATTTCTAATTCACGCACATGCGGCCTTATTACCCGCGGACTCCCAAAAAATGAGTCTTAGTTAAAGCTCTTTTTCGACTTGTAATTAAAAATTGAAAAGATCACCAAGTGATTTGTCCCTTTCACACTCGTTAAAATTGAGTTTGAAAGATCATGAGTCTTATTTAAGCTCTTTTTCGACTCGCTATCAAAAATGAAAAGATCGTCGAGTGAACTTGTCTTTTTCACACTCTTAAATTGGATTTGAAAAGACGTCTATTTGGCACAAGTTTACCCCTTTTTCACACCAAGTAGACTAAAAGATATAAAAAAGGACATTTTTTGGCGTTAAATTGTGATTACATCTCATGCCCTTGCTTGCAGTATTGAGCCTTTAGTCAGTTCTCACTTTGCGTTATAAACCATGGCCCAAGCAGTTTGCATCCTCAACCAAGAAGATCCCTGTTTATATCCTTCGCAATTTGACACCCTATACCTTGGAGGGAACATCACCTCAAGTGTCCATCTCCCGCATGCATTTCCTTGCATTGAGCATAGGTATGTTCCACTGCTGGAACTAGTTTTGCTTACTTCCGACACTCGTTCCCTCCTCTGTATCATAGCATTCACTTGTTATGAAAAAACAAAAAAAGACGGGAGGGAAGGGAGTACTATATTGTAATTGGCAGCAGTCGTGTCACCTTTGAACAAAGCACAAAGTTATTGATTCCTTGTGTCATCATAATTTTGGGTTTAGCATGGCCTTAGGAAGTTGATCTCGTTACAGAATTTTCTCTATCGACTGGTTAATCTTCCAATCACTATAGAGAACATTATGGATGCCTCATGCATCTAGTTGTCACATCATTAAGTCTATGCTATCGGAGTCCACTGTATGTCTCATGCTCTTGTTCAAAGGAAGTCTATCAACCTGTGTCGGCCAATCCTCAAAAATCTTGACTTTTCATGTCAACCATACCCTCAATTTGTCTCAGAATCACATGATACGTTGATCTTATGATGCACCCTGGCCCTACTTTCATCATTGATAGGTCAACTTGAACCTAGCAATCAACATTTCATCATGGGTTGTTGACTGGGTGGTTTCCCTTATGTTCAAAAACAAGACATCTATTCACATTTTGGGATTCGTGCAGTGTCTTGGATTCCATTAGCCTTATTGGTGGTTTCCTCACCTTTGTCAGCAATTTTCATCATTGGATGCTATTCAGAGGGTCTTTTTCGTGTAACACTTGCATTTGGCACACTCGAAAGATGCACAGGGTCATTGGTTCGTGAACATGTTCTTCGTCCGATCTCCACCAAATCATGAAGCTCCTGCTTTTTTCCTCGTGCTGACTGATGAGAGATGCCTTAATGCTCTCCTTTCAGTGGATCTCTTTCCATCGACTTTATCTCATGTATTCTAGATACGAGACCTAGAGTTTTATGAGTACCTTGAGGCTTGCTGTCATTAGTGGCAGACTATCTCGCCATTGACAGATGGGAATACATCAATGTCTTCTGATCAATGGATCTCTCAAGTGTTCGACACCAGCTCCTTTATTCACATTTGTAGAGATGTACTCGGTGCCTTGTTACCTACTTTCATCATTGGTAGGTTGTCTCAGGTTTGTTAACAATATACCTCAATGACCGGTTATCAAACGATATCTCATCGTGTTCGACCTCAACTCATTTATTCACATGATGTAGACTTGCACCATTAACAGATTTTATTAAAGAATTGAAGACATCACTTTGTGGACGCATATTTCCTGAGTTGTTTCTTCCATTTCATTGGACCAGTACCTATTTGATTTCAACGATCATGGGAGATTAGATTGTACTCCATAGTATACATATATCTTCAGATTGATTTTGAGACTAGTTTCAGTGGGCCTTGTTCGTGACTTTGACAACTATTGGCATGTAACCGCATTTATACTTGCCTACTCATGGCCATGAACACTTTTTTCTATATTTTCCACATGGATCTGCATGGTATTCTTGGCAGCCATGTATGCAAAGTTAGTACATAATGTAATGAGCAATTGAGTTCGTCCAACTAGTTCTCTAACACTCTACTTATGGGTTATTTATAATGTATTTTGGCCATCGCAGATACTCCTCTAATATCACACATTAGGGGGCATCTGTTATAGCAAGATTTGCCTCACCATTGCTATCTTGCAAAGAGGTCCTTTTTCCATTTCCCTATGTAGACTTATCAACTCCTTTTTGATAAATCCAGAGCCAAAAATATATATTTTTCCACATATACACTCCCTAATTGCTTTGCAATATGGGTATACCCTTGTTGCTCCACTACAGCTCGTGTATATAGAGATTTGTGCCAGAAAATACAAAAGTTTCTCATTTGCACCTGCAACTCGGAGGCTCTTGGGCTTCTCTGCCTCCTTGGCTTCTTCTCTGATAGGGAAAACTGGTCTTTGGTAATCAAAAGACTTGGACTTTGTAAACTAGCAGCTAAAGCTTAATACCATGTAGATGATTATGAAGATGGATGAGAAAAGAAACTTTCCATGCATACAAATGAGGTTTTGTACATCCCAGCTAATACTGATTCGTGGTATAATGAGGTCGGGTTTCCATGTCATGACATAAGATCTCTGATCTTTGGCCTTCCATATACTGTAAACATTCTAACTCGACCCTTCAAATGCGTTCTGGAGGCTATAAGAGCGCAATTTTGAGCTATGGAAAAAATGGATAAAGCATTCAACTTTGAGAGCAAAGTTACTCTAGAGAAATTACTTCATATTGAGTTTGCATCCCTTTGTCCCTCAAGTCTGAACATAGTGTTCAGCCCCCAAGCTCTTTCCTTATTTTCGAGAGGACCTCATTACCTCTTTTCTATGAGCTTTCCTTTGGTGGAGGATTGAAGTGGTGGAGACCCAGTTGGAAGGAACTTGGTTTCTTGGTTTCGAACCGTGCCGACACGAAAGTCTGTAATGTTGATACTTTTGTGGATCAATTATTAATAGAAATAATCCTTTCCCATCCTATCGATATCCTGAAAATATATGATTATTATCCATGGGCATGTTTGTAATGTTTATTAATGGATTGTGCTATTTGATGTGCTAACTCATTTTATATATTGTCATTATATACTTGCATCACTTGTTTGTTGAGAACTTCTTGTAGGTGTAAATCTTTGGGTCAAAGTTCTCAATGGTGGAATGACATCAATCAATTGGATCGAGGTAGGATTCTTCCTCGTATTGCACATTAGTTTATATAGCACATGTTGGAATTGAGTTGATTTCTGCAGTCATACCTGTCTGTTGTGGTTTACCCTTCGCCATAGAGAGTTTTTCCCTTGTAACAATAAATAAGTGGAAGAGAAGATCAATAACTGTACCTTTTATCCAATGTTTGGTGATGATCTCCTCAAGATTTGTAACTCCCAAGGCTACAAGTCTCCTCCCAAAGCTGACATGCATCCAAAACTAGGAAAAATAGCCTACAAGCATGTTATTTCTATTCATAAATTAGGGTTAGATATCAATGTTTATGCATAAATCAAAGAAAATACATAAAACATCATCATTTGGGACAGGGAAAATATATTATTTTATTCATTAATCAAAGGTTGAAGTTTACAATCCTCGCAGGCCGACACTCCATGAACCTTGTCTGGGCTCCTCTTAACAATGCTCCAAGTGCACCTTCAATAAGCCTCTTCTCACAATCTACTGATCACTTCAAGGGAAGGGAATGGATTGTATGGAAGAAAAGGGGCTAGAGAGGGAATGTTGAGAAAATAACTCACAAATGGTTGCAAGTGCTTGGGAAATGAAGGGAAGGGAATTTGGGCAGAGTTTCACCATTCTAATTCTTGGTTGTGGAATGAGACCCCAAGACCTCCTTTTATATGACAAAAGTATGATTATTCAGTTGGGGGATGGGATATAGCAGGTGAATTGGTTGGGAAACCTCCAATAGCCCATTAATTCCACCGAATTCCTTACAACTTTTTAATTTTTGCAACTTTTGGAGGTATACACGGGTTGTTTAGTGTGCATCTAGCGTATGTATGTGGGATTTCTAGCATGCAACAAGCATATTTACATGGGAAGTAATGCAACAGGATGCATACATGCTCTAAAAAATGGTTTTTTAAATAGAGTTCGTGAACAATGATTTGGAAAATTGTGGAAGTAGGAGGGCCAATGACATGTATGCATGATTAAGAAATTTTAGGGCTATAACAGATGTCTCCTAATGTATGAGGTTAGAAGAGAAACTGATGGTATAAATCCATTAAAATATCTTCACTAATTAGAATTCACAAAATCGAGTGAGCCCTGGACCAGAGTTCGGGAGGTGCCATCTACAAAACAATAATTGTCTCTCCGAGATGGGAATACCCATGCTCAGGATGAACTAAATCATGGCTTCCAATCAAATACACTGCAAATCCATGTCATATAACTATATAAAGTGTAGCCTATGATCAATACATAATGGATCTACATCTCAAAATCAGTCGAAGATATACACGTACAGTATGCATATTCAAGAAGTTGGTGACGCCTGTGGTTCGAGATGAAGTCTTCATAGCTCGAGAAACAACTTCAAGATATTCAAAAATTAGGTAGGAGTACAATGGGAGTGTAATACTCACTACTCTGAGGTATTCTACAATCCTCCGGGAAAATACTGGAGGATCTAGATGATCAGGCAGAGAAATTCATCAATTTCAAGGATCTAGAAAGGCCGACTCAAGTTGGGTAAAACTTTGCTAGCGGGAAAAAAAACCCTATGGCTACACCAGGGTTTACAATGTAGGTAGATCAATAACCGTTTAAAAGTCTCCTACTTCTCTAACTACCCCAAACATACCACAGACTTATGAAAGAAAAGTAAAATGAGAAGGATAAGGTAATTGTACCTTTACTCCACGTCCAGTGACAATCCTCTCGCTCTTGAAGGCTTCGATGACTGCAAACCTCCTCCCAAGACTGGCCTACATTCAAAGATAGATAAACATAAAGATACAAGCATACATTTCATACATAAATAAGGGTTATATGTTATAATAAAAAAATAAATCAAATGCAAACATTCAACACATCATGTTTTGGGACAAGAAAAGTACTTCTTTTATTGATAATACAATGATCACTTACAACCAAAGTCGGTTACTGATCCTCAAACCTGGTCTAGGATCCTTTTCACCAAGATCCAAGTGCACCTCCATGTATCTTTCTCCTCTCAACCTTCTTCTTGGGAAATGGAATGGGTTCTTGTGGAGGAAAAAGGGAAAAATGAGGAATTTTGAGGCAATTCTCACAAGAAGGCTGCAAATGCTTGGGGCAAGCAGGGGATGTGAAACGGGAAGAGTTTCACTATTCTTATGTCTAGATATGGAATGAGACTCCAACACCTCCTTTTATATGACAAAAAGGATGGTTATTTAGTTGGGTGACTAGTTATAGGCGGTGGATTAGTTGGGAAAATACCTAATAGCCCATAATCTCAACTAATTCCTTGCAAATTTTGCAAGTATATGCGGGTTGTAGTGGTGTAGCTAGAATATGTATGCAGGTTGTAGTGGTGCAGCAAGAATATGTATGTGGGCAGTATTGGTGAAGGGCACATACATCTTCAAAAAATGGGTTTTTAAGAAAATAAACTCAGTGATGGCTTGGCAAAAAGTGCAAGTAAGAGGGCCAAATTCCAGGTATGCATGTGTAGAGCTATTTAAGGTTATAACAAACTTCCCTTGTACAAAAGCATGAAAGATGATTAGACTCAAGCAACATGACATTGACATAAGTTTGTAATGCAGGAGGAAACTCAAACTCTCCATATGTTTGGAAGAGTAACAAAACAGAGGAGGACACATCTCTATGTAGCGAGAACACCTTCCTAAGTTCATACTAGATCCCAATTCTTGATGAACAAATAGAAGGATGTGCTTTGTCCAAGAGCGACTATCTTTGCTGCCGAAAAAAAATGTATATTTCCCGTCCCTCTTTTTTGAATATTTGATTTTTTTTTGTCATTTTTCAATTTGTAAACAAGATTGAAAAAGAATAAAAGAATTTTATGTTACAAAGGAGGAACAAGTGTCATGACAAGCAAACTGGTTCCAAGCACATGGAACATACTAATGCTCAGGTCAAGGATACATGTGCAAGATAAAGACACTCGAGGAAAATTCCTCCATGGGTAAAGGTGTCAAGTCGCAGAGGTAAGAAGTGTTGCAAGGATTGTTGCATGTAAGGAATTATTCAAAGGTTCAGTTGAGAGCAACATGGAGCTGACATTAGGCCAAAGATTCAAAGATGAGACCCACAATGTGATTAAGCATGACACAGTGAGACCCCTTCAATGTAAATTTTTACGAGCCCAAAGAAGGTAAGATCGGTAGTTTTTCCATGTTTAGAGAGTCTGAAAAAATGTTAAAGAAGACTCTAGGGAGTACCTTTTTTGTAGTTAGTCCAATCGACTCAAAAAGGGGTTAAAATTTCATTGAAAATACGTCTTTTTAAAACCATTTTAACGAGTGTGACAAAGACAAGATCACTCGACAATCTTTTCAATTTTAAGGAGTCTGAAAAGAGATTAACTATGGACTCACAACCGTTTTCCTATTTTAGTCTCCTTAGCCCAAAAAGTATAAAAGTAACTGAGGATAACTCTCCCGGCGAGATGAATCTCCCAAGGCATACCTTTTTTCTGCTATAATCTACTAGTTGGAAAAAGGGTTAAACTCATGCCAGTAGATGTGTGTGAGGAACAAGGTCACTCGACGATCTTTTCAATTTTAGGGAGTTTGAAAAGAGCTTAACTATGGACTCCGGGGGTTTCCTTTTTTGTAAGTAATCTCCAAGGTCCGAAAAATATGATAAACCAAAACTAAGGAGAACGTTCCTTTCTAGAAGATTTAGTCCCTCGGGCCCCAAAAAGGGTTAAAATTACTCTTGAGAATACTCTTCTAGCGAACTGAAGTTCCTAGAGCATACCTTTATTCGTAAAATTATCCATCCAGACTGAAAAGGGGTAAACTACCACTGGACATATGTGCCTTCAAATTTTAGTTTGGCGAGCGTGAAGGGCAACAAGTTCACTCGACAATATTTTGATTTTTAGAGACTCTGAAAAGGGCTTAAAGAAGACTCTAGGCAACTACTTTTCTCAAGTAATCCAAATGAGATCAAAAAGAATAAATATAGTCTCAGTGGATGTTGCTTTCAAATTTTAAAGTGAGCTTGAAAGAAAACAAAGCATGCTCATTAGGGAGTCCTGAGGTTAAGGCCAAGAATGATGATTATCAAAAAGAATGAGGCTTAAATATATAATAATGATGGGACTAATTGAGGACTCCCAAGCCTATAGTCAAAACTGATAGCATGGATGCCAAAAATCCAGCAAAGGATCTACCTGGGGAATCCATGTAAAGGTAGGATCTACCACCTAATTATGACACTTCTAGAGCAGCATAGAAAGTTTTGTGTCAAACTTCAGTGGGGTCCATCCTATGGAAAAGAGGAAAAGATAACGAGATGCAGAAAGTGGGAATGAAATCCTAACATATATACAAAAGTTGGAGAAAATGAATTTTACCAAAGGATGTCAAAAATGTAACCAATCCCAAAAATAATTACCAAACCAAAAGAGAAAAGTACTGGAACGATCAATAGACAACTTAAAAGTGAGTTCAAGTAACCACCAAGCCAGGAAAAATGACAAAGAGGATCAAAAAAGGGCAAAAATAGAGAAAACATTCTATAAATAGAGGTGGACAACTCAATTTTACCATTGCAAATTGGAAATTAACCAAAAGGTCAAAAAAAAACCCTTTATTAAAAGAGTGGATTCTGGGAGATATAGTGGACAAAACAACCTTATATTTGGACCAAGTAAGTACAAACTACCTATTATTTCATTTCAATACTTCCTTCTTATTTTAATTTAGAGTTTGGTAGGGGTGCTCTCTTATAAAAAGGGTGTTCTTGCATGTATGTGGGTTGTCCAAGGCTAGCCCACGTATGTACTCAGGAAAAACAATAAGAAGCCTGCATACATACATGACTATGTAGTAAACAACCTGCATACACCCTCTTTTGCATTGAAAAACAAATACAAGTGATCATTAACTCCTCTCCACTTTTGTCATGTGACAGGACGTATGTTCACTGGAAGGAGAGAGAGCATGAGGAGCTTGATAACTTGGTCGAGGACGACCTTGTGGCTATCACCACACTGAAACAATGCAGATTATGGAAGTTCTTCCAATGTCCATTTATGAGGGCACAATCGAGGTTGCTCAATTCTCTCGTGGAGTATTGGCATCCCGATGCAGAGGCATTTATACTGGAGGTTCAATCACTGACCCTGACTACAAAGGACATACACTTTCTAACTGGCCTCTCAAGAAGAGGGGAACCATTCAACCTGAGGACTTTTCCTCTAGGGTCATTCAACATTGAGGATTACATCAACATGTACTATGATGCTAGCACTGAGAAAGTAGGTTCTCAAGTGTCGATCCACAAGATAACCAACCTCTCTTTACAAGTGATCCTACTTATGATTGGGTGCATTACTAGATCTGTGACACTCCATCAGGCCTCACGTGCACATATGCATTATGCCATTCAGTGTTTGGAGGAAACTATTTTTTACTGGAGTACCACCATACTAGTATGCATGAAGAGACAACTCACAGAGTGTCATCGGTGTACCAATAAGAACTTCGGGTTTGATACCATTCTATGCTCCTTCTTCTTTGAGAGGGTTCCTAGTCTCAGTCCTAGAGATATAGTACGAAGGCATGTAGATTCCTTCCCAGCAGTGAGCAGGTGGGCAACTTTACTACGTAGACAGGGTGGAGAGAGGACTATAGAGGCCTTCGATGACAATTTTTTTGACTGGTGGGCACGTCAGATCACAGTGATGGAGGATTACACCTATGTAGGGATCAGTTTCATCAGAGATCCATAAATGCCTATGCCTCCCGATGAGGAGCGTGGTGAGATAGGTAACATATATTTTTAAGTTTATTAAATTTTTTATTTTCATATATATCCTTTTTATTTGTGTTTAGAGTATTGACTTGTGAATCTGTTATGTACAAAAGTGGGGCATGTTCAACCGACAGACTTTCCAGGATTCGACATAATCCTTGACCAAAGACAGGACCAACAACGGTAGGAGGACTAGTAGCTGTGGGAGGACCCCAGCTAAAGAGGCTGATAGAGTCTTACGACGAGTGGAGCGAAACCTCACTGTGCTTACTCATGTCATTCCTATGGCTGAGATTGGGGATCTCCCCCTAGCTATGCAGCCACATGTAGTAAGGGTGCCTCGAACTTGGGTCTAGTTGTTTTGACATCTTGCAAATGTTGTCGTTCATTATAGCAGGGCCA
>JZKD02S1743600.1:526343-542903 GCA_000966675.3 Picea glauca | reverse complement strand
GGACATACTCTCAAACTTTCTTGCTCAAATAGCAAATCCCAAGTATTTCTTCTTACACTCCACACTTTACCTTTTACAACATTTATTCAAAACACTCTGACCCACCGATGTACACTTTTGGTGAGTTCCCCCTTTCCTCACCAACACACAAATATTTATCATCGATGAAGTTTGTGTGATTAATGACGGTATACCAGGTATTTTCACACTATTTTCTCTGACATGTACAACCTTGCCTTGGCGTACATCCTTTCATCTTCATCAATACATCGCCTATCAGTAAATTCTCTCTCTCTCTCTCTCTCTTCGGCACACTACCTGTTGACAGTTTTTCCATCTTCTTTCATTGATGCACTAGCATAAGAATGTCAACCCCTCATCAACACTGAGTATATAAAAGTTCTTCATTCTCCCACTGACATCAATCTGGTTTGCAAGACACACCTTCATATTGAGACCTCTTATATTCTCCTCAGATTCAACCCCTTCTCATCACTCCCATCAGTCAAGCTCTTGTCATTTCCAGTGAGTGAGATTTCTACACCTAACTAGATGAATGATGACTTATTGCATACCTCACCTAATATGCTTCATGTTGTGGTCATAATTAAGTTTGTTTGTGTCGCCAATAACTTTCATTGTGCATACCATATGAGCTTTCTTAGTCTGTGCTTCTTTATTTTATGACTAACCATGATCATTAAAGTGTCATATATCATCATATGTGTTAACTGCAACATATGTAGGTCTTTTGATGGCTTTGAAATTCATCTTAGAAGAAAATTGGTCCTCCAATCTTCTAAATAGTGTTGATCGCTAAAACGTTAGTTGACCATTTTAGTGGATTTATATTTATATTCCATTAACACATTAACTCATCTCCAATGGATGAAACAATAGCATATACAACAAAAATGACGCAGGAACTCACAGAACAGAATTTGGGAAAAACAACAGCAAGAATGGGACCCAAACTTTCATTAAAAAAATTCCTTTGAGCACAATTTTTCGGTGTTTGTCAAAGTGTAATTTTCAAACCTAGAACATAATAAATATGTGATTTATGCAGTTATGATTCTAACATAACTCACAAAATAGAAATCCAAGGCCCAAAATTGCTAAAACGGTCACCAAGGATTTATATCCCAAGCCTGTCCCACTAGTCATGACACCAATGGAATGTTCGAATAGCATGATAAACTATCGATTTGGAAGTGTCTCTCCACTCTCTTCGTGTCACATAAAATGACACCTCAATTGGACATTGTATGAGAAAGTTATGGACTTTTGAACTCAAGCTCTTGTTGTTTCTTTTCGGCAAAAGGGGTACTTAGAAATTTTTTTATTTGTCTTCCTTTAAAGGAGGAGTTGTTGGAAACTCCTCCGGAGATAGTGGAGGAGTTGTTGGAAACTCCTCCGGAGATAGTGGAGGAGTTCCCACAATATTCTCTAGAACTTGTTGAAGACTCCTCCAAAATTTGTTGAAAACTTCTCTGGAACCAAAGGAGGACTTGTTGGAAACTTCTCCGGACATAGAGGATAAGTTCCCATAAACTTCTCCAAAACAAGGACGTGACCCTACAAAACTTCCTTAAATATTTCGGCCATAAATTTTGACATGGATTCCTATTTTGTGTGTTCCTTATACTTTTTGGAAGGTCATTCCAATATATACAACTTCACAATTACATAATTTGAGAAATTTCTTATCAATTGCTCAAATTTTTTAGGGTTAAGATATGGCACATCATCAACATCCCCAAAGAACAAAACACCTTAACCATGAGCAGAGAAACCAAGAACCGAACTCAAGGAATCATACAAGAACTCTCAATTAATTAATATTTTGATTTTATAAGTTCAAACACATGGTTTTAATAGTTTATTCTGAGGTTAAGTTGGGGTCACTCATCTGTTTCATATTGAATGGGGCTAGGTACCAATGCCAAAATAAGGTCTCACTTAGCAATCTGGAGAGGTAGTGTGTGAGAGAAGCAAACCACCAAGGAAAAACCACCACGCATTAAGGAAATTCCTATGGTAAGAAACAATACCCTTGCAAATGCGATCTACAACCAAGGACGATGGAGCAGGAACAAAAACAACTATCGTAGCAATAGAGAAGCAACAAAATGGAATCAAACTCAAATGGTTGAAGAGAAAATATAAAATCCACAGTGTTCAACTATAAAACTCTAATAATGAAGTGTGTCCCCATATCCATACCAGTCTCCATGGTGGGTGAAGCACACTATAGCCAAAATCTATGATATCCCAATAGCATTAAAAGACAAATTTGAATTTTAATTGCATAGTATACATTAAATCATAAACATTCATGTTGTCTTTATTCTCTCATCATTACGAAAGGAATAAGGAAAAAAAATTGTAAATGAAAGGTCATGAGGGAAGGAGGAAGACCAATAGTCACATTGAACTTAAATAATATGAGGATTGTATCCCAGAAAAATGGTTTGTGGATCTTCAATCATTGTAATACTCACTTAAATATTTCGTGAAAGAATATTGTGTTAACGAAAATTCAGAATCCCTCCTTGGATATTTGATGTTTATAAACTTTTAATGAGGAGAATTTAGTTTGGCCAAACTACTTTCTGAAGGGTTTTGATTCACGTGTTGGACATATTGTGAACTATTCCTTTGCATTTTTCTCATCACCCAAGTTGTGTAAGGATTTACTTCATATTGTACACTAATCTTATGTATCATGGATGCATTCGTATTTCTATTATTCGAAGAATGTTTTTCTAAATTCATGGGCATATAGCCATAACTGATTGTTTAAATGCTAGACTATTCTATATCTACAGTTCTTTATTCATATTGTTATCTCTTCTTTGTATGGAATATTTCTTGGGCTCTTGATATGAGCATGGCTAGTTCTATATTTTTCTTTATTTTTCTGGTTGTATTAGTTTAGTCCAAACTCATTCACTTTAGATTATCTTCATTTCATTCTTTAGTTTAAGAAACCTTCATCGGTGGACCAATACACAACCAGTAAACCTTAACCATAAATGGCTACTAGACCAGAATCTAGATGGGTTCCCTATTCCAAATGGAGATAGATATAATTGGGACTTCTTATAATGAGTAACCCTTGTTGTTGACAAAGGACATTTTTCCCACTTCAACACTATATAACAGTTCCAATAGATGTATATCTATTAATCCCAAGAGATGTGTCTGGTGGCAAGCCTGATTGTAAGACTATATTGAATAACAGAGATAGTAATACCTTTCCATGTGGATGTCTCCTCGACACACCATCAGGGTTTTACC
Source organism: Picea glauca (assembly GCA_000966675.3). NCBI lineage: Eukaryota > Viridiplantae > Streptophyta > Pinopsida > Pinales > Pinaceae > Picea > Picea glauca. Next base: position 539,600 of record JZKD02S1743600.1, on the reverse strand, counting down.
ATGTAAATATCGTGTGTTATATAGGTTATTGATTTTTATTTATTGTCATTTTTCAATCATTTATATTTTTATTCGAGCTCTTTGCAACCTCTTTGCAATCTCTTCTTATATATTATTCAACACCTCATTCTCCACAATCTATACCTATTGCACTTCAATATTAGAGTTGTATTTTCCCTTACATTACCTACGTAGTCCAACCAATGGAGGTGTGTTTCACTCACTTAGTTAGATAACTCTACTTGGAATCAAGCCATTGATGGAGTCATATACACTTCCCCTCTTTCTCCTTAAATTCTATCCAATTCTCTTAAAAAATGGAATTCAATCTCCTCTTACAACATCTATCCAATCCAATCATTGAAGGCATGATTCACTTACTTATTTAGATAATTCTACCTATTCTAACTACAACCATGCTAGAGTGATCCAAAATTCTCCTCTTTCATTGCAGAAAACCTATTGTTATAGCCATGTCTAGACCCAGTCTACATATCCACTTGTTGGTTCATATTATTAACTCTTCTTGTTGTAATTTCTTATCCATCATGAAAACATCATATGATTTTTCGTCTTAATCATATTCAAGCTTCCTTTTTTTCTCTAGTGCACTATTACTTTACATATTCCTCTCATCACATGGAGAGAAAAAGGCCCCTAATAAACCAATCTCTCAAGTATTAAAATAGGATCCCATGATTATTTGGTTGTGAATTCTTTTCATTGTTGGTTGTGGAGCCTGATTATCTTCCTGATTCAGAGGTCTTTTTTTTTTCAGCTGTTTTTATACCCCATGAAGACTTTACACCCCAGAATTATGTACACTCTTCCACCCAGGGGAGTGCAGAGGGGGGTTACCCCCTCTGCGGGGTCTGTGGGGGCTATCCCCCCAGCTGGGGGATGTGGGGGAAAGCAGGCCCCCGGTGGGGGTTCGGGGGCAGTGTCCCCCAAAGGAAAAATTTCCTTGTACATGTATATTGTAATTTCATTGTAAATCTGGACCGTTCATTATAAGGTCGCAGATATAACAGTAGAAATTATGTTAGGGTTTTTTTCCCTAGAAGGAAACCCTCTGTTATGAGGGAAATGTATTGCGGTTATGCATTATGGAGAATATTGTATTCTAATATAGGAGACTGCGAGAGAAAGAAGAGGAAGTTATTGTGGGTTTGTTGTAGGTTGTATCCCTTCATATGTTGGATAATAATAAAGGAAGGACCTGGCAATTTCTCTGGTGGCGTAGCCCACACTAGGTGAACCACGTAAATCTATGTCTCTATTGTATTGTGTATCTTCTGTGTTTTGTTTCCACATTTGTTTTATTTTATTGCTCCACGGTCCTGTTTTTCTAACATTCATTTCCTTGGGTAACTCAAACACTTTTACAATTAACAAATTACTAATACTTGATTCTTTAGCTTCCAAAATTTTTCATTTTTATTATGTTAAAATGTGAAAACAATCAATTAAAAGAAAATGTAAAAACTAAAATTTACTTATGTAAATATTTGGTGATGTTGGTTCACAAAACCAATGGAAGTTTTTATAATGGGTGGTAGTTCTCGTACCTATGTAACAATTCCAATATAGATGTATATCTATGAATCCAAAGAGATGTATCTAGTGGTAAGCATGATTGTAATACTAACTTGAATAATAGAGATATCGATACCTTTCCCCATGGATGTTTCCTTGACACATCCTCAGAGTTTTACCATGTAAATATCATGTGTTAACTAAGTTATTTATTTTTCTTATTGTCATTTTTCTTACATTTATAATTGTATTTAGGAATTTATAAGTGGTATTAGAGAAAAGGTGAAGAAGGTCTGTCATAGCTCTAGCTTGTTGGTCGAATATGTGCAAGTCAAAGTCTATCAGCGAGAGTGATCTACACACACATATACTATTGAAGGTGATCTGCACACACATAGAGGAAGATCCATGGAGGAAACTAGAATGTTGAGGGTGCTCGTTTTTCATGCATAGAGGAAAGAGAGAGGTCAAGTCAGGGGTTCATCATGAAGGTGAAATCCATTCATTTTTTTTTAGTACACACAAGGGTTTGGGTCTGGAGGAAAAGGAAGATGTGACACTTGTCTGCATAGAGAAATAACCCTAGGAAGAACCTATGTTGGGGGATTTAGAACATTGGTGGGTTCATTAGTGCATTGAGCATGGAGAAAACTGGAAAATTCTCTCTTTTTTTCTAAAGTGGATGTTGGGTGCTGGCCTATTTTGAGGAAAGACCCAATTTTGGTGGGAAAGGCCTAATTTTGAAGAAGAAAAACTGGCAGGAAAACAAGCACGTGCGAGGAAAAGAAGCATGCAAGAGGAGCAGCATGCATGGCATGCAGGTGGAAAAACCTATCCTTGTTAGGGTTAGGGTATTGATAGATATGGTAACAACTAATGAGCTTGTAAAATTTTATAAATAAGAACCTAGGAGGTCTAGGTCGGGGGTCTACTCGGTTCGAACACTAGTTAAGTTCAACTATTGTAGTTTTGATATTTTTGTAAGTTTTTGAGTTGTAGAAGAGACAAGTAGGCTAGATTTTGAGGGTTAGATCATAAGCTAAGGATCATGGTGTGATCTAGTCCACCTCACTGAATTTATTGAACCTTTTCAGGATTATATGATGGGATATGTAGTGCATGCAGTGCCATATTTTGTAGAAATCTAAATAAAAGAGCATAGAAGCCAGATATTTGTGGATGTAGCCTAGGAGGGGGTGAACCACAGTAAAACATGTGTTATCTGTAATTTTTATTGAATTTTTACTTTTGTTAGTGATTAGTTTTTGAATGAATGAAGGGTTGAGATAGATATATTAGAATGCATGCATGGCTTGAAATGTGAAATAAACTTAGGAATAATAGAATGAATAATCAGATTAAGGCCTGAAAAAGATAAAATACAATCCCAGATCCACACTCCTTCCTAGACTGCAAGAACTTGAGCTTTACGGTCACCCATAGAAATATCTCGGGTGAGACTGTGTTGTGTTGCCTTATTATTTACCAGGAGGGTCGATAGTTTTAGAGGGTTTTGTTGGAAACCTATTCATATCTGAACCTGGGTTAGCCCAAGAAGTATAAGAGAAGAGAATTCAACCAACAAATGGTTTTGTTCCAGTTGGAACTACATGGGATTGAGTGGACGAGATCTGTAGAAGAAGCATGTAGAGAATAAAGGTATAAAAAGGAATTCTTAGGCCATGGAATCCAACGAAGGCAGAGATTGAAAGATGGTTGAAAAAAATGAACTTCAGTTTGAACAGAAAGATAACAGAAACCCTAAGTTAATGCCATGAAAATATCTTAAAAATACGTGTTTAGCGACTTGCATGAGGTATTTTTCTGTGATTTCCCACATTTTTTGCAGGAGTGGCCATTGATTTTAAAATAAAACCACCCTACAAATCGAATCTGACGGCTAGACTGGAATCATGTGGAGATCGTGCAATTACAACAAGTCAACAACAAATTTACTCGCACAATAGGTTTTTGGTTACACAATATTGTTGCATGGTTTATCAACGAATTTGTATTAGATATTGTGAAGTCTTATAGCGCAACAGAACATGATTTTCTAAAAGGACCTAGGGGCAGGTATATCATATCATTGTATACTTCAATCAATATTTTATTGTATAACAACGGTGTGATGACGATGTAATTAGACAATTAAACTTTCATATGTGCATGGGGGAAGGGGGGAAGCATTGACAAGAGGTGGAGAAATGGAGGAAGAAATGGATAAGGGAAAGAAGAAGGAGACCATGGACCCAATCATGAAGGAGGAAGATCATATAAAGAAAATAATGGAAACAACTGGAAAGATGCATAGTGGAGCACCATACCAATATAATATGAATAACAAGAAGAGAGCCATAGTCGATAGAGAGGGATTAACAAGTGATGAGGAAGAGGTATAGGATCTCTAGGCTGTGGATAAGATTGAGGAAATCTTGCACGCAGCATATGAAAGGAAAAAATGAGGTCCAAGGGCAGGAGCAGAAGGAAAAACTATGATATAGGTGAGTGTCAGTGTGGAACCTATAACCCCATGTGCGACTAGTACACCAGAAAGAAAACCACCATTTAGAAAACTAAGTTTTAGTGGAAGAAAGACAAAAGGAAATGCATTTAAACAAGGAGCAACAAATAGAGGAGCTAGTTTAGGAAGTAACAATCAAGTATCTACACTGCACGTAGGTAGTAGTTCAACACACTTCAATATGGCAGGACATGATCCCATGATCAGATTACCAGAATTCCGGGGAGATGAATTTGAGGACCCTAAAAATCATTTATTCATCTATAAGAAGATATGGGAAGAAAATAAGATCACATATGAGGAGACAAAACTTGCATAGTTATCTATCACACTATGAGACTGTGCACTGGATTGGTACATGAGCTTAGCTGTAAATAGTCCACCATGAGTAACAAGGACTATTGTAGATGTGAAGAAACTACTGATAAATGAGTTTCAGAAGCCTAGCTCGGAAGATCAATATATGAATGAAATGATCAAAATCAGGAAGAAACCAAGTGAGTCTGTTTGGGAGATTTATCATAGGTTTAAGCATCTCAAAGGTAAGTCAAAGTATATAATGATTGACATGCAACATAGGCACTTATTTGTGAACTCACTATTACCACATTTGAAATACCCTTTAAGATAACAGAAGTCCCAAACTCAGGTAAAGGCTCTGCAAGAATCCTTACAACTGGAAGAGAACTAGTATCAGAAGAAAGATCCACCAATAGAGGAGTTGAAAGAGGATCTGAAGAATCTAACATTTCAGCTTAACCAAAATAAGGGAAAAGAGAAAAGAGAAGTTGTTTGGTGTACCACATGCAGGACAGAAGTACACCATAAGAATGAATGTTCCACTTTCACGCAGTACATGGAAACATGAGTACCAAACCCTTTTCCAGTAGGAGGACCATGGTGCAAGATCTGTAACACACATGGGCATGATCCATATCATTGTCTAATGATGCAGAAGTATCAGATAGTACCCAAGAGTTCATACTGCAATTTTTATAGGTCATTGGGTCATGATGATAAAGATTGTAAGACAATGGAGTTGATGAGAGAAAGAACGTTAGATACTTATAGGGTGCAATAATAAATGATGATAGGTCAAGCCGCACCTCAGTTCAACCAGGTACCACCACCATATAATAATGCCCAGCCACAATATAACAATGTGCAGCCATAGTATAACCATGTGTGGTACAATCAGGCACCTTAGTACAATGCACTACGAGGAGATCAAGATGGATACAAAGCTGGAGGACAAGGTAAAGGAGGATTTGGATGAAGTAGAGGTTTAATAGTATGTCACAAATGCCAACAACCAGGACATTATGCAAGGGAATTCCCACTTACACCTGCAACATGTACGTATTATTTCACAGTAGACCATGATACATAGGAATGTCCAACACTTTTGAGAAAGATACAAGAAATGAAGAACCAAAACAACTAGAATGTTTAGTGGATCTCTAAAGAATCTAGGGATTATGGAAGAAAAAATAAAATAGTCACACGAGGAGGAGCTAAGATAGGAACTGATGTAGTAAGACAAGATCTAGCACAACGCCAATGGGTGGAGAATAATACTGAACCACAGAAGTAGTTTAATGCACGAAAAGAAAATGAAACATTCAAGGAGGCAATACAGAAATTTATCAAGAAAAATGTTGCATCCACATCATCCACGTAGTATTCTCAGAACGTACCATACAAGATTCCTTCCTCAATGGATCACACCAGTGAAGCACAACTTGTAGAGAAAGTCAGTAACATAAAAACTTTTCTACAATCCTGTGTTAAGTTACTAAATGACCCATCATCTTTCAAGATCTTATAAAATATGCTAGAAATATTAACACAGAGGCAGAAGGAAAATTAGAGTAGAAAAAAGTGAATCATCTCCATTGAAGAATAAGGACAAGTAGAGAATCCAGACTGAATGCCAACATTGGAGATTTCAACATGGGTAATATTATATTGGACTTAGGATTTGAAATAAATGTGTTAACTAAGAAGACATGGCAGTGTATCAGAGAACCCACACTAGGTTATTCACCTGTCCAGTTGAAATTAGCAAATGAACACAGAGTTTTTCCAATTGGAAGGCTTAAAGGTGTGACAGTAGATTTGGTGGAGTGTGCATTAAGGCAGGCTTTGAAGTAATAGAGATAGTAGATGTCACAACACCTTATCCAACATTGTTTGGAATGGATTGGGAATTTGATAACTAGGCCATAAATCAACTTGAAGATGAGGAAAATGACATTTGAATAAGGTGAATATAGAGTTATTGAATCATTAGACCCTTTAGAGGGAGAAAGGTTTGTAGAACCCACCTGTTTAGATCTAGAGGAAATAAATATTATGTTAACCCAACTGTAGATGGGGTACCTAGATGGAGAAGCATCATATCATGTGTTGCTGACTCAGATATAGGTTTGGAGAATTGGAAACAATGATTACATGAAGTTTCCATAGGAAGGTGCAAAACAATAGACTGCGCAGTAAGATGGGTTGGTACAAATATAAGAGAACCTCCCATTTTTCATGGTGTAAATGACTTAGAGGAATTTCTGACAAAATATGAGGAAGAAGTGTCAGAAAATCAGAGGCTCTTAGCCCTATACATTGCACTCAAGGCTACACCTGCAATATGGTGGGGTGCGCACAAAGAAACAATTCAGGATTGGTACCAATGTAAGAGATTATTGTGCATTAGATTTGGCACAGAGCATGGGTGCAATAAAATGAATAGGTATGATGGGAAAGGAACACCAGAAGAACATTTGGAGAAGTGCATAACATAATGGAGGATGACACCACCAAAAAAAATGGCCTCATCACTTCATCCTGGAAGGAATCCCAAAAAACTGGTATGTAGACCGAGAGATGTGCAAAGGCACTACAGAATGGACAACATTACAACAGAACTTTGTAGTAACCTTCTCATTTGAAAATGAGAACCCCAACATTGATTCAACACTAAAGCAGATAAAAGGTGTAATATTTATATGAACTAGAGGTTGAACTCATGATAGAGTATCGACAACATAATAGACATATAGTCAAAGAACTACTGCCATGTTATCATGTTGAAGAAGAAGCGTCGGATGAATATGACCCGCACAACATTCAAATTACAGAAATCGAAGGAGAAAAAGCGGTGGAAGGTCCATCTCTGGAGTCAAAATGTTTTGTTGAACTAATCAAGGTGAATAAATTCATCATTGGGACAACTAATAACCATAAAATGGCAAGTATTGGAGACTATTGGTATGAACAAACAGTAGAAATAATAACAAAGTTACTATGCGAATATAGTGACATGTTCCCAATGAACTTTACATAGATGAAAGGCATAATAGGAGATTTATGAGAGATGAAAATACCTCTCAAACCTGAGGCAAGACCTGTCAGGAAGAGACCTTATAGACTAAATCTAGTGTATAAGCAGAAAGTGAAGGCAGAAATTGACAGAATGTTGGAAGCTGGTATCATAGAACCAGTAGAGGAATATGAATGGCTAAGTCCTATGGTAGTCCAAGAAAATAAACAAGGGGGGATAAGTATTTGTGTAGATATGAGAAAAATAAATGATGCTTGCCTACATGACCCTTTTCCTACCCCTTTCACAAATGAAGTCTTAGAAAATGTGGGAGGTCAAGAAGAATATTCATTTACATATGGATTCTCAGGTTACCATCAGATCAAAATAGCCCCAGAAGATAGGTATAATACTACTTTTGCTACAAAATGGGGATCCTACCAGTACACATTCATGCTATTTGGGATGAAGAATGTACCAGCCATGTTTTCAAGGGTAGTCACAACTACTTAAATTAAGAAATTCATACATCAGTTTTTATAGGTATATATGGATGATGGGATTGTATATACTCTATTAAAGGACCATGTAGAAGTGTTAAGGATAATGTTGGAAAGATGCAGGAAATGTCAGATATCATTGAATATCAAGAAATGGATTTTTGGGACACCTTTTGGAATATTGTTGGGCCATATAGTGTGTAAACATGGTTTGTTAGTAGATCCTGCTAAGATTGTAGTCATTGTAAATTTAGCACACCAAATTCAGTGCACCAGCTGAGAGCAACAATGGGACATATAGGCTACTACAAGAAGTTTATAAAGGGGTATGCATAGATTACTACGCCAATGGAAAAACTGTTAAAGAAGGATATCAATTTAAGTGGAATGTGGATTTTCAACAAGGGTTGGACACCTTAAAAGAAAAAATGGTCACAAAACCTATCTTAGTATTCCCATATTGGGAAAGAAAATTTCATGTGCATATGGATTCATCATCCATAACACTTGGAGAAATTATGGCATAGCTAGGAGCAGGGGACTTGGACCACTGTATAGAATTTGCAAGCAGGAAATTGTCAGAATCAGAGCAGAATTACAACACCACAGAAAGAGAAGGACTAGCCATGGTATATGCACTTCTAAAGTTCACAGACTATTTACTGGGTATACACTTTAAGATGTTCACAGATCACCCTGCCCTAAAATACTTAGTCAACAAGCCAATGTTGGGGGGGGAGGATCTGTAGATGGTTGTTGTTATTTCAAGAATTTGATTTCGAAGTGATAGTCAAACCAAGGAAGTTGAATGCAGGACCTGATCACCTATCAAGGGTAACTAATGGAGAAGAACCTACCAATTTGGAAGATAAATTCCCTAATGTGCAGATATTATTGAATACTTAAATACTTTGTAATTGATTAATACTTTGTTGATATTATTGAATACTTAAATACAGGGATTGCACCACAATAATTTAGCACTGCGTAGAAGAAAAATCTGGTAGTCATAGTTGCGGACTATCAATTTATTGCATGATAATTATACAAGATGGGTGCAGACAGTATTTTAAGAAGGTGTGTATCAGAGCATGAAGACCTATAATTTTGGCGGAAGCTCATGAAGTTATAGTTGGAGGACACTATGCAGGAAAATCTATTATGAAGAAGGTATTGCACGTAGGATTATGGTGACCAACAATTCATAGAGATGCCAAGGAATATTTCCAGAAATGTGATGTCTGTCAAAGGGTTGGAAAACCCAACAAAAGGGATGAGATGCCCCTAAGACCACAAGTAAAGTTGCAAGTATTTGAAAAATGGAAAATAGACTTTGTTGGACCAAACCATCCATGAGAAAGAAGGTCTGGCGCTAGATATATCATTACTGCAACATAATACTTAACAAGATGGGCAGAAGCAACACCAGTCAAAGACTGTAGCGCAGAGACAACAACACAGTTATTGTTTGAGAAAGTGATCACCATATTTGGATGTCCAATAATTTTGATGAGTGACCAAGGTACTCACTTTATCAAAAGTACTACCAGGGCCATGCCTGAGGAGTTTGAAGTCTATCACCAGAAGAGTACAACATAACATCCTTAGGAAAATGGAATAGTAGATGCCTTCAATAAGATCTTGGAGAATGCTCTGACTAAGATCTGCAATGTCAACATGGATGATTGGGACTTGAAAATACCAATAGTACTATGGGCATACACGACTACATGTAAGAATTTTACAGGACAGACACCATTGAGATTGGTGTATGGGCAGGAAGTAGTAGTACAATTATAATTTATGGTACCCATTATGTGCGTAGCAGCAATTACCAACATGGAAGAAAGAGGTGCAGTAAAGGAAAGGTTAAATATACTAATGGGGATGGAAGATGATAGGATTTTGGCAGGATTTCACCAAGAAGTACAAAAAGTAAGAGACAAATCCTAACATGACATACATATAAATAGGAAGAGTTTCAAGGAAGGAGACCTAGTATTTCTCTATCACAGTAAATATTTTCAACATCCTAGCAAATTTATAATGCATTGGATAGGGCCCTGTGAAGTAAATACTGTCACAGATGGAGGATTTGTACAACTAAAGGATATGGAAGGAACAGAACTGAAAGGAATGATCATCGGGAGTCAACTGAAACTATACAGGGATAGTCGACCTCCTAATGCTTAAAATTTACAACGCAATGAGAAATACATGTACATAGTATACTATAGTAGAATCTATGACCGAAAAATGAGAAAAAGAAATAAAAAGGAGGAAAAGAGGGAAAAATAAATACAAAAATAGAAAGAACGAAAATACAAAAATACAAAAATACTGAAAAAAGTTGCGCACAGTAATTACTGTGAAAAACATCAAAAGACAATGCACAGTAAAAATGAAACTCAACACAAATGCACGCAAAAAGTGAAAAATGAACACAATTGGGTCTATAAAAGGTGGAAAGCACATAGTTATTCAACACTTCGAAAAAAAAAATCCCAGTGAAAAAAAATGAGTATGTTCTCTAGTTAGCATTTTATGAAAGAGAAAGCAAGTTTGTGAATTTGAGAGAGAATGACTCCACTAAAGATCGACACACTAGGAAATTTCATCTCAATTACTCGACAGAGAGAATGCAATAGCCTGAAAATGTGTTTGAGCTAAAGGATGCTACCACCTCAGACCTAGAATCAATTTTCCTAATGCAAGTCGAGGAAGATATCCCCACAGTGCAGTAAGGAGAAATAGGGTAGAGCTCCGGGGCTCAGAATGACATTTCAAACCCTAACCCTGAGACGCCTACGAAGCCCGATAAAACAATGGGACCATGACAATCCCAGGAACATGAAGAGGTATTGGCTTAGGACATCATCGAACAACCATAGTCCAAAAGCGAAGAAGAGGACGCAGACGCAGCAGAGGCAGGCACATCTTCTGTGGGATAGAAAAGAAAGACACCATATACCATGGATATTACACTCCCTTATCTCCTAGACACAGTCATTACTGTGGATGACATGCTAGGAAAGTTACCTAAGATTAGGCATGTCGACCACGACATGGGCAATGCGGCCAAGTTTCCAAAGTTGGTCGAGGAGAATTATTTTATAAACATAGGGGAAATTGGACCCCTCAGAAAAGATACACTGGAGAATGTGAATTCGATCATGGGGCTCTACAACTCAGGAATCATGAACCTATTACACATACCACATTTTGGGCATGATAATAATGTCGACCTATGTGTCAAACAACTAATCACCCACGTCCATGGAGGCATCCTATGGATGGATAGACTAGTGAAAATTGATGTGGCATTGATTTCTAGAATTACAAGACTCCCTAGAGTCGGTGCGCATCCCAAATAATACCTAGAGAACAAGGCACATGAAAAAGAACTAGCAGAGCTGGTTAAAGCGTAGTTCGACACTACTCGAGGAAACAGAGGCATCGTTATCAAAGACATCAATGACAATTCGAAACGATTTGCTATCAAGCTGATGGTTTTCAAAATTTTGTGGAAATGGTGCCGAGAGGAAGCGTCAGCAAGCGTCATAGCAATAGCCGCGCAGTGCGCGAAGGGAGTTATGTTTAGCTGGGAACCGTACATGTTGAACCAGTTTGTAATAGACTATCAAGATGCACAAGATAATGGAACTGAGTTCCATTATTCATGGTTGATCATCATCATAGCTCCTAGTAGGATGGCAGGAGACAGGATAGACAGAATGGGAAAGTGTTACGCAGCCAGGTACGAATCCTTCTGGTAGGCCAAAGATAAAAATACATAGTAGGCCAATAACGCAGTCTTCGCCATGTTGCTATAATACATACACTAGCACACAACAAATGTATGATTCATACTGATGGAGGTAGTGTAGGAGGCATAGGGGATAGCCAAATTCAAGGCATCCAGGCATCATGTATGGATCCAAGCCACGAGGGATCCCAAGAAGGCGTGGTTGAAGATGCAGTACTATGTCACTAAAGAGGAAGTGGAATGGATCATCAAATATTGGCCTGTGTAGTGGTAGCTACTAGTATCAAAACCAACCATGAGGATAGGCACGACACAGTCCTCTAAGCCTAAGGATAAGGAAGAAGCAGGCTCATCAGCCAGAACAGGTAGCCCAGCTGACAATTATAGAACAACTGCAGCACAGACTCAACCAAGAGGGAACAACACAGTACAAAAACGATTGAGCAGAACACCAACCATAGCAAGGACAGGAAGTCAACCACGGACTGGGAAGAAGGAGACTACACATGCTAGAGAAGAAATAACCCAGGGAACAACAAGTGGGGAGAAACCCTCACAGACACTAAGGAAACCCACGCAAGAAAACAAAGTATGATATGGAAGACCCAGACATCATGTTAAGACCTAATATTGGCTCATTACCCCTTAATTGGGGCATATTACATTAGTAATGTTATTTTATTTATGTCAGATTTATCCATTAGTTGTAATTATACCTCCTAGTATCCTATATATACCAAGGAGACATTTTCATTTGGAATCATCTTGTACTTGAACATTTATGTAGGGTAAAAGGAGGTTTCCCCCTCAAAGAGGCTTATTATCTGAAATTATCTCTTCTTCAAGGCGTTGAGTACTTATTTTGAGGTTTTTCTATGCTATATTGATATTTGGTTCTTAACATGTGGTATCAGAGCTCAAGGTCTTGCGGTTTTGCTGCTACATCTGAGACACTGTGGCAGTTTCGCTATAACTTTTTTTCTACAAAGATTCAGAAGGAACGACTTGGAGGATATTTAGTAGATGGATCAAGACCCTGAACTCCGAAGGATATCCTTAGAAACTAGTAAGGTATCTGTGGTATAAATTTCATCTTCTAGGTCATCGTAAATTTGTATATACACCCTGTGGAAGATAGGGTATCTGACTAGTCTCAAGCAGGTGTTCCGGGTATAACAACCATAAATTCTTTCTAGAGTATCCAAATTGAGTGAGACTAGTTACATTGGATAGTGGACAGACCGTAGTAGTTCTGGTACGAGTTTCATAATTTTATATCAATTATTTTGTGTGAGGCACGCTATACAAGTGACATCTCATGGAAATGCCAAAAATCAGAAAGTTGTGGGGAAGTTACCATAAATTCCACTTGGTACATCCAATTTTTATCAAACCTATGGAATTGAAGAGAAGAAATATCAGAGACCTATAAAAAATAAAATTTTGTACTCAGAAGGGTCAAAATTTTGGAGATACAATAAAAGGAATATTGTCTAGCAGAACCACCTCAAAATCAAGGTTTAAAGTGATACTTGTCCAACATGCCACCAAAAAAGGGAACTTCTACACCAAATAAGCCTCCAGACAATCCTACTTGGACTCTTGATGAAGGTGA
>JZKD02S1743600.1:499304-512113 GCA_000966675.3 Picea glauca | reverse complement strand
TATTTGAGACCTATTCCATTGGATTCATCTCTCTGCCCTTATAAAATTCATCCATATCATTTTTCGGCAAAATTTTTGACCCCGCCGGCCCCTTTTCAGTTCATCCATCCTCATGGCCCATACCCATAGCCAAGATCTGGAAACTCGCTTCAACACCTTGCAATATGGTTTCCTCGAGACCCAAAAAGAAGTGAAACAACTCAATGCTATTGTTGCCTCCATCGATTCATCCATCAATGCAACCATAAATACAACCATGCAGTCCTCAATGGAGGAAGTCAAACAACAATTGACCACCCATCTTGAATATGTCTTTGCATCCCTCTTCACCAAACTGAAGATCCCTACAGATGACCATTTCTATGAAGCACCTCCAAAGACCAAAGGTGAACATTCCTCCCATTCCCATACCTTTCAGCACCAACACTTTCAACGTGACATACGCCTTCCAGGGGTGGATGTGACCAAATTTGATGGATCGGACCCCACTGGTTGGGTAACCCAAATGGAACATTATTTCTCTTTATACGGCATCACATATGACTTGGCCAAACTCCAGTATGGTGTTCTCCATCTAGAGCAAGAACGTTGGAAATGGTGGCAATGGAGAAAAACTTCCCATCAAGGGTATATTGCTTGGACCCAATTTGTGACTGAGCTTTATGAACGCTTTGACATGGACACAAACCATTTGGGTTGTTTGACAAAGTTGAAACAATTTGGAACAGTAGAAGACTTCATAGCTGCCTTTGAGCACCTGGATTTTTGAACAGAGGGCATGACTGATGCTTTCTTTCGAGAGTGTTTTATCAGTGGCCTCAAGGAGGAGATTTAGGCCCATGTCCTCATGGATCAACCCTCAACTTTGGTGGAGGCTACTAAAAGATATAAAGAAGCACAACAGGTTGTATCATCTCAAAACGAAAACCCTCCTTTATCCCTCGCCCTAAACTCGTCACTCCCACTACTCCCTCCGCCCCATTAAAGATCCAAAAATTGACCAGGGATGAAATGGTTGAATGCCAACAAAAAGGCCTTTGTTATAATTGTGATGACAAATATTTCCCAGGCCACAAGTGTAAGGAACAAAATCTTTTTATGGCCATCTCTGAGGATATTTCAGAAGAGGATGCTGAAACTCCCTTTCTGTTTGAGTCACCTGAAATCACTGACATAACCAATCCCTCAGACCCTGCCGAAGTAGAACCCGTCATTTCCCTCAATGCTCTCATTGGCTTTTCCGCTCCCCAAACCCTCAAGTTAATCGGTTACATCAAGCATCGGAAGGTCATCATTCTGTTTGATAGTGGAAGCACCCATAATTTTATTCATCGCCGCATTGCCCAAGAAACTCATTGCTACGTCCATGTTGTCAACAATTTCCAAGTCATGATTGCCAATGGTGGTTCCATGAAATGTGGTTCCATGATCTCCAAATCGGTGAATACCACCTAAAATCCCATATGTTTGCTATTGACATGGGTGGTTGTGACATTGTGTTGGGTGTCGACTGGCTAAGAACTTTGGGTCCCATTCTCATGGATTTTAAGGCATTAACCATGCAATTCGACCAGGAAGGCCACCAATATAAATTCCAAGGCATCACTGTTGGTTCACTTGAGGTCATTAGTTCCCATTGCATGGAAAAGATGCTCAAAAAAGGTCATTCTGGTGTCATTTCCGAACTCCATGCCATCCAAGCAATAGAGACACCCCCGGTGCCGCATGACGTCCAAGCTCTCCTTTCTAAACATCAAATGGTATTTTCCACTCCCCAAGGACTCCCTCCTTCCCACGATGTTCATGATCATTCCATTCCCCTTGTACCCGGAAGCCTTCCTCCCAATATCCATCCATATCGCCACCCATTTTCACAAAAAAATGAAATTGAGAAAAAGGTCCAGGAACTCCTTAATTCAGGCGTTATCTGCCCCAGTACGAGCCCTTACTCTTCTCCTGTAGTAATGGTCCTGAAGAAAGAAGGTTCTTTGAGAATGTGTCCTGACTTCCATGCCCTCAACAAACTGACCATTAAAGACAAATTTCCCATTCCTGTCATTGATGACCCCCTGGATGAATTGAGTGGCACCCAATTCTTTACTAAACTTGATCTTTTCTCGGGTTATCACCATATACGTATGAAAGAGGCAAACATTCCCAAGACGGCCTTTTGCACTCATGAGGGCCACTATGAGTTTTTGGTCATGCCCTTTGGCTTGTGTAATTCCCCCTCCACCTTCCAAAGCCTCATGAATCATGTATTTCATCCCTTTCTCCATCATTTTGTCTTATTTTTCTTTGATGATATCCTCATCTATAGAAAAACCTAGACAGACCATCTTACTCGTGTGGATCAAGTTCTCCATCTCCTCTTCCAGCACCAACTTTTCCTAAAACAGTCTAAATATTATTTTGGTGCCTCAGAAGTAGAATAATTGGGTCATCTGGTTGGCAAGGATGGCATTAGGGTGGATCCAAAAAATATTGAAGCTATGCAAGACTAGACGCACCCAAAGACTCTCAAAAGCCTACGTGGATTTCTGGGCTTAACAGGGTATTATCGCAAGTTTTTTAAGAACTATGGAAAGATTGCAGCACCTCTCACTTCTCTCCTCAAAAAGAACTCTTTCACTTGGACTCCAGCCGTTGCTCAAGCTTTTCAAACCTTGAAGACGACCATGTGCACCACTCCGGTTTTGGCCCTTCCTGATTTCACAAAGACCTTTGTGTTGGAATGCGATGCCTCAGGGAAAGGAATCGGTGTTGTCCTTATGCAAGAGGGTCGACCTTTGGCCTTCACCAACAAGCAATTGTCTGAAAGGAATCTAGGAAAACCCATTTATGAAAAGGAAATGTTGTCCATTCTACATGTCGTTGATCTATGGCACCCTTATCTCTTGGGGCAATGCTTCCAAATTAAGACCGACCATCAAAGCCTCAAGTACTTTTTAGAACAACACATTTCCTCCCAGGAGAAACAAAAATGGGTGACTAAGCTCTTTGGTTATGATTATGAGATCATTTACAAGAAGGGCAAACAAAATGCAGTGGCAGATGCACTGTCCTGAAAATATGAAGAAGAAGGGTCCCTTTTTTCCCTTTCCTTCATTGTACCCTATTGGCTCCATGTTGTGCCCCAGGAATGGCTTCAAGATCCCAAAAGTTTGCATCTGATCCATGAATTGCAAACCAAGGCTCCAACTCCCCCAGGGTACTCTTGGATCTAGGATGAGCTTCGATACAAAGGCCATTTGTATTTAAGTAAACAATCAAAGCTTAAATCCATGGTACTTTCTGACCTTCATGCTACACCCACAGCGGGGCACTCAGGGTTCACCAAATCATATGACAAGGTCAAACATTCTTTTTTCTAGGATAGTATGAAACAAGACATCTGTAATTTTTTCACTAAATGTGAGGTGTGTCAACACAACAAGGGAGAAAAAGTCAAATATCCGAGCACACTACAACCACTTCCGATTCCACCTGCTATTTGGAAGGATATCTCTATGGACTTTATTATCGGCTTACCCAAATCAGGGAATAAATCAGTCATAGTGGTTGTTGTGGATAGCCTTTCCAAGTATTATCATTTTTGCACTCTTCAACACCCATTTACTACACCCACGGTGGCTCAACTTTTAATGGACCAAGTCTTCAAGCTTCATGGCATGTTGCACTCTATTGTTTCTTATCATGACCCAACTTTCACAAGCAATTTTTGGCAAGAACTGTTTAAGCTACAAGGCACCCAATTGCATCTCAGCACAACTTATCATCCCCAGACTGATGGTCAAATGGAAGTTGTCAACAAGTGTTTGGAAACATATCTGAGGTGTTTTGCCTCCGAAAAACAACATCAGTGGGCTCAATGGCTACCCCTAGTCGAATGGTGGTACAACACTTCCTACCATATAGCTACTTGCATGACTCCTTTTGAAGCATTATATGGACAGAAGCCACCTTCAGTTCTCTCATACTTATCGGGTACCTCGAAGGTCCAGGTGGTTGACCAAACACTTAGAGTTCGAGAGGATATTCTTCGTACCCTTAAAGAGAACTTGTTCATGGCACAGAATCGCATGAAGCAACAAGCAAATCAAGCTTACTCTGAACATCAATTTGCAGAAGGGGATCGGGTGTTTCTGCGACTGCAACCATACAAGCAAACTTCCGTCAAGGTTGAGCATTTTCAGAAGCTAGCGCCCAAATTTTATGGTCCTTATACAGTTCTCAAGCGTGTGGGACAAGTCCCATATTAGTTAGATCTGCCCAGTCAGTCAAAGCTACATCCAGTTTTTCATGTTTCATGCTTAAAGAAGGTGATTGGAACTAGGTGCCAAATTCAAACCAACCTTCCCAAGTTAGTTGAAGAAGGATCCATTTGGCTACAACCACAAGCATTTTTGGACCAGCGTGAGCGTTTCCTGTGTTAGAGAACCATCAAGGAATTGCTAGTCCAGTGGAAAAATATGACTCCAACAGATGCCACTTGGGAACCAGCTACCATCATGTAGCAGTTTCCACATCTCAAGCCTTGAGGACAAGGTTTTTTTTAAGGGGGAAGACATGTTAGGGTCCTAACCCGCACATAGGTAGATCAATATATTCGGATGTAATAAAGGTCAATATTAATAAGGCCTTTCAATAAAATAAAATAAGGAGGATGTAAGAAGACCTAATAGAAGCTTCCGCTTGTAGAAGGAACTTCCTCTAGATGCTTCTATTGATAGACATATTTAGTATAAATAAGGGTCGTGGGTATGAAAACCCTAGCTTGGATATTATTGTAACATAGCGTTGCTCGATTGGAGGTTGCCCCCTCTAAGAGGCCTATGAACATTACTTTCTGAATCAAAGTGTTATTTATGTTGTTGTTCTTATATCATTTATGTGCTATTGAGGAGATTATGCTGGATATATTACTATTATTCTGCCATTTCTAGCATTTATTTATGTTCTGCATATTTATTATATCTGGTATCTTGCAGTGAGTTCCTTTGAGTTCCTAGTAGAGATATTCCTAGTTGCATGTGCCATAGAGGCCATGATAAATGAATGGGATGCCTGATAGACTGAGAACAATCAAAGGGTACATTCATTGGGTTGGAAAAGCCAAGAGAAAGAAAGATGGAAGGAATTTGGGATAGTTGTAGGAGAATACTAGTGGATTATGTTAGTGAGATGTAAGTGGACTGTGAGACACACCATTCTCTTATGGATTCCTATCCCCATCTCGGGGTTGACTTTTTTTTTATATTTATAAAAACAAGTCTATGGTTCAGTGGAATGTCCTTTCCAAACAGTTAGTTGCACAAGTGTTTTAAAAGATAAGTGTTTATCTATTTCTGAGTTAATTCTTGAGATTAATTATTGTGTTGAACTCTTTGTATGTGAATGGTTTTACTGTTGTTGTAAATTAGTATTAGATGCATTCGTGTTCATTTATAATTGTTGTAGATGAATTTCATTATGGGTATCAGAATCTAGTCTAAAATATGAATTAAATCGTACCTAGTAAGATACAGTAAACAAATCAAAAAGAAGTATTTTTTTTTTATGTGTGTTCCACACGTATTATCCCTGGTTAGTTGGGGGACATTACATTATGGTATTAGAGAAGAAGGTTGAAACACTGACTTATAGGAGGCTGCTACATGAAAATTGAAGTTGTTTGAATAATATTTTTATTTGGGGTAAAAATTACTTTGCTATGGGGCAACGTTGGATAGAGAAATTTTTGTAGTTTAAGGTTGTTATTCAACCATGGAAACTATGTCCAAGATAATCCCCATGGTAAAGTATTTCCAACGAGCCATCATTATTTCGATTTGGACAACCAAATTAAAATTTATGATGTCCAAAAGGTTGGCGCTTAGGGGTCATCGATATCGCCCCGTGAAAATTCCCAACCATTGATCTATGATGGGAGATATTTATCCCAAATGCATGGGAAGTTCATCGAACTAGTTTGTAATAAATATGGTTCCCTTGGTTACTTTCGTGTAAAACATAAAGAGTCAAAGAACCCTATGGAGCCCAAGAACTACATGACTTTTGGATCGGTGGCTTGTTGGGCTAGTGGCCTGGTGGATTGACGTCGATTCCATTTGAATGGAAGTTTCACGTGGTGTTCAATGTTCCGATGGGCTAGTGCTTTGATGGATAGGAGTCAGGACCATTTGGTTGAAGTTGCATGCATTTGGTCAGGGACCTGGTGGGTTGGTAGGTGGGTGCCTCAATATCGGATCGAAGTTATTCGGTAGAAGCTCTGTGAAAGTGGCTTGGTTGCTCAGTATACCTAGTATGCCTAATATATTAGATCGGACAAGAATCATTTGGGAGAGCTAGATCGAATTTGAGTGTGGTATCCCAGTGGGCTAGTAGTCGGTGCAACATTGGTCACGAGTTGTAGTGAGGAAGGTATCCAGTGGCTTAGTAGGTTGGTGCCTCATTTGTCTTGTATGTCGAGTAGTCTGATGTACCAGATTGAGATCTAAGAGAAGTTCAACAAGGTGGAGGGAAGGCGATTTCCCCGGTGGTCGATAGTTTGATATGCTCGATGCCCAGTGGATTGTACCAACATTCAATAAAATTTTAAAAAGGAGAAGGAAATTTTTTCCCCGGTTCCTCATGAGTTGATGTCATAGTAGGCCATTGGCCCAATGATCGAGAAAAAAGATTAGTGCCACAAAAGTCAAATTATTAGAAAATTTTAGTGTTTTTTAAGGTCACAAACTTGTAAGGCATTTTTTTAGGGCCTAAACAACGTTTTTAGAAAATCAAATTTTCATGAAATTGTGTGTACTTGTAGTACACACAGTTTCTTCTTTTAAAATGAAAGAGAATGAGGAGATATTTCGAATGAGCTATTCTGAGCACAAAATGAATCTTGTATGAAGAAGTTACAGCCAAAACGGTCAAGGGTAAAATTTAGTACCATATTTCTTTTAGAGGGCATAACTCCTAGCCAAGGAGTTAGTTTGGGGCCCAAGAGCAGTATATGGAAAGATCATGGAGTTCAAAAGTCATCCATAGAAAAAAAAATTATTTCTGGATGCATAAAAATGTGTTGGCAGAGAAAGAGCACACCTGTAGCATGTAGGGTTAAAAAGGGAAAAACAATCAAATCTTCTAAAGACCATAAATTTCTACTCAGAACTCAGAATTGAGAAACTGAACATTAAATGGAAAGGTCTTGAGGAGGAGAATCCATATATTAACCCATAAATTGATTTGAGTAGCAATTTTCCAATCAACTCAAAAGAAGATGATGGGTGGCAGTAAAGAGAAGAATATTTATGTTTTCTTTCCAAATTGTGTATGCATATATTTTTTTCTAACATGAATTTATTTTTTTGCACATTTTGTACTAAATTTAGACGTTTCTAAAGGAATTTTAGTTCCTATATGATAACTACAACTATGGAATATTCCCAAGGTTCCTACAATCATGAAGAGGAATTCATAGGTTTTCATGTTAGCATGGGAAATGTTGAGACCAAGTCTAATGGAAGAAGAGATAGCCATGAGTCTGTAACTATTAGGAGTCTACAAAGAGAAGTGAAAAGTTATAGCAATGATAATGAAAGGATTATGAAATCTGATGAAGAGATAGTTCAGAGCTTGAACATGTTGTAGAAGCAAACCAAGAAATACTTTGGCACCAAGCAAGAATCTAGTGTTAGACAAGTGACAACATCCAAATCCCATAGCAAGAGGGATGAGCATGGAAATGATAGGAGGTCGAGAAGTAGGACCAGGAACCATCATTCCCCAGGGAAATCCACTAGGATAAATCATGCAAGTTTAGGACCAAGGAAGCCCTATCGACAAACTAGTAGGACCGTAAGCAGTCTGCCCATAATGGGAAGACCCAGAAAAATTCGGTGGTGGTTGGAGAGGATAGTAGTTCCAAGGATTGTAACCTTGAGTTTGATTAGGGACCTGAGTTTGGGAATTGTGACCCTGACCCCAAATAGGATTGAGTATACCTAGATATGGTTGGCCTATAGTAGGGACAGGCTGTTGCCCCCCAGTCATTTGAGGAAGATTTTGTATCATCTGATTCCAATACTGGGCCAAAGAGGGAGGTATATTTTGTCCAAAAGGTGGGGTTGGTCCCCCTATCGTAGGTGGTGTTCCAACCGGAAGTTGTGTCCCAATCAAAGATTGTGTAGTAATTGGAATATGTCTGGTAAGAGGAAGTTGAGTTGTACCACCTGGTCCACCACTGGGAACCTACAAGTTTGATGTAATGAACGGGATAGTGCCACTAGGATTAGGATTGCGAGAAGGAAATTGAGGGAATGTTGGAATAAAACTAGGAATAGGGTTACCAGGAAAAGAAGGACCACCTAGAGAACCGGTCGGGGTTTGCGGAGGTGTTGGAGCAGAAGCATTCAACAAAGCATTCAATGCATGGTATTCAGGTGGTAGTGTCGGAGTGACATTGGGCGTTCGCTGTGTGTTTATAGGAGCAAGACCAACTGCAGTCAACCCGGTTGGGACACTCGTAGTGTTCGCGAGATGGGCCATCTTAGCAGGGACAGTAAAGTGATAAGTGGTATTCACTGGTACAGTATCTATCTCATAAAACACCAGAGGGTTGATTTCAGAGACCACAGGTGAACCAGGAATAAAAAGGGTCCTGCGGAAATCACCTGCAGACCAAAAAGGATCTTGGCCTTCTACACCAGGAAAAGGCCCAACAGGTGATCCAGAAGATGTAACAACTAGTTCTATGGAAGAATTCAGTCGCATAAAGGGTCGTTCAGAACCACGGCGAATTCGAAAGTCCTCTCTAGTATTAGTAATTCGAAAAGGTTCTAGAGAATCAGTTGATTCCACTTGTGGTGTGGTGACAACTGCGGCTTCACTTTGTCGAGGAGAGCCTCAGGTGTAGCTGTAGGCAAGAATTGTGAACCGTCCAGATGCTCTGGAGATAAACCCTACATTCTAAGCGAACGACGTGGGGGAGCTATTGTAAACGAGTGAAAAACTTCGCGAAGAAAAATCCTATGGTCAACTTCGAGAAACAAATAACACACGCTAGTAAACAAAATCTAAGAAGTAATCACCAAGCAAACAAGACCTTCTAATTTCGAAGCCACTAGTTGGTGATGAAATCTAACTTCACAACAATGAGACGAGAAGGGGCGGGGATAGGGTGGAAAAGTTACGCTGATGACCTACTTAACGAACTTACACCCTGGTGCAAGCTCCCACACATAATCATGGGTATACCCTCCAAGGAGCCCAAGTGAGTTTGGTCAACATCAATTCCACGTACCATGAAGACTTTCCCCTCCACAGTCACCTCAAGTAAGAACCTAGAGAGATAAGCCACTAAGGTCACCACCAACAACAATAAAGCCTGGGGGGACAGTCGACAGTCCGATCCACATGCAAGGGCAGGGTATCTAGCTCGAAATCAACTCAAAAGGCTTCCACTCATCATTGTGGGTATCCCTCCGAGTGATCCCCGTAATACATGCAATCTCTACAGTGATACCAACAAAGCAGGGTGAGTAACTCTGTCAATACCAATGTGACCTCGTGCTTGACCCTTGTGTGAGAAGGGCTTCCCAGGACAAGATGTTGCAAATGGAATTGAACACTCCCTAACACAAGATTCTATTGTGTGTTTTTTTCTTTTGCAGAGTGTATCTCTCTTCCTACTCCAAAGCGCTAGCCAAGCTAAATGTTGGTGTAAAAGAGCCCTAGAAAAGAGTTACTAGATAAATTTTATGATTACGCAATGTTATTAAGAGTTGTTGTTTACACAAAGGTAACGGAAATGAAACTTGTTTTGTATGACTCTGACCCAACAATGCAAGGATGAGAATGAAATATATCACTTTTCGTTCAATGAATCCTATGTATGGGAGAGAGAAGAAGCTTTCCAGATCAACCTTGAACTACAAATGCAAAATTTCCTTTCAAATGCAAATGTAAACAATCACTTATCAGATGACAAAACTCTATTGTGTCTTTTTCAAATACTTCAACAATCTCAATAATTTGATATTTCAATGTTTTCTAAAAACAAAACAAGTTTTTGAAAGAAAAACTTTTGTTCACTTTCCAAAAAGGACCCTCACTATGCCAATGAGAGCACAGAAAATCAAATCAATGAACAAGCAAATATCCTAATCCACTCTTTCAATGAAAGAAAAAATAAAGAGCAAACCAATTTAGTCTTTTCAAATGCAAAAGAAAATGATCTTTCAAACCATAAGCAAATGAGAAAAACCAAGTAAACTTAACTTTCAACCAATCACTAGATCTTAACTAATCAAACACACTCAGAGTCTGAAGTCAGAGAGAATGGTTTTGCCAAGAAAAACCAAGAAACGAAAGTCAAGCCAAAAATGACAAGAAAAGCCTTGAAACCCTAAGATTGTTCATGCACACAAAAAAAGACAAGAAAGATACCAATCAGAGGTCCAAGAAACTCATAAGAGGCAATCAAACTGATCTGGGCAGTTGGAAATACCAAAACTGAAATCCAAATTTTTGAAAAATGGTGTTCGCAGGCAGGCAATATAACACAGTGCAAGAATCAATGATCCTCGCAGGTGACCCATGAGCAGGGTGAGAGAACCTCGCACTGAAACCTATGGGCAGAGTGCGAACTCTACCTATTCTCACAGGCTGCAATGAAGTGCAGTGTGAGAATCCCTGAACATAATCAAAAATTTGAAAAATGAAGGAAAAGTTAAAAAGACTTCTGGACCCAGAGAGTCTATCAGGACATCCTGGAGACTCAGAGATTGATAGGACAGGAGAAAAATGAAACCAGAGAAAATGGCCACAGAAAAACACCAAAATCCACAAGGAAAATGGGATGATCCCCAGTGGAGTCGCCAATTTTGTTATTGGATAAATCCATAAGTGCGGACACAAACCGATCTCCCTAGATCCACCTGGATCTAGAACAAAGCAAGACAAAACATGACTCTTTCCCTAGATTCTAACCACTGAATTAAATAGGAGGCAAGAACAAAGAACATACCTTATGATCGCTTCCTTTGGTCTTTGTTGCTCCTTCTTCGCTCCAGTGCTCTAGTACAGTCAAGACCAAAACAATACAAACCAACTGAAGTGAAGAAAGCACAATCTATTCAACAGTCAATCTATGTATATGATTAAGGAGTTATACAATAAAGTGGAATTAGCTTTATGGGAAAGGGACATATTACTGTATCATATTAATGGAAATTAAAGATTACAACCTGAGCCTTGATGTTGCAAACTTCCTTTCGATGGCCCTTGGCTCCGACACACACACTTGCTCACTTGCATAAAGAAGATCAACCACCTTTGATAAACTTGCTGGAGTTTCCTAGCTGTTGTAGCTTCAGTCCTTCACACAATATTTCACCAATTCTCCAATGAATATTGCTTAACCTTGTTTGCTTAACCTTTTCCATGATAATTCACTCAATATATAGGAGAGAATGAATTGGTTACTTGGATAAGAACGATCCCAAAATATCAGGGAATCCAGTACTAGGATAACCATTCGAATGCCATATCATCCTTCTAGAAGATTCCCTTCTAGAAGCATCGAGAATTCATCTTTTTCCTTGCTTAAGAAAGAATTCGCACCCTATTATTTCAACACAGTGCGAACTTCTCGCACCCTGGCTTAAGGCAGCCTGCAAGAATTGTGTATTCTCGCAGGAAAATATACTAGCAACCTGCGAACAGTCCTCAAAAATGTGATTTCTGGAAAGAGATGAAGGTAACTTTTCTCAGGAGAAAGTTCTAATGAAGAGCCTGAGTACACCATCATCAATACATCATTATGATGACCAAAATCATGGGTAATAGAATTCCCCCCAAAGTATGAGGTTGGAACCAGTGACAGCCGACAGACTTTGTAAGTTGTATGTGTGTGTCGGGAACTAGGAGCACATCTAATCAGAAACCTGCGAACAACCAAGCATCTGCAGAATATCATATATATTAATTTTGAGGTAGGGATTCCCATACTCAGATCATAGACTAATGACATTATAGACATGGGTCATGGCCACCAATCATACACTGTCGATCCATGCCGTCAAAATATAGCATAGCCACCGGAATACACTGTGGATCTATGCGAGAAATTTCAAATCAGGACGAAATAGCCACGAGACATACACAGTGGATCTATGTGTCACAAATTATACATACTCCATCGCAACCTGGATTACAAAGATGATATCCAGGGTCTTCAATCTCGTCGCCCAAAGTACGAATCTAACCATGTGATTACATGTTTTGAAGTCGAACATGGTAGAAACCACTTGATTACCGATCATTGATGAAACCATTAACAAGTGCGAGGGAAATCACCATTGATGTCAATGACTCCCAGGGTACTATAGTACAATCCATCGAGTGTGAATAAATGAGTTGAAGTCGAACATCTAATGGAATCTTTCGATCAGGGGTCAATGATGTAAACCCACTGTCGAAAGCGAGGAAACTTGCCATTGAGGCATGCAAGCTCCAAGGTACTAAATGATTTCTAAGTCTTGTTTCTGGATAATGAGCTGAAGTCGACGGAACAAAACTCATCATAGGAGGGCCTTGATGTATCCCCTATCAATGACACGAAATTAGTAACAGATTTTGAAGGTGAAACAAAGTATGACGTGAATTGAACTGGACACAGGGAAGGCCGACACGGAGAGAATGAATAACTGCAGATGGCCGACTCAATATAGGTTTCATATGGACTTCTCTTGAACATATGAACGACACGACCAATGATTTGGCAGCATTGACTCAAAGACGACACAGGGAATGACCTT
>JZKD02S1743600.1:482032-499246 GCA_000966675.3 Picea glauca | reverse complement strand
TCTTAAAGTACTTTCGTATCCCGGGCATGAGGGCCCAAGTCAGACTATTAGAGTATCTGGTGCGTATGTGGGACCCAGATCAGCAGGTTTTTCATGTGGGAGCTCACACACTATCTATAGACATTGAGGACATTTATTTTTTGACTGGATTGTCCCGACGTGGATACTATGTGAGCCTGACTAGTAGTAGAGGTGGTGGGCTAAAGATGAGTGAGTAGTGCAATTTATACTGCGTACCCGAGGCTGAAAGGAAAAAAGGAAAAGTGGTTATCTGGGGGGTACAAGATTTGACCCTTCGTACTATCCTTTTCACTATAGCTCGGATGGCTGGGAGTTTTGCTACTCATATGGCATTATAGAGATACTTCCAGTACACCATCGAGTGTACTGAGCCTCGAGTATTCAACTGGGCAGATGTTGTACTTCGCAGTATCAAAAAGCAATTGACCAAATGTAGGCGAAGTGACCTGAAGCAATTCGGGTATGGATCTTTGTTGGTGTCCTTCTTCCTTGAGAGGGTCCCTGTATTTAGACTACAGATTGAGTGGAACATACCGGGTCCTAGGGATCCAAGGATGCTGAGATGGTGTCGGCTCATGACCCGGCACGTAGCAGGACCGATCATCAAGTACGATGATATTTTCTTTGACTGGCTTCAAACCCAAATGTTGATGGTTGATGACTACGCTTATGCCGGGTTGGATTTCCGAGGAGATCTGGATTTAGCACTGCCAGAGGATACTCAGTGGGGTGACCTTGGTAAGAAGTACACGCATTTTTTCTTTTCAAATGTTTTTGTGAATTTTTATCATATTCAAATGTTTTTGTTTTATATATTCATCCAAAAACTAATACAAAATCGTTTGTTGATAACACAGATGTTGGAACGTACAGACTTGCCGACACTTCTCCCATCCAGCAGCGAAGAGAGGTAGCGGCAGCACCACAGTATGCTGAGGATTATCAAATAGTGGAACAGAATTTAGAGGGCCTTACTGCAGACATTCCAGACATGACTCTGGAAGAGGTTCCACAACGTGATCAACGTCATACTGTAGGGGTATCAACATCTATGAGTCAACTACTCTGTAGGGTTGCTAGGGCAGTCATGTGTTACCGTGAACGTCATCCATGACGTCACTTTGTAGAAGCTATACGCTTCGATTTTTGACATTTTGGTCTTCGGACAAACTTTTTGTAAAAAACTCTTTTGATCGTTATATATACAGACGGCTTCTACTGGTTTACTTTATATTGTGTGAATTTTGATGTGTTTAATTTATAAATGGTTCAAATGTCTATCCAATACATAATTAGCCAATGCATCTGTTAATGTATTAAGACATCTAGGAATATGTTGATATTCAATGTGATCAAAATAATGTTCCAAGAGACGAATTTGCAAATACACCCGTAACAAAGTAGGACTTCGAATAGAGTAGATATTACTTAGCTGTAGTACTACAAGTTGCGAGTCAAGTTGCACAACCAAATGACGAATTCCAAGCGAGATAGCATCAACCAATAATTCAATAACGGTGCTATACTCTGCAATGTTGTTGGTCGCACGGTCAAGGCACACACCTTGTAAAGATACAAGTTCGTTTGTTGGGGCATAGATGGCCCATGCAGCGGATGCAAGGTTCTGAGTACTACGGCTAGTTCCATCAGCGAAGCCAATATAGGGTAGCGAAGACTCCGACATCTGGAAATCAAACACAACGTCACATAAGGGCAGAGACCAGATAATGACCAAAAGAAAGTTATAGTAACACACACAAAGTATGATACATTAAAATACAGGTACTTGTGCACAAATGATTTATGCATAGTACTTCTTCAAGTACAACCCATTCTTGGGTTCACTCAAAGGGATACCATCGTAATCTACCAGCTCATATGCTCCTTTTTCCAAATCTCGGCGAACAATATAAGGACCTCACAACATGGGTTCAAATTTACCAGATCCTAACACATCTCAATCATGTTCAACGAGAAGAACAAGATCACCTTCATAGAAAATGCGAGGCTTGACATGCTTGTCATATTGTGCCTTGACACGTTTCTTCTGGGATTCTATTACTAGAGTGGCATCACATCGAGTTTCATCTAATCGCATTAAATACAATAGATGTTCTTCTTCAGTAGAAGTATTGGGTAAGAGTTTGACAGCTAGCTTCAGAGAGGGTATCTCGCATTCTATAGGAATAATGGCTTCCACACCATAGACTAACCGAAAAGGCGTAAACCCAGTAGCAGATTTGACAGATGTCCGGTACGCCCACAATGTCGAAAACAACATTGTGTGCCAACTTGTTTTATGAATTCCTATCATCCGTCGGAGCATAGTTATGAGAACTTTGTTGATCGCTTCGACTTGACCATTAGCTTGTGGATAATAGGGCGTTGAGTTATCATGACGAAGACCCAACTTTTCCGTAAGTTCAGACATCATAAAATTCTTAAAGTGACTACCGTGATCAGTGACAATAGCTTGGGGAACACCAAAACGAGCTATGACATGATTAAAAAGAAACAATGTTGTGGTCTTTCCAGTATTATCGAATGTCGGCATCGCCTCGACCCATTTTGTAAAGTAATCAACAGCTACAATGATGTAACCATGCCCCCCGACCGAGTGAGGGTGACATGTCATGAAATCAATGCGCCATTTCGTAAAAGGACCAACTGAGACCACACGATAAAGAGGAGCAGGATGTGACCGAATTTTCTGATTGTAGGTCTGGCAGGCATGGCATTTCTGAACGACAGTAATGCAGTCATTAAACAAAGAAGGCCAAAAATACCCTACGCGTAAGATCTTCTGGGCAGTAGCATACCCAGACATATGACCACCACATGCTCCAGAATGGCATTCATTCAGATCTTTCTTGGCTTCGTTGAATGTTAAACAACGTCAAAAAACAGAGTCAATTCCCCGACGGTAAAGAGTATCCCCGAGGATAATGTATTTACGAGCTTGATAGCGTATGTGACATCGTTCAATACTAGACAAAGCAGGCCGGAAAGTCTGGGTTTGAAGATATATGATGATATCCCCATACCAAAGATCATCAGTGCTAATAAGAAAAAGAGATTCATTGGGTAATGAATCTACTGCTACATTTTTTGTTGCAGAATGAGGAAAATCGCATATCAACTTAGCAAAAACTAAGGGCTTCTTGGACTTGGCACGGTCGAATTCCAAATCAAACTCCTGGAGTATGACAATCCATTTGGAGTATTTTCCCCCTAGCAATTGACGTGTCAAAATATGTTGCATAGGGTTGCAATGAGAAATGACCGTAGTCTTGCATGAGAGGATATAGTGCCGAAAGCGTTAAACAGCTTGAACGGCAGCCAAGGCCAGTTTTTCGACATGTTGATACTTGATTTCAGTTGGTATGAGACTTCGAATCAAGTAGTAAAAAACATGTTCATCGTGTGCATCATCCTCTTGAACGAGAACCATGCCAATAGTGTACTCCGAGGCAGCAAGATAAAGGAAATAATCACGACTGTAATCGAGAGGAAAGAGAAGCGGAGCTCACGTGAGGGACAACTTTAAAGATTCAAAAGCATTGTTGGCAATGGTATCCCAGACGAACTCTGAATCTTTCTTTAGTAGCCACGTAAAACCACGAGTGATCTCGGCATAATTAGGGATAAAATGACAAAGAAAGTTTTCTTTCCCCTGCAAACTTTGCAACTGGCGCAATGTAGAAGGAGGAAGGAGATTAAGAATCGCCTCAACCTTAATAGGATCCACCCGGATCCCTTGATGCAAAATGATAAAACCTAGAAGACGACTGGATTCCATGCAAAAAACACATTTATGAGGATTTAAACGTATACGATAGAACCGACAGCGCACGAAAATGGCTCGGAGGTGGGTAGGGTGATCGACTCTGCGCATATAATGAGCGGGTAAATCATCCAAATAGGGTTGAACAATATGCTTGATGTCATCAAAAGCATAAGACATAGCGCGTTGAAAAGTTGCACCCGCATTCTTAAGACCAAAAGGGAGTTTCCTATATGTAAAAGTACCCCAAGGACAAATAAAAGCAGTTTTATGTTGATCCTCAGGAGCAATGTTAATTTGATTATAGCTGGAGAAACCATCCATGAGAGAGAAGATTTCACTACCGGCGCAGTCATCGAAAATATGATCGACAAAGGGGGTAGGAAAGTTGTATTTGGGACAAGCTTTGTTAATATCCCTATAATCAACACATACACGAATATTGCCGCCTTTCTTGTCAATCGGGACAGGATTGGAAACCCATTCTATAAGAGCCACCGGATAAATAAAGCCGGCTTTCAAAAAAATTTCCACTTCAAGTTTGATAGCAGCCGCTTTACGGGGGTGAACTGGACAAAGGCGTTTCCGTACGGGTTTAGCGTCGAGGTATGTCTTTATCTCATGTACAACAATTGCAGGGTCGATACCTGGCATCTCTTCGTAGCTCCGGGCGAATATGTCACGAAACTCTTTGAACAAGGATGTATAGGTGACTATTTCTTCCTGGGAACAGGAAGCGCCAATATGGACATTTTCGATGATCCCAGGTTTAATGGATATGTCAATGGGAATCGTGGGTGAGATATTACTAAGGTTCCCTTCAGAAAACACATCATGTGCATACCCGGGAACGGTCAAGATGACAACAACGGTCGACGTAGTTGAAATCCGTTGGTAGTTCTCAAGAGTTTGTTGCTCCAGAAAAAGTATGGAATGATGATGCCCATCATCCCAAGGGGTTTCCTCCATGACGGACATGATCATCTCATCAGTGGGAAAAATAACACGAAAAGGATCGGGAGACAACTCATCAAGAGAGGGGGTAGAGGGTGTTGTCAATTGAATGGCTTGATAGGAAAATTCAACTGGACTTAACGGCATGACATCATCGAAATGAAAATGATCTCCAGGGTCAGGGACAATCCAAGGGTTGTGTGACGCAAGAAGTTCGTGAGGCACGGTGGAGATCATGTTGATAGAAGCAACTGAGGGGTGCGGAACATTGGGCAGTGGAATGGGAAAAGTACCCATTAACGAGGAGTCTTTTAAAAGGCCTACCCCGACGTTCTCATAACCCGGTGGGGTTTTAGCAATAAATGGCACGTTTCCAGTACGGGTATCAGAATTGAAGAAGGCAAGTTGGTCAACGGTAACAACCTTTCCTTGATGAGGGAAACGTACTACACGAAAAAGTGTTTACACAACGACGCACATGGAATCGATCCAGCTACGGCCAAGTAGAAGATTATAATCAAGGGGAGCGTCAAAGACTTCCACTTCGACTTGGACCATCTTACCTTCTAGTGTAATGGGCAACGAAGGAAGAACACCATAAGGCTTAAAACCAGAGCCATTGAAGGCTTTAAGAGTGTTTTTTTATTCATGCAAGGGAGAAGAGCCAATGGGTTTCCAACAAGCAAAAGACATTACACACATTGAGGCACCCTCGTCGATAACAATTCGACAAATGTTCTTGTCAGAGACAACAACCTGTATCTGGAATGTGAGTTGAGGGGGTAACCTTGGAATGTGATCATCCAAGTCAAAGACTATCAAATTTGTATATGTCGGGTCAATTCCACCTATAGCTTTCAACAGTGCCTTTCGTTGTGCAGGACAAGACTGAAGGACTTCAAGGGCTGACATCACGGAAGGTGCCTAGGCCAGATCTTCCACAATACTGTAGTTCTGGGCCACACGAGCATGAGGATTGAAAGCCGATTTCCTAATGACACCTTTTGGGGGTGGTCGCAGAACTGTATCAAGGCTCATTCGTTCGAGATGAAGAGGACCGTTGGTAGGTGGAGTCATTGGAGATGGTTGTACCAAAGCAGGAGGTAAATCGTCAACCTTCCCCTTAGATGGAGTATAATCTTTGGCTCTAGTCATGAGTGCAACGTTGTTTTACATAGAATCACCAGTACACATCAAAACATATGATGTCGTAGAAGAGGAGGGTTGGTCTTGAATGACCAACTAAGCCTGTTGTTGATATGGGAAGGGTTGGGACAAGACAGCCGGTGTAGATGGTTTTGGGGTTCCTTGAAGGAACTTAGTGACCTTGGCACGTCGTGGACAATCCTTCATGTAGTGATTGTCACCATAGATAAGGCAAGGGTATCGTGGTTTGCGCTTATCCCGATCTTCAACAAGAGTGGTTTTAGTTTGCTCTGCTTGATTATTATTCTTTCCCTCCTTATTCTTGCCTCTCCTTTTTTTAGATTTGTTTTTACCGGCTGGGGTAGATTGGACAGCATTGGCCTCAGAAGTTTTGTTGGTGGGAGCAGCAGGAGACGGAGCATTTTGAACATTAGAAGAAGAAGATTTAGGGGTTGTACTTGAAACTGAATGTGAGTGGGCTTGGGCAGTACCAATCACACCGTCAGCTCCATGCGAGGCAGCTGGAGAATTTGAAGTGTTGGAAGTACCAGGACGAGGTAATTCAGGTAATAAATCATAAAGTGTTCCCGTTTGCGAATAAACGAGATCAAGATATTGAGCACGGCTTATAGCCTGCTCCTCCATGACAACACCACCCATGGCAATGTCGTTACCAATTTCGTTCATAAATGATTTTGTAAACCATTTCTCCAGTAACTGATCAGGAAGCTCAAGTTTAATGAGATGTCGTCTCCTTCGCCACTCATGGATATGATCAGATATATGAGTTCCTTTAGTCATGTTTGAAGGAAGTCAAAATCTTAGTCCCGGGATCATAACGGATCGGTAACTGGTAATGTGTAAGGAAAACCATAGCTAGGGTGTTGAAATCAGAGAACAAACCTCGTGGCAATTCGATATACCACTTCGCAGTAGAACCGATAAGGGTTCGTTGAAAAAGACGTAAACGAATAGAGTCATCCATCAATGAGTTGGATGAACACCATAGGTGAAAATTCATAACATGATTGTTTGGGTCCTCTCCCACTTTGCCGTTGAATTTAGGAATGTCCGATGGAAGCTTGGCTGGAATAACAAGCCATTGGGGAGAGTGACGAATAGGATCATTTAAAATCCTAGACAAATCTGGCAAATCCAAAGTAGAAAGAAAAGGTAATTGTCGATTCACCTGTGGGTACTGATGGCTTTGGGGTGGAAGCCCTGTCGGCAAACCGGTAGGACCATAAGCAGTCTACCCATAATGGGAAGGCCCGGATAGATTCGATGGTGGTTGGAGAGGATAGTAGTTCCAGGGATTGTAACCTTGAGTTTGATTAAGGACCTGAGTTTGAGCATTGTGACCCTGACCCCAAATAGGATTGGGTATACCTAGATATGGTTGGCCTATAGTAGGGACAAGCTGTTGCCCCCCAGTCATTTGAGGAAGATTTTGTATCATCTGATTCCAATACTGGGCCAAAGAGGGAGGTATATTTTTTCCAAAAGGTGGGGTTGGTCCCCCTATCGTAGGTGGTGTTCCAACCGGAATTTGTGTCCCAGTCAAAGGTTGTGTAGTAATTGGAATATGTTCGGTAAGAGGAAGTTGAGTTGTACCACCTGGTCCACCAATGGGAACCTGCAAGTTTGGTGTCATGGATGGGATAGTGCCACTAGGATTAGGATTGCCAGAAGGAAATTGAGGGAGTGTCGGAATAAAACCGGGAATAGGGTGCCCAGGAAAAGAAGGACCACCTGGAGAATCGGCTGGGGTTTGCGGAGGTGTTGGAGCAGAAGCATTCAACAAAGCATTCAATGCATGGTATTCAGGTGGTAGTGTCAGAGTGACATTGGGCGTTCGTTGTGTGTTTATAGGTGCAAGACCAGCTGCAGTCAACCCAGTTGGGACACTCGTAGTGTTTGCGAGATGGGCCATCTCAGCAGGGACAGTAAAGTGATAAGTGGTATTCACCGGTACAGTCTTTGTCTCAGAAAACACTGAAGGGTTGATTTTGGAGACCACAGGCGAACCAGGACTAAAAAGGGTCCTGCAGAAATCACCTGCAGACCAAAAAGGATCTTGGCCTTCTACACCGGGAAAAGGCCCAACGGGTGATCCAAAAGATGTAACAACTAGTTCTCCGGAAGAATTCAGTCGCATAAAGGGTTGTTCAGAACCACAGTGAATTCGAAATTCCTCTCTAGTATTAGTAATTCGAAAAGGTTCTAGAGAATCAGTTGATTCCACTTGTGGTGTGGTGACAACTACGGCTTCACTTTGTCGAGGAGAGCCCTCAGGTGTAGCTATAGGAAAGGGTTGTGAAGCGTCTAGATGCTCTGGAGATAAACCCTGCATTCTATGTGAACGACGTGGGGGAGCTATTGTAAACGAGTGAAAAACTTCGCGAAGAAAAATCCTATGGTCAACTTCGAGAAACAAATAACACGTGCTAGTAAACAAAATATAAGAAGTAATCACCAAGTAAACAAGACCTTCTAATTTCGAAGCCACTAGTTGGTGATGAAATCCAACTTCACAACAACGAGATGAGAAGGGGCGGGGCTAGGGTAGAAAAGTTACGCTGACGACCTGCTTAATGGACTTACACCCTGGTGCAAGCTCCCACACATAATCGTGGGTATACCCTCCAAGGAGCCCGAGTGAGTTTGGTCAACATCAATTCCAGGTACCATGAAGACTTTCCCCTCCATAGTCACCTCGGGTAAGAACCTAGAGAGATAAGCCACTAAGGTCACCACCAACAACAATAAAGCCTGGGGGGATAGTCGACAGTCCGATCCACACGCAAGGGCAGGGTATCTAGCTCGAAATCAACTCAAAAGGCTTCCACTCATCATTGTGGGTATGCCTCCGAGTGATCCCCATAATACGTGCAATCTCTACACTGATAGCAACAAAGCAGGGTGAGTAACTCTACCAATACCAATCCGACCTCGTGCTTGACCCTTGTGTGAGAAGGGCTTCCCAGGACAAGATGTTGCAAATGGAATTGAACACTCCCTAACACAAGATGTTATTGTGTGTTTTGTTCTTTTGGAGAGTGTATCTCTCTTCCTACTCCAAAGCGTTAGTCAAGCTAAATGTTGGTGTAAAAGAGCCCTAGAAAAGAGTTACTACATAAATTTTATGATTATGCAATGTTATTAAGAGTTGTTGTTTACTCAAAGGTAATGGAAATGAAACTTGTGTTGTATGACTCTGACCCAACAATGCAAGGATGAGAATGAAATATATCACTTTTAGTTCAATGAATCCTATGTATGGGAGAGAGAAGAAGCTTTCCAGATCAACCTTGAACTACAAATGCAAAATTTCCTTTCAAATGAAAATGCAAACAATCACCTATCAAATAACAAAACTCTATTGTGTATTTTTCAAATACTTCAACAATCTCAATAATTTGATATTTCAATGTTTTCTAAAAACAAAAAAAGTTTTTGAAAGAAAAACTTTTGTTCACTTTCCAAAACAGACCCTCACTATGCCAACAAGAGCACAGAAAATCAAATCAATGAACAAGCAAATATCCTAATCCACTCTTTAAATGAAAGCAAAAATAAAGAGCAAACCAATTTAGTCTTTTCAAATGCAAAAGAAAATGATCTTTCAAACCATAAGCAAATGAGAAAAACCAAGTAAACTTAACTTTCAACCAATCACTGGATCTTAACTAATCAAACACACTCAGAGTTTGAAGTCAGAGAGAATGGTTTTGCCAAGAAAAGCCAAGAAACGAAAGTCAAGCCAAAAATGACAAGAAAAGCCTTGAAACCCTAAGACTATTCATGCACACAAAAAAAGACAAGGAAGATACCAATCAGAGGTCCAAGAAACTCATAAGAGGCAATCAAACTAATCTGGGCAGTTGGAAATACCAAAACTGAAATCAATTTTTTTGAAAAATGGTGTTCGCAGGCAGGCAATATAACACAGTGCGAGAATCATTGATCCTCGCAGGTGACCCGTGAGCAAGGTGCGAGAACCTCGCACTGAAACCTATGGGCAGAGTGCGAACTCTACCTATTCTCATAGGCTACAATGAAGTGCAGTGCGAGAATCCCTGAACATAATCAAAAATTTGAAAAATGAAGGAAAAGTTAAAAAGACTTCTGGACCCAGAGAGTCTATCAGGACATCCTGAAGACTCAGCGATTGATAGGACAGGAGAAAAATGAAACCAGAGAAAATGGCCACAGAAAAACACCAAAATCCATAAGGAAAATGGGATGATCCCCAGTGGAGTCACCAATTTTGTTATTGGATAAATCCGTAAGTGCGGACACAAACCGATCTCCCTAGATCCACCTGTATCTAGAACAAAGCAAGACAGAACATGACTCTTTCCCTAGATTCTAACCACTGAATTAAATAGGAGGCAAGAACAAAGAACATACCTTATGATCGCTTCCTTTGGTCTTTGTTGCTTCTGCTTCACTCCAGTGCTCTCATACAGCCAAGACCAAAACAATACAAACCAACTGAAGTGAAGAAAGCACAATCTATTCAACAGTCAATCTATGTATATGATCAAGGAGTTATACAATAAAGTGGAATTAGCTTTATGGGAAAGGGACATATTACTGTATCATATTAATGGAAAGTAAAGATTACAACCTGAGCCTTGATGTTGCAAACTTCCTTTCGATGGCCCTTGGCTCCGACACACACACTTGCTCACTTGCATGAAGAAGATCAACCACCTTTGATAAACTTGTTGGAGTTTCCTAGGTGCTGTAGCTTCATTCCTTCACACAATCTTTCACCAATTCTCCAATGAATCTTGCTTAACCTTGTTTGCTTAACCTTTTCCATGAGAATTCACTCAATATATAGGAGAGAATGAATTGGTTACTTGGATAAGAATGATCCCAAAATATCAGGGAATCCAGTACTAGGATAACCATTCGAATGCCATCTCATCCTTCTAGAAGATTCCCTTCTAGAAGCATCGAGAATTCATCTTTTTCCTTGCTTAAGAAAGAGTTTGCACCCTATTAGTTCAACACAGTGTGAACTTCTCACACCCTAGCTTAAGGAAACCTGCGAGAATCGTGCATTCTCGCAGGCAAATATACTAGCAGCCTGCGAACAGTCCTCAAAAATGTGATTTCTGCAAAGAGATGAAGGTAACTTTTCTCAGGAGAAAGTTCTAATGAAGAGCCTGAGTACACCATCATCAATACATCGTCATGATGACCAAAATCATGAGTAACAGTAAGCATAAGAAATCTTGGTTAGTTTAGTTAGCCATGGGGGCCAAGAGAAAGATCAATGAGTTGGTTAAACATTGTCCAATAGACATGAATGTACTCAACACAAAGGTAGATGTAAACATCATAACTTTTGGTTCATATGACTTTCTAATTAGCATGGATTGGCTGGAAAAACACCATGTTGTCTTAGATTGCTACAACAAGGAAATAATTTGTCTTGATAATAAAGGAAAACAACGAAAAATTCAACGTATCCAAGAGTTATAGTTATTAGAGATATTCCATCCATGGAGCTAAAGAAGAGTTTAAGAAAGGGATATCATTTTTTTGCAACCCATACGGAAGAATAATATAGAGATAAAGTGGAAATTCTTGAAGACCATCCGGTCTTAAAATATTTTGAAGATGTTTTTGAGGAAAATCCAGGATTTCCACCAAAGAGAGACATTGATTTATCTCTTGATTTGGTACTAGGAGCTACCCCAGTGTCCAAAAAACCCTACAAAATGGGCACACTATAATTGAAAGAGATACAAATGTAGCTTCAAGAAATATTGAAGAAGGGATATATACGCCCAAGTATGTCACCTTGGGGATCCCCAGTTATTTTTTTGAAGAAGAAATATGGAACCTTAAGGCTGTGTATTTATTTCAGATAGCTTAATAAGGTCACTATAAAGGAAAAAATATTCTTTTTCCAATGATTGATGATTTATTTGATCAATTGAAGGGTGCAAGGACATTTTCCAAGATTGACTTGAGATCAAGTTATCATCAAGTAAGGATAAAATAAGAATATATTAGAAAAACAACATTCGGAACAAGGTATGGGAATTATGAATTCACGGTAGTGCCATTTGGACTATCAAATTCCCCGACTATTTTTATGTGTCTAATGAATGGAGTGTTCAAGGAGTACCTGGATAAGTTTGTGATTGGTTTCTTAGATTATATGTTCATCTACTATAATTATGAAGAGGAGCCTGAGAAGCATTTAAGAATGGTGTTAAAATTCTTAAGAGAACATAAATTGTATTCCAAACTAAGTGCATATTTTATCAAAAGAAGATTCACTACTTGGGGCATATTATTTTAGCATATGGCTGTAGTTGATCCTAAGAAGATAAAGTTCATTAGAGGATGGAGAATGCTAAGAAATGTGACAGAGGTTAGATCATTGATGGGTCTTGTGAGTAATTACCAAATATTCATAAAGGGATTTTCAAATATTGCAAGCCCAATCACTTCTTTGCAAAAGAAGGGAGTGAAATTTGAACAAACTCCAAAATGTGAAGAGGGTTTCCAGCAGTTGAATTTTTTTTTTAAAAGTGTGCCCATATTAAAGATTGCAGATCCCGATGCAGAATTTATAGTGTGCACAGATGTATGCAAGGAAGGGCTTGGTGGATTCCTCACTCAAAAAGATCATGCGATATGCTGTGAATTTTGGAAATTAAAAGAGCATGAGATAAATTACTCTACCCACGATCTAGAGTTAGCATCCATTGTAAATGCATTAAAAATTTGGATACATTACCTAATGAGGAGAATATTTGAGCTAAGAACAGACCATTGTGGTCTGAAACACTTTCTTGGATAGCCAACATTAAATTCTAAACAAAGTTAGATGGTTGGAATTTCTTAGCGAGTATGATTTTCAAATCAAACATATTAAAAGAACATAAAATCAGGTGGTTGATGCAATTAGAAGAGGGGCTCATGAAGTGCATGTTTCAACCATTAGCATGTATAAGACATATTTAAAAGATAAAATTCTTGAAGAAACAAATTAAAATCAACATTATTTGCAACTAAATGAAAACTTACGACAAGGTGAATTACAACAGAAATTTTAAAATTATGAATTAAAGGAAGATGGAATCCTCTTGTACAGAGGCAAGGTGTATGTGACAAATTCCATGGAGCTAAAAAATACATTGTTGAGATAAATTCACAATGTGGCATATGTTGGACACTAAGGATATCATAAATTCATTATAGCTATAAGGATCCAATACTTTTGGTTGCGAATGAAGAAAGAAGTGGCTAACTACATATATGGGCATCTACAGTGCCAAAAGGTAAAGACAAAGCATAGGCATCCAGCGGGGTTGCTACAACAATTTCCCATTCCAGAATGGAATTGGGAAGTGGCCACAGTAGATTTTATTACAAAGCTGCACAGGGCAATGAAGCAACATGATTCCATCAAGGTGGTGGTGGAGAAATTGACTAAGGCGACACATTTTATCCCTATAAAGACAACACACAAGGAAACAAATATTGCAAAGAGTTACTTGAAACAAGCTTCCAAGATACATGGAGTTCCTAAGGTAATAGTTTTGGATATAGATTCCAAGTTTACATCTAAACTCTCGCAAGGTTTGTTCAAAGGATTTGGAAACAATATGAATTTTAGTACAACATATCACCCAGAGTCATATGGGAAAATAGAGAGGACAAAAAGGATAATTGAAGGCATGCTCAAGATGATGTGATGGACTAGCCATCAAAATGGGAAGACTATATCCACTTAGTGGAGTTTGCATATAATAATGGATATCAAGCCTCATTAAAAATGATCCCATTTGAAGCATTGTATGGAAGGAAATGTCACACGCCAATGAGATGGGATAAACTAGCAAACAAAGCCAACATTGGGATAGATTTGTTAAAGGAAATGGAAGAGAATATGTCAAATATCGGGAAAAATTTAAAGGATACCTAGGATAAGAAGAAAATTTATGCAGACAAGAACAAATGTTTTAGGGATTTTAAAGTGGGAGAACATGTATTTATTAAAGTGAAAGCGAAATGAAGTTCAATAAGATTGGGTTGTTGCCCAAAGTTTGTAGCAAGATATTGTGGGCCTTTTGAAATATTAGAGAAGACAAGACCAATTGCATACATGTTAGGATTTCCTGCATCCATGAGAGTGCATAATGTTTTTTATGTATCATTATTAAATAAATATGTGCCTTACCCTGACCACATAATTGATTGGACTATGATCCAGGTGGAAAATGAAGGGGATTTCTGGGTGGAACCAATATGTATCCTGGACTGAAAATTCAAAGTGCTCCAAAACAAATCCATGGGGATGGTAAAGGTTCAATGGACCTATTATAGTCCTGAAGATGCACCATGGTAGCATGAAGAAACTATGTGGGGCGAATACCCATAAATTTTTGTCAACTTTGAAATAAATAAAAGTTGAAAGTGCAAGACTCCATTTTTGGGCAGCTAGATTTACAGAACCACATCTCCAATTCTTGGGTACCTGTGTTGATGGCCATGATAAACAAATGGTGCAGATCGATGCAATGAAGGAAGTGAAGGGGGTCCATACCTTGGGTTAGCAGTTTGAGAAGAAAAAAATATTTTGGTTGAGATTGTTGTTGGAGGGTAAAAGCTGCAAAATTTTGTTATATTTGTTTTAGTATAGTGATGTATATTTATTTGTTCTATTCCTTTTTAATATCGTGATGTAAATTTATTTATGTATTTCGACATGGTCTTGTGCATCAAGGACAATGAAAAATTGCAGGGGAGGGGGAATGTAACATCCCCACTATAATCCCCATCTTAATTAATGCATAATGTAGATATGAATATGCTTGTGGCCAAATGATGTAATATGCAAAATGTATTTTATGAATTTTAATAAATATAATATGATACCAAATGTTGGGAATAAGGACATATATGGGGGTTCATTTATGCAAAAGAGAGGGTAATGACTATAGAGTGTCTAAGAGAGATCCAAAGGGGGAATGGTTTATGGGTATTAATCCAAACCCAATTTTATGAATTATGCTATCATTTGGGGGAAACCTCCTATTTATGTTTGAGTGTGTGAGAGCCCAATAATTAAACTCATGTAATAGGGTGGGTGTGAGGGTCACATGCCATTGTTATATGAAATAATGGGGAAGAAGAAATCAACATTGGATAGAGTGAGCAGTCAATTGTCTTGGGAAAATAAATGAAATTCATATGGATTGTTATAGGAAATTTTTACATAATCAGTTTGGCATGAAAAACAAGAAAAAGGGAAAGAAAAAAGAGGACCAAAGCTATAGAAATAAGGATGGGTGAATTTAGGAGCATGATGAATCATTTTGGAGCATATTTGGAGATGGAAATTAAAGAAATAGGTTGTCAGGCCTGAAGAGTGAACTCTTTAGTGAGTTGCATTGTAGAAACAAGTGGTGTTCTTGGTTGTTGTTAGTTTTTCTGGTAGTGAGTTCCCTTGAGTTCCCAATAGAGAGATTCCTAGTTTCATGTTCAAGAGAGGCACTAATAAATGAATGGGATGCTTGATGGAATGATAGCAATGAAAGGGTACATTCCTTTGGTTGGGAAGGGCAAGGGGAAGAGAGTTGGAATGAATT
Organism: Picea glauca; assembly: GCA_000966675.3. NCBI lineage: Eukaryota > Viridiplantae > Streptophyta > Pinopsida > Pinales > Pinaceae > Picea > Picea glauca. The sequence goes on along the minus strand of JZKD02S1743600.1, from coordinate 483,715 downwards.
AGAGATAGATATAGGAGAGTACTAGTAAGTTGTGTGTTAGTGAGTTTTGAGTGGATTATGGAAGACACCCTTCTCTTGTGGATTCCTATCCCCAACTCGAGGGTGAATTTCTATTGATATTTAGAAAAATAGGTTTATGGTTGGGCAGATCATCCTTTCCAAACAACTGGTTGCATAAGTGTTTTAAAAGATAAGTGTTTGTCTATTTCTGAGTTAATTCATGAGTTTAATTTTTGTTCTTAACTCTATGTATGTGAATGTTTTTATTGTTATTTTGAATGAGTATTATTTGAATTAATTTTCATTTATAATTATTGTAGATGCATTTCATTATGGGTGTCATAATTTGGTCTAAAATATGAATTAAATCATAGTTAGTAAGCTACAGTAAACAAATCAGTAAGAATAATTTTGATTTTCATGTGTATTCCAAAAGTAGCATTCCTTGGTTGATTTGGAGGATGTTACATCTCCCACTCAAAACTACACAACAAAAAGTATTCTCTTCTCCAAATGTTACATCTCTCCCTAACTTAATAAACTGACAACTTCCCTCTACCATCAACATCACAACTTCTTGGAGACATACCTTCAAAAATATTCCTCTTCACACAAAATATTACATGGTATTCAACACTTCTACTTGAATATTTAATCTCTAATGACATAATTGCAATATGCTACTCCCCTTTAGTTAGCCTCTTCTTTGTCTTCAACGTCTCATGGTTTCCTAGTTGTCTTTATCTTCACCCATGTAACTTTCTTATATACCTACCAACATTGGTATCATCTCTAATACCACTTGATGAAAATCAAGGTCACACAATGGATGAATAATACTATACACTCAACAAAGAATAAAATTCAATACAAAATACATAGAGAGTTAATATCAATACAAAATAGAACTTCTAGCAACTACCTCAACATAGTTTTATTAGAATCCAATGGACTATGCTTTCATATCTCTTTACAAGATAATGGAGAGAAAAATTCCCCTAATACATGAATCTCTTAAGTATTTAATATAGGATCCCACAATTATTTGGTTTCCAAGTCTTTTCATTTCCTTGGGTAAATCAAACACTTTTGCAATTAACAAATTACGAATAATTGATTCTTTAGCTTCCAAAATTTGTCATTTTCATTGTGTTAAAATGTGACAACAATCAATTAAAAGAAAATGTAAAAGATATAATTTACTTATGTAAATATTTGGTGATGTTTGTTTATGAAATCGGTGGAATTTTTTATAATAGGTGGTAGTTCTCGTAACTATGTGCTACACGCAAAAAAAAAACTCCTTATTTTCTTCTCTTACATTTTATCTAAGAAAAGAAATACCCCCCGACTAAACGTTTCTACTAGACATACTCTCAAACTTTCTCACTCAAATAAAAAATCCCAAGTATTTCTTCTTACACTCCACACTTTACCTTTTACAACATTTCTTCAAATCACTCTGACCCACCGATGTACACTTTTGGTGAGTTCCCCCTTTCCTCACCAACACACAAATATTTATCATCGGTGAAGTTCATGTGATTAATGACGGTATACTAGGTATTTTCACACTATTTTCTCTTATGTGTACAACCTTACCTTGGCATATTTCATTTCATCTTCATCAACACATCTCCTATCAGTAAAGTTCCTCTCTCTCTCTCTCTCTCTCTCTCTCTC
>JZKD02S1743600.1:443010-459552 GCA_000966675.3 Picea glauca | reverse complement strand
TATAAAGCATTGGCAAAAATCGATAAGTGAAGAGCTTTTGATAATAAGGATCACATCATATAAGAACCAAAAACAATCATAACCCTTATATAATCAAGTAAAATTTATGAATTAGTACGCTCAATGCCTTATCAAAATAAAATCCAAGTTGCGCAATCAAAGCAAAAGTGGGCAAAGTTTTAAAAATCATTCCAGCCACTTAACAATAAACCAAAGGTAAGCACCAATCAGAATTTTGATAAGTAGATCATGATAATTAAAATGACGATGGAGGAGTTTTCACACTTTCAGTCGTGAAAGCTGAAACAAGACCAAATTGCAATTGTCGCAAGGAAAGAAAATATCGATCATTTGCAGAATGCGACGATAACTTGACGTTCAAGAGAGAATAGGTGTAGGCAGCTTTTAGGGCAATTGAAAAAATTGAATTGGCTACCAACACCACGGTAAAACATGTGTTATCTGTAATTTTTATTGCATTTTTAATTTTGTTAGTGATTAGTTTTTGAATGAATGAATGGTTGAGATAGATATATTAGAGTGCATGCATGGCTTAAAATGTGAAATAAACTTAGGAATAATAGAATGAATAATCAAATTAAGGCCTGAAAAAGATAAAATACAATCCTAGATCCACACTCCTTCCTATACTGCAAGAACTTGAGCTTTGTGATCACCCATAGAACTATCTCGGGTGAGACTGTGTAGTGCACTTTGTGTGTTGTGTTTCCTTATTATTTACCAGGAGGGTCGATAGTTTTAGAGGGTTTTGTTGGAAACCTGTTCATATCTAAACCTGGGTCAGCCCAAGAAGTATAAGAGAAGAGAATTCAACAAACAAATGGTTTTTTTTCCAGTTGGAACTTCATGGGATTGAGTGGACGAGATTCGTAGAAGAAGCATGTAGAGAATAAAGGTATAAAAAGGAATTCTTAGGCCATAGAATCCAACGAAGGAAGAGATTGAAAGATGGTTGAAAAAAAGGAACTTCAGTTTAAACAGAAAGATAATAGAAACCCTAAGTTAACGCCATGAAAATATCTTGAAAAATACATGTTTAGCGATTTGCATGACGGAGGAAGATCATATAAAGTAAATAATGGAAACAACTGGAAAGACACATAGTGGAGCACCATACCAATATAATATGAATAACAAGAAGAGAGCCATAGTCGATAGAGAGGGATTGACAAGTGATGAGGAAGAGGTATAGGATCTCTAGGCTATGAAGAAGATTGAGGAAATGTTGCACGCAACATATGAAAGAAAAACGGAGGTCCAAGGGTAGGAGTAGAAGGAAAAACTCCAATCTAGGTGAGTGTCAATGTGGAACCTATAAGCCCATGTGCGACTAGTACACCAAAAAGAAAACCACCATTTAGAAAACTGAGTTTTAGTGGAAGAAAGACAAAAGGAAATGCATTTGAAAAAGGAGCAACAACTAGAGGAGCCAGTTCAGGAAGTAATAATCAAGTATCTACATCATGTGGAGGTATTAGTTCAACACAGTTCAATATGGCAGGACATGATCCCATGATGAGGTTACCAGAATTCTAGGGAGACGAATTTGAGGACCCTAAAAATCATTTATTCGTCTATGAGAAGATATCAGAAGAAAAGAAGATCAAATATGAGGATACAAAACTTGTATAGTTAGCTATCATGGTATGAGACCATGCACTAGATTGGTACATGAGATTATCTGTAAATAGTCCACCATGAGTAACAAGGACTATTGCAGATGAGAAGAAACTACTGATAAATGAGTTTCAAAAGCCTAGCTCGGAAGATCAGTACATGAATGAAATGATCGAAATCAGGAAGAAACAAGGTGAGTCTGTTTGGGAGATTTATCAGAGGTTTAAGCGTCTCAAAAATAAGTCAAAGTATATAATGACTGACATGCAACATAGGCACTTATTTGTGAACTCGTTGTTACCACATTTCAAATACCCTTTAAGACAGCAGAAGTTCCAAACTCGGGAAAAGGCTCTGCAAGAATCCTTACAACTAGAAGAGAACTAGTATCAGAAGAAAGATCCAACAATAGAGGAGTTGAAAGAGGACCTGAAGAATCTAACATTTCAGCTTAACCAGAATAAGGGAAAAGAGAAAAGAGAAGTTCTTTGGTGTACCACATGCAAGACATAAGTACACCATAAGAATGAATGTTCCACTTTCACGCAGTACATGGAAACATGAGTACCAAACCCTTTTCCAGTAGGAGGACCATGGTGCAAGATCTGTAAGACACATGGGCATGATCCATATTATTGTCCAATGATGCAAAAGCATCATATAGTACCCAAGAGTTCATACTGCAATTTTTACAGGTCATTGGGTCATGATGATAAAGATTGTAAGACAATGGAGCTGATGAGATAAAGAATGTTAGATACTTATAGGGTGCAATAATTAATGATAACAAGTCAAGCCGCACCTCAGTTCAACTAGATACCACCACCATATAACAATGCCCAGCCACAATATAACAATGCGCAGCCACAGTCTAACCATGTGCGGTACAATCAGGCACCTTAGTATAATGCACTATGAGGAGATCGAGATGGATACAGAGGTGGAGGACAAGGTAAATGAGGATTTGGATGAAGTAGAGGTATAATAGTATGTCACAAATTCCAATAGCCATGACATTACACAAGGGAATTCCCACTTACATCTGCGACATGTACATATTATTGCACAGCAGAACATGATACAGAGGAATGTCCAACACTTTTGAGAAAGATCCAAGAAACGAGGAACCAAAAAAACTAAAATGTTCAGTGGATCTCTAAAGAATCTAGGGATTATGGAAGAAAAAATAGCATAGTCACACGAGGAGGAGCTAAGACAGGAACTAACATAGTAAGACAAGATCTAGAGCAACACCAATGGGTGGAGAATAATACTAAACCACAGAAGTAGTTTGATGCACGAAAATAAAATGAAACATTCAAGGAGGCAATACAGGAATTTATCAAGAAAAATGTTGCATCCACATCATCCGCGTAGTATGATCAGAATGTACCATACAATATTCCTTCCTCAATGGATCACACCAATGAAGCACAACCTGTAGAGAAAGTCAGTAACATAAAAACTTTTCTGCAATCCTGTGTTAAGTTACTAAATGACCCATCATCTGTCAAGATCTTACAAAATATGCTAGAAATATTAACACAGAGGCAGAAGGAAAATTAGAGTAGAAAATAGTGAATCATCTCCATTTAAGAAGAAGGACAAGTAGAGAATTTAGATCGAATGCCAACATTGGATATTTCAACATGGGTGATATTATATTGGACTTAGGATTTGAAATAAATGTGTTAACTAAGAAGACATGGCAGTGTATGGGAGAACCCACACTAGGTTATTCACCTATCCAATTGAAATTAGCAAATGAACACAGATTTTTTCCAATTGGAAGGATTAAAGGTGTGACAGTAGATTTGTTGGAGTGTGCATTAAGGTAGACTTTGAAGTAATAGAGATAGTAGATGGCACAACACCTTATCCAACATTGCTTGGAATGGACTTGGAATTTGATAACTTGGCCATAAATAACTTGAAGACGAGGAAAATGGCATTTGAATAAGGTGAATATAGAGTTATTGAAGCATTAGACCCTTCAGAGGGAGAAAGGTTTGTAGAACCCACCTGTTTAGATCTAGAGGAAATAAATATTATGTTAACCCAGCTGTAGATGGGGTACTTAACTGGAGAAGCATCATATCATGTGCTTCTGAATCAGATATAGGTTTGGAGAATTCAAAAAAATGATTACATGAAGTTTCTATAGGAAGGTGCGAAAGAATAGACTGCGCAGTAAGATGGGTTGGTACAAATATAAGAGAACCTCCCAGTTTTCATGGGGTAAATGACTTAGAGGAATTTCTGACAAAATATGAGGAAGAAGTGTCAAAAAATCATAGGCTCTTAGCCCTATACATTGCACTCAAGGCTACACCTGCAATATGGTGGGGTGCGAACAAAGAAACAATATAGGATTGGTACCAATGTAAGAGATTATTGTGCATTATATTTGGCACAGAGTAGGGGTGAAATAAAATGCTTAGGTATGATGGGAAAGGAACACCAGAAGAACATTTGGAGAAGTGCATAGCACAATGGAGGATGACACCACCAAAATAATGGCCTCATCACTTCATCCACACACTAGAAGGAATCTGAGAAAACTGGTATGTAGACCAAGAGATGTGCAGAGGCACTATGGAATGGACAAAATTACAACAAAACTTTGTAGTAACCTTCTCATTTGAACATGAGAACCCAAAAATTGATTCAACACTAAATCAGATAAAAGGTGTAATATTGATATGAACCAGAGGTTGAACTCATGACAGAGTATCGACAACATAATAGACAGATAGTCAAAGAACTGTTGTCATGTTATCATGTTGAAGAAGAAGCACAAGATGAATATGACCCGCACAACATTCAAATTATGAAATTGAAGGAGAAAAAGCGGTGGAAGGTCCATCTCTGGAGTCAAAAATTTTTGTTGAACTAATCAAGGTGAAGAAAGTCAACATTGGGACAACTAATAACCCTAAAATGGCAAGTATTGGAAACTATTGGTATGAACAAACCGTAGAAAGAATAACAAATTTATTGTGCGAATATAGTGACATGTTCCCAACGACCTTGATATAGATGAAAGGCATAACATGAGAGTTAGCAGAGATGAAAATACCTCTCAAACCTGAGGAAAGACCTGTCAGGAAGAGACCTTACAAACTGAATCTAGTGTATAAGCACAAAGTGAAGGCAAAAATTGACAAAATGTTGGGAGCTGGTATCATAGAACCAGTAGAGGAATATGAATGGATAAGTCCTATGGTAGTCCAAGAAAATAAACAAGGGGGCATAAGGATTTGTGTAGATATGAGAAAAATAAACGATGCCTTCCTACATGACCCTTTTCCTACCCCTTTCACAGATTAAGTCTTAGAAAATGTGGGAGGTCAAGAAGAATATTCATTTACATATGGATTCTTAGGTTACCATCATATCAAAATAGCCCTAGAAGACAAGTATAATACTAATTTTTCTATAGAATGGGGATCCTACTAGTACACAGTCATGCTATTTGGGATGAAGAATGCACCAGCCATTTTTTCAAGGGTATTCACAGCTACTTTTAAGAAATTCATACATCAGTTTTTATAGGTATATATGGATGAATGGACTGTATATACTCTGTTAAAGGACCATGTATAAGTGTTAAGGATAATGATGGAAAGATGCAGGCAATGTCAGATATCATTGAATATCAAGAAATGCATTTTTGGGACACCTTTTGGAATATTGTTGGGCCATATAGTGTGTAAACATGGTTTGTTAGTAAATCCTACTAGGATTGCAGTCATTGTAAATTTACCACCACCAAATTCAGTGTGCCAGCTGAGAGCAACAATGGGACATATAGGCCACTACAAGAAGTTTATAAAGGGGTATGCACAGATTACTACGCCAATGGAAAAATTGTTAAAGAAGGATATCATATTTAAGTGGAATGAGGACTGTCAACAAGGGTTGGACACCTTAAAAGAAAAAATGGTCCCAAAACCTATCTTAGTATTCCCAGATTGGGAAAGGACATTTCATGTGCATATGGATTCATCATCCATAACACTTGGAGAAATTATGGCACAGCTAGGAGAAGGGGACTTGGACCACCATATAGCATTTGCAAGCGGGAGATTGTCAGAATCAGAGAAGAATTACAACACCATAAAAAGAAAAGGACTAGCCATGGTATATGCACTTCAGAAGTTCACAGACTATTTACTGGGTATACACTTTAAGATGTTCATAGATCACCCTGCCCTAAAATACTTAGTCAACAAGCCAATGTTGGGGGAGAGGATCTGTAGATGGTTGTTGTTATTTCAAGAATTTGATTTTGAAGTGACAGTCAAACCAAGGAAGTTGAATGTTGAACCTGATCACCTATCAAGGGTAACTAATGGAGAAGAACCTACCAACTTGGAAGATAACTTCCCTGATGCGTAGATATTTTCAGTACAAGTAGCTGATGAATACTTTGTTTATATTATTGAATACTTAAGTACAGGGATTGCGCCACAAGAATTTAGCAATGTGTAGAAGAAAAATCTGGTAGTCATAGCTACAGACTATCAATTTATTGAATGACACTTATATAAGATGGGTTCAGATAGTATTTTAAGAAGGTGTGTATCAGAGCATGAAAGAACTATAATTTTGGTGGAAGCTCATGAAGTTATAGTTGGAGGAAACTATGCAGGAAAATCTATTATGAAGAAGGTATTGCATGCATGATTATGGTGGCCAACAATTCATAAAGATGCCAAGGAATATTTCTAGAAATGTGATGTCTGTCAAAGGGTTGAAAAACCCAACAAAAGGGATGAGACGCCCCTAAGACAACAAGTAACGTTGCAGGTATTTGAAAAATGGGAAATAGACTTTGTTGGACCAATCCATCCATGAGAAAGAAGGTATGGAGCTAGATATGTCATTATTGCAATATAATACTTAACAAGATGGGCAGAAGTAGCACCAGTCAAAGACTGTAGTGCAGAGACAACAACACACTTATTGTTTGAGAAAGTGATCACCATATTTGGATGTCCAATAATTTTGATGAGTGACCAAGGTACTCACTTTATCAAAAGTACTATCAGGGCCATGCCTGGGGAGTTTGAATTCTATCACCAGAAGAGTATACCATACCATCCTCAGGAAAATGGAATAGTAGACGCCTTCAATAAGATCTTGGAGAATGCTCTGACTAAGATCTGCAATGTCAACATGGATGATTGGGACTTGAAAATACCAACAGTACTATGGGCATACATGACTACATGTAAGAATTTTACAGGACAAACACCATTCAGATTGGTGTATGGGCAGGAAGTAGTAGTAATATTAGAATTTATGGTACCCATTATGTGCGTAGCAACAATTACCAACATGACAGAAAGAGGTGCAGTAAAGGAAAGGTTAATTATACTAATGGGGATGGAAGATGATAGGATTCTGGTAGGATTTCACCAAGAAGTACAGAAAGTAAGAGACAAATCCTAACATGACATACATATAAATAGGAAGAGTTTCAAGGAAGGAGACCTAGTATTTCTCTATGACAGTAAATGTTTTCAAATTCCTATCAAATTTATAATGCATTGGATAGGGCCTTGTGAAGTAAATATTGTCACAGATGGGCGATTTGTACAACTAAAGGATATGGCAGGAATAGAACTGAAAAGAATGATCAACGGGAGTCAACTGAAACTATACATGGATAGTCAACCTCCTAACGCTTAAACATTACAGCGCGGTGAGAAATACATGTACATAGTATACTATAGTAGAATCTAGGACAGAAAAATGAGAAAAAGAAATAAAAAGGAGAAAAAGAGGGGAAAATAAATACAAAAATAGAAAGAACGAAAATACAAAAATATTGAAAAAAGTCACGCATGGTAATTACCTCTACAAACATCAGAAGACAATGCATAGTAAAAATTAAACTCAGAATGAATGCATGCAAAAATTGAAAAATGAACACAACTAGGTCTATAAAAGGTGGAAAGCGCACAGCTATTCAACACTTCACAATTTTTTATCCCAGTGCGAGAAAACGAGTATGTTCTCTAGTTAGCATTTTATGAAAGAGAAAGAAAGTTTGTGAATTTGAGAGAGGATGACTCCACTAAAGTTCGACGCACTAGGAAATTATGTCTAGATTACTCGACAGAGAGAATGCAATAGCCTGAAAATGCGTTTGAGCTAGAGGATGTTACCACCTCAAACCCAAAATAAATTTTCCTAATGCAAGTCAAGGAAGATATCCCCACAATGCAGCAAGGAGAAATAGGGCAAAGCTCCGGGGCTTGGAATGACATTTCAAACCCTAACCCTGAGACACCTTTGAAGCCCGATAAAACAATGGGACCATGAGAATCCCAAGAACATGAAGAGGTATTGGCTTAGGACATCACCGACCAGCCATAGTCTAGAAGGGAAGAAGAGGACGCAGAGGCAGGCATATCTTCTGTGAGACAGAAAAGAAAGACACCAGACACCATGGATATTACACTCCCTTATCTCCCAGACACAATCATTATTGTGGATGACATGATGGGAAAGGTACCTAAGCTTAGGCATGTCGACCAGGACATGGGCAATGCAGCCAAGTTTCCAAAGTTGGTCAAGGAGAATTATTTTATAAACATAGGGGAAATTCGACCCCTCGAAAAACCTATACTAGAGCCTGTGCAGTGGATCACGGCCCACAGGGCTCTACAACTCAAGAATCATGAACCTATTACACATACCACATTTTGGGCATGGTAAGAATGTCGACCTATGTGTCAAACAACTAGTCACCCACATCCATGGAGGCATCCTATGGATGGATAGACTGGTGCAAATTTATGTGGCATTGATTTCCAGAATCACAAGAATCCCTAGAGTCGGTGCACATCCTGATAATACCTAAAGAATAAGGCACGCGAAAAAGAAATAGCAGAGCAGGTTAAAGCATAGTTCGGCACTACTCGAGGCAACAAAGGCATTTTTATCAAAGACATCAATGAAAATCCGACAAGATTCGCTAGAAAGATGATGGTTTGCAAATTTTTGAGGAAATGGTGTCGAGAGGAAGTGCCAGCAAGTGTCATAGTAATAGTCGTGCAGTGCGAAGGGAGTTATGTTTAGCTTGGAACCGTACATGTTGAACCAATTTGTAATAGACTGTCAAGACACACAAGATAATGGAACTAAGTTCCATTATTCATGGTTGATCATCATCATAGCTCCTAGTAGGATGGTAGGAGATAGGATAGACAGAATGGGAAAGTTTTATGTAGCCAGGTACGAATCCCTCTTGTAGGCCAAAGATAAAAATACATAGGAGGCCAATAATGTAGTCTTCGCCATGTTTCTATAATACATACACTAGCACACAACGAATGTTTGGTGCATATTGATGGAGGTAGTGTAGGAGGCATAGTGGATAGCCAAATTCAAGGCATCCAAGCATCATGTATGGATCCAAGCCACGAGTGATCCCAAGAAGGCGTGGTTGAAGATGAAGTACTATGTCACTAAAGAGGAAGTGGAATGGATCATCAAATATTGGCCTATGCAGTGGAAACTACTAGTAGAAAAACCAACCATGAGGATAGGCACAACACAGTCCTCTAATCCTATGGATATGGAAGAAGCAAGCTCATCATCCAGAACAGGTAGCCCATCTGACAATAATAGAACAATTGCAGCACAGACTCAACCAAGAGGGAACAACATAGTACCAAACGGTTGAGGAGGGCACCAACCGTAGCAAGGATAGGAATTCAACCACAGACTAGGAGAAAGGAGACTACACATGCTAGAGAAGAAATAACCCAGGGAACAACAAGTGGGGATAAACCCTCACAGACAGTGAGGAAACCCACGCAAGAAAACAAAGTATGATATGGAAGACCCAAACATCACCCTAACAAAGGATGATGCAGATCTCGTCGTTGAAAAAGTACAAGACCAAGGTAAAGAAGTGGTATGAATTGCAAATGTGCAACTAGAAGAGATCATGGCCAAGTTGTTAGAGGTCCATGAAAATATACAACAACTACGAAGCCAGGAAGGATCATAGGCCTCTACCTAGCAACAAGAAAGGACACAAAGGCCACCTACATAGAAAGAAGGTGAAGAGATAGTGCAGTTCATCTTCCAGGGCAGGGAAACATTCTTGGTAACACGTCAAATGATCATATTTGATCAGGAGACTGTGCAGAAACCCTTGGAGGAGGTAGAAAAAGTGGAAATGATTATGGCACAAATACCTACAAAGGCCTTATACAGGATACAGGCTAGTGTCATGCAAGAGGTGCATTCCAGGGCCTGCTCGGATGCAAAAAATTTAGAGGTGGGTAGAGGAGTTACATAGATGCTTCAAATTACATGCGACCAACTCACCGTAGAGAAGGATAAAGAGAAAGAACATGGAGACAGATTGGAACAGGGACTGATAGCGGCATATAATTGCATCCCAAACATCACGGAAGTAGTAGAGAGAAGAACGGAGAAGAATATCAACCTCATTGCATAAACAATTGATCAATACAGATAGGAGATTAAGGACCTCAAGAAAAGTCTTAACCCTATGACTCCTCCTCAGGTTAGAGAATGGAGTAAACAATAAGCTGCACTCTGAATAGTTGAGATGCAGAACCAAGAAAAGGAAGCATAAGAATTGTTCGATAGGTCCACGCAGATTTGGATTCTCCTGGAAGAGGACGAGAAGGTCCAACAGTGGGACGAATAAGAGGAAAGAGTCAACGTAGCCATACAAGAGCTCAAAAAAAGGAAAAAAATAATGATCATCACAGAGCGCATGAAGGGCACTCAAGACATGAAGAAGCTGGAGATAGAGTTGAAAGCAGTGTAGACGTATAGGTAAGAGAGACAAGTTGAATTGGAGCCTCTCCAAGAAAAAGCAACACAAATGATTTCACAGTTGGAGGAAGAAAAGAACAGTATGGCACAGACACAAGTAGAGAGCGCAGTGTCAATGCATGAGGAAATAACAACACATATTGTAGACATGCTAACAAACAAATTCACGCAGATGAGAGAGAAAGAAAAGGAACTAGAAGAAAAGTTCCTTAGCTTGGACAGGGAAGTTCAGGGAGCACGCACTACCTAAGTGGCTCAGGACGAGAAACATGTCAGTATTGGGGACCTGTTGGGTGCAGACCTATTTTTAGGAAAGAACCAATTGTGGAGGGAAGGGCCTAATTTTGGATAAGAACAGCTGGTAGGAAAAGCAACACATGCAAAGAAAAACATCATGGAAGAGGAGCAGCATGCAAGGCACACAGGCTAGAAAACCTAACCATGTTAGGGTTAGGGTTTTGGTAGAGATGGTAATGGATAATAATCTTGTAAAATAGTATAAATACTATCCTAGGAGGTCTAGGTCAGGGTTCTGCTTGATTCGAACACTACTGCAGTCCGACTATTGTAGTTTTGATATTTTTGTAAGTTGTTGACCTATAGAAGAGACAAGTAAGCTAGATTTTGAGGGTTAGATCATAGGATGAGGGGCCTAGTGTGATCTATTCCACCTCACTGAAATTATTGAACCTTTCCAGGATTATATGATGGGATATGTAGTGCGAGCAGCACCATATTTTGCAAAAAACTAAATAAAAGAGCATAGAAAGTAGATCTTTGTGGGCATAGCTCAGGAGGGGTTGAACCATGGTAAAACATGTGTTATCTTTAATTTTTATTGCATGTTTACTTATGTCAGTGATTATTTTGTGAATGAATGAATGGTTAAGATATATATATTAGAATGCATGCACAGATTAAAAGGTGAAAGAACCTTAGGAATAATAGAATAAATAATTAGACTAAGTCTTGAAAAAGATCAAATACAATCCCACATCTCCACTCCTTCCTAGAATAAAATCACTTGAGCTTTGCATTCACCCATAGAACTATCTTGGGTAAGACTACGCAGTGCACTATGTGTGTTGTGTTTCTTTATGATTTACCAGGAGGGTCGATAGCTTTAGAGGGTTTTGTTGGAAACCTGTTCAGATCCGAACCTGGGTTAGCCCAAGAAGTAGAAGAGAAGAGAATTCAACCAACATCGGAGGACCATGGAGGAAATATAAAAATAATCAATGGAGGTCGAGTGGATAATTTATGGAGGCAGAAACCATCGTGGAAGAGCTTGAATTTGGTAAAGATACCATTTTCATTTTTCGGGTTCATATAAAAATATCAAAGTTTGATTTTGAAAGATAAGTTTTCCCTTGTTTTTTTTTTCTTTTCTTTTTGTTTTTCTTTTATTCCTTGGAAAACAGCACGGGAAACCCCAAGTACTCCCCCACTTTGTGGATGGTAAATGGGGTAAATTGCCTACCCTGATTACAGGGCCTAACCCCAAGGGGAACAAGATATTCGAACATGTGACCTCCTATTTTGGGGATAGCTTCACATCTGGATCAGAACCACTTGATCTAAACCTTTGGGGATAAGGTTTTCCTTATTTTATACACACACACATATTAAAAAAGAGGAATATCTTTTGTTTTTTAAAACCATATTTAAGTGGGTGGAGTCATTAAATTTTTTTATCGAAGTTTGAATATTCACAGAGTTTGGAGCGGAGATATCTTTTTTTCAAAAATCAAATTGAATTTTGGAGTCAAAAATCAAATTGATATTTGGAGAGGGAGCCTATGTGTAGAGAAATAATAGCAAATATGACGAATATTAAATTCGAGTTTGAAAAAAAAATATTTACTTTGGAATTGTAGAATTATTTATTTTATGTAAATGGGTATATTATTGTAATACCTAGTTAGGCATGCGTAGCCATGGTAAATCATCGATAAATTCTAGATGTAGACCTGGGTGATAGGGAGGGCATGTAGGAAGGTTTTGGTAGCCTATGGTGTGTTTCCCATGGATGGCATGAAATGAAGCCTATTCAAAGGTTTGGTGAACTCCATTGTAAATGGGCCTAGAGGTGAGTGGTGAGAGATTACTTGGCTAGATTGGTTACATTGGGTCAAGGGAATGTTCATGTCAAGGTGGATCATTGAGACTCCATCGTAAGGTAAGTATAGGTGAGTGCAAAAGTTTTACTTGGGTCATCTTGGCCGGATTTGGTCAAGGTTTTGAATGCAATGTTTGAGGTGCAGCACTGAAGGTGTTCAAGTTAGAAAGGTGGGTCTATATTTATCCATATAAACACTGATGTATTTATATATTTATGGTGAAAATAGTACTTGCATGTCAATCAAGTGTTTGAGAATAGATGATAGAGGAAGGTTCACATCCTTGTAATTTGGAAATTATTGCAAGGAATATGAGATCGAAGGGGTATGTTCAGTAATGCCAAGTTGCATAAAGAGTTATGGGAAGAAGTGTTCATGCTATTTGGTAAACCAATCACCATCAGTTGAAAAATAATACAAGATTCTCGAAGAGGTATGAACAAGTCATCTTGTGATTACTCAAATGTGAAATTTTTGGTTGTGAATTTTATGCTCTTATCTATGTTCTAAGTACGACCCAAATTAATTAGGTATATTTTTGTGGTTACGGTGATGGTGTTAAGGGATATATATTTTGGGATCCTATTGTCTGCAGAATCATCATTGACACAAATGTAGTGTTTGATGAATCTCCTCTCTTAAAATAAAACATAGTAAAAGATGAAAGGAACAAATCATGACTAGTAGTAGAAGGGTATGTGGTAGGTATTGATTTCCATGAAAAAATTTCACTAGTTGTTAAGCTTGTTTATATTCATGTTGTGTTAGCACTATTTGTGCTACAATATCTTGAGTTAGAGAAACTAGATGTTAAAACAATTTTGCATGGAATTTCAAACAAGGAGATGTATATGGAACAACCAGAAAGGTTAGTTTAGGATCGCAGTAGAAGAATTGTTTGCAAACTCAACAAGTTATTATATGGTCTAAATATTGAGTAGGAAATGGTACAATATGTTTGATTCCTTCATGGTGAGACAAATTTTAAAAGAAGTGAGTATAACCATTGTGTTTACTTTGACAGTTTGTAAAATGGTATATTCATTGTCTTAGTGTTGACGGGATTTTTTCCCCATGATTCTAGGTCGGAATCATAGTAGATAAAGATTGTATGGAGAATATAAATATATTCCCTCCAAGACAAGCACACAAAACTTGAAATATGAACTACTTTACAAGGAGAGGTTAGGGAAGAAAGAGGGAGAAAATATGCACCTTAAGTCTTTCGTTTGATGTCGATCCCACTCCTTTCACTCAACGAGCTCCATACTTTGTTGGAAATAGCCTGCAAAATGGGCACAATACAAGAGTTGCTACGAAGGTAGTTACACAATCAAAGAGCATACATGTCATATATCATACTCAATGTAAACTTAATAAGAAAATACATGCAATGAACACATGATAGGAGGGAAAACAAGTTCTTCTATTAACACCAAATCAGAAAGGTAATTTACAAAATTGTCTCACCTTTGGCACCATATCGAAGCCAATTGTCTGGGTTCCTCCAAGAATCCCTCAAGCATTAACTCAACCACTATTCTCTTTCTTGAATTTCCTAAGTAAGGATAAGGATACACCCAATAGCCATATAAATAGGAAAGAGATGTTGGAAAAGGAGTTTCGAGATCTTGCACCAAGAGACTTGACCTCTCCTTAGCCCTCAAGGGTGATTTTATCTCTTCCCCAAGAGGTTGGGGGAGTTGGATTCCATTCTGTATGGGAATTGGACATCAGGGAACAAGCCCAACCAAAAAACCCGCTGGAAACCACATAATTATTATTATTATTATTTTAGGGCATCCATGGGTTGCAAGCTTGAGATTCATGGATGTCCATGATTTTCACTAGGGAAACCTATGGATATCCTCATAAGGCATGTTTTTAAAATTATTTTGGAGAGGTAACTTGGGAAAATGTCTAGCAAGCTTTGGGAAAGGTTTAGACCATGGCACAAATGCGTAGGTGTGGCATTTTGTGCTATAACATATGCACCCTAATGTGTGAGGTTAGAAGGGATAAATGATGGTTGAAAAACATTATAAAATATGAGAGGAGAGGATGCATTGAATTACCTCTGAAGGTTCCCGAACAACTTATTCAAGAACAAAAAACCATCTGCAAAGATGAAGCAATAGTTTTTCTTCCAAAGTCGGGCATACCCATGCTTAGGAGTGATATAAGCATGGTCACCAAAGAAAGTACACCACGGATCCAAGGTACATATGAAAGTATAGCTAATGATCATGGCCAATAACAATACACAGTGGATACATGTGATAAATATGAAGTAGAAAGCATGGCCACGGAGAATACACAGTGGATCCATGTTAAAGTATATCGTATCCATGAATAGATACATAATGGAGCTATGCCTCAAGATCAAGAAAAGAGGATATATGGAACCAAGAGAATGAACAAGTTTATCCTCTGTAAGTACCAATGTTTGTGAGGTGGAATCATATAAGTTGGGAAGGATAAAAAAAGATGTGGTTCTCAAACTTCATATGAAGTCTTCACAACGATCCATCGCAGTACAAGTCTACACTATGCAAATAGATTTGTTGAATTTGAACAAAGTGAGACATTGTTTGATTATTGTTCATTGATGTATACCATTAATAAATGTGAGACAACCCACCAATGATGATAATGGGAGTCAAGGTACCATGGTACAATATAACAAGTGTGAATAAATGAGCCAGCATCGAACACCTAGTAGAATCTATCAAGAAGGGGGCATTGTTGTATTCCCACTGTTAATAGCGACAAAAACTCTAAATCCCTCTCCCAGAAAAACATGTGTTAGAGTCGATGGGAAGAGATCCATTGGAAGAAAGGCATTAAGGCATTCTCCATCAACCAGCACGAGGGGTGGTGGAAGGCCAAAGATTTGGAAGGACTCGGATGAAAATACTAACTTGGGAAGGTCGACCTGCAAGGTCATAGAATAACTTCATAATGGTCGACACAGGTTGAAACTTTCCCTTGAACATAAGCATGAAACATTATCTGACTTAGGAAGCATGACTTTAAAATGGGATACATATGCGACATAGGAAGCATCAACAAACACTCCATATAGTTGGAAGAGTAACCAACCGGGGGAGATAAAACTCAATAACAAGAAAAAGTCTCCTAAATCCATACTAGACCCAAAATGATGAGATATCGACTCAAGATTGTGCTTTGTTCAAGGGTGACAAAATTGCTTCCAATAAACGAGATAAATATTTTCCCCCCTCTTTTTGTTTTTTTGATTTTTTTGTCTTTTTCATATTATAAAATTCTGAAAAGGAATAAAAGAATGTTATTGTACACTGGAGGAAACGAGTTTCACGGGTGAGAAAACTAGTTCCATAGCATGGGGAACATACCTATGCTCAATGCAAGGAAGCATGTGCAGGATAAGGACATTTGAGGGATGTTCCCTCCAGGGATAAGGTGTTGAGTCACAAAGGCATAAAATGCAAGGCTAGGGATAATAGCAATGTATAAGCAATACGTTCAATCATAGCATGTTTGTTAGAAACCAAATATCAATATAGCATAAAAAAACCTCAGAATAAGTACTCAACGCCTTGAAAAATAGATAAATTCAGATAATAAGCCTCTTCGAGGGGGAAACCTCCTTATGCCCACATAAATGTTCAATTCCAAGATGATTCAAAATGAAAATGTCTCCTTGGTATATATAGGAGACTAGGAGATATAATTACAACTAATGGCCTAAAGCCGACATAAATAAAATAACATTACTAATATAATATGCCTAGTTAAGAGGTAATGAGCCACTATTTAGGTCTTAAAATGCCCCTCCCCTTGAGACAAGTGTTTTTCGCAACGCTTGAGTAACTCTAGATGCTTCTGTATAAAAGACTCATCTTCCCAAGTGGAATCTTCAGCCGGTAGTTTCCTCCATTTAATGAGATACTCTGAAATGGATCTATTC
>JZKD02S1743600.1:414846-436099 GCA_000966675.3 Picea glauca | reverse complement strand
TATATATATATATATATATATTATTTTTGTGCATTATATACATTTTGTGTTTTACTTGCAAATGTTAATATTTACATGTGACTATGTGTGCTTACTTTACTAATGATATAAATGCCAATATAACACATAATTATCGTAGACATAAACTAATTCATTATCTCTCCTAGGAACATGTTCATAAGTAATAAAATCAAATGAATGCTCCAGAAGATGTACCCTAAGGAAAAACCATAACAACATCGGATCATGTACTCAATACAGGTCATTTAACTATGAAACAACCAATTGTGGCTCCATGAAAACTTGGAGGCGATTAATGCTACATGAAAATGCATCTCGCGGAATCTCAATAATTGCGCTATACTCAGAAACGTTGTTAGTAGTTTTCCTGAGACACACACCTCCAGCAGAGACTAGTTGACTAGAAGGATAATAAATCACCCAAGCAATGGATGTTAAGTTTCGATTATGGCGGCTAACACCATCCACGAATCTGAAGTAGATCAGTGAATCCTTGGGAATATTCCACACAACAGAAGCACACTAATCACTAATGCAACAAAAAGATGAAGAAAAACTTCTGAACAAAGCTATATACAAAAATAATCAATATTTACAAATGTACTAATGCTTAATCCCTTGGGCTCAAGAATAGTACTTCTTGAGATAGAGACCATTTCTAGCCTCGGAAAACACATTATCTTCATAGTCTACGAGCTCGTAAGATCCTTTTTCTAAAACCCGTCACACGACATAAGGGTTGTACCACATAGGGTTAAACTTTCCTTCCCCCAAAGAATCCTTGTCCTAGTCATAGACAAATAGAAGGTCTCCCTCAAAGAAAACCCTAGGAAGAACGGGTTTATCATATTGAGACCTTACACGCTTCTTCTTTTTTTCATTTTCTAAAGATGCATCTCAACACAACTCGTCAATATGTTCAAGATAAACTAAGAGCTCCTCGAGTTGGGTCATGTCAGGAAGGAGCTCAATTGCTATCTTAAGTGAAGGAACCTAACATTCAATTGGAAAACCTGCTTCCACTTTGTGGACGAGTTGGAAAGGTGAGAAAGAAGTGGCAGTTTTGACTAAGGTCCAGTAAGCCCACAAGGCTGGGTATTGTATCAAGTGTCAGTTATTTCGAGTTGAATTAATCGTTCTTCTCAGTATCATTTTTAATGACTTATTCATGACTTCAACTTGACCGTTGGCCTCAAGATAGTAGGTAGACGAATGTTCCTTCCTAAATCCCAGTTTTGATGTTAGCTTCGACATCATGCAGTTTTGAAAGTGACTGCCATGGTCAATGACAATCTCTCTTGGAACCCCGAACCTAGCTATGACCTGATTAAACATGAAGAGTGTTGCAGTTTCCCCATCATTAGAAAACGTTATCATGGCCTCTACCCACTTAGTAAAGTAGTCAATGACCAAAATAATGTAGTGATTACACCTAGACAAATATGTTTTGCATGTCATGAAATCTATCCCTCACTTGGTGAAGGGGGCGACAGTAATAATGGGAAACATGGGAGCGGGATGTGCACGCATTTTATTTGTGAATATTTAACACGGTTGATACTTCTTGACCACCTTGATACAATATTTGACAATCGTGGGCCAAAATTACCTGGCGCACAAAATCTTTTGGGTTTTTGCCAACCCAGATAGGTGACCACCACATGCTCCACTATGGTAGCCATTCAAAATAGCCTCTACTTCTTCAAAAGTAAAAAAATGATGAAGAATCGGGTCCACCCCATGACGATACAACGTGTCGGTGATGATGAGGTATTTTTTAGCCATGTGACTAACTTGTCATCGCTCATCCTATGAATAGTTTAGAGGGAACTTCAGAGTCTGGAGATATATAAGGATATCCCTATGCCATGGGTCAGACGAGGAGATGAGGAAAATGTGCTCGCCCGAAAAATGAGTCTATTGACTCTCTTTCCTCATTCTCCACTGGGAACTTTGACATCAACTCAATGAATACCAAATATTTCTTAGATTTCGTGGACACAAAATCCAAATTGAACTCTTGAAGCAAAACAATCCACTTGTTGTACTTCTCGCCAATAATTATCCTAGTAAAAAAGTATTGAAATGGATTGACAGTGGCGATGACGGTTGTCTTATGTAATAGAATATAATGTAGAAGCTATTGGATAGCATGGAAATTTACCAACGCCAGTTTCTCAACATGCGAGTAATTGATTTTGGGACCCATGAGAGCGCAACTCAAGTAAGATATGACAAGCTTCTGGAGGTTATCATCCTCCTGAACTAGAACCATGCCAATTGAAGACTCAGTTGCTGCCAAATACAACAATAATTATCGATTGTAATTAGGGGGACTCGACAAAGGATTCAAAAGAAATTATTTCTTTAATGCATCAAAGGAGCGTTGTGAGGCTTCGTCGCAATAGAATGGGACCCCTTTCTTCAAAAGGCGCATAAATCCCTTTGTTATGTTATCATAGTTCGGCACAAAATGCATGAGGAGAATTTCCTTTCCTAGTAGGCTCTGAAGTTGTCTGATTGTGCGTGGGGGAGGAAAATGAGTTATTTCCTCAACCTTCAAGGGGTCAACTATGATCCCTTTTGTCGAAACAATGAATCCCAAAAGACGACTATAGGTCACACAAAAAATACACTTGTGTGGATTCAATCTGATCCTATAGAAACAACATTTTTCAAAAAATAAGTGCAGGTGTAAGAGATGTTGGGCCCTCTTGCGCAAGTGAGCGATGAGATCGTCTAAGTATGCCTCCACTATATGCTTCAAGTCATGAAAGGAAAACATCCTGGCCTGCTGGAATGTTGCACCATCATTTTTAAGACCAAACAACATTTTCTTGTAAGCAAAAGTACCCTAGGGACATATGAAGGTTATTTTGTGATGGTCTTCAAGATGAATTTCAATTTGGTGGTATCCAAAAAAACCATCCATAAATAGAAGATTTTACTCCCCACACACTCATCCAAGATCTGATCAAAAAATGGTGTTGGGAAGTTATCGTTAGGACAAGCCTTGTTCAAATCCCTAAAATCCATGCAAACACGGATGGTACCCTACTTCTTATCAATGGGAACAGGGTTGGAGACCCATTCCATTAGAGAAACTGGGTATATAAATCCTTCATTAAGCAACTTTTCTAGTTCTACTTTTATTTTCGCTACCATTCTTGGGTTCACATGTCTCAACTTTTGTCAAATTGACTTTGCATTTTCATAGGTTTGAATTTCGTGTTGAAGTATTCGAGGATCAATTGCAGGAATTTTTGTGTAAGACCATGTGAACACATCTCGAAACTCCTTAAAGAGTTTTGTATATTGAGTGATATCATCCTGTGATAATGTTTCTTCGATAAATACATTTTCAACAATTTCAGGCAATTATAAATTTTGACTGGGATCGTCTCTGATATATTAGCCATGTTTCCTTCGGCATAGACACCATGCCCAACCAAGGAATTGACTACCCCATAAACAATTCCAACAATGGATGACTTGAACTCTCCACTCTCTATTTGAGTGAGCTCAGGGAAGAAGTACAATCTATGAATCAAATCCCCCCATGTCCTTTTAGCTCCAACCATTGCCTCGATGATTTCTTCATCTAAAGGAAAGATGGTATCCAAACATTCTTGGAAGCTTGAAGATTTTTCATCCCAAATAGGCTTAGGAAAGAGATCATCCTCCTCGGTGATCCCTGGAGTTTGATTTGGTTCTGTTGTGGGAAGGAGGGTTCGGTCATCCCAGCATGAACTCATCCTTCAACCATACTAGATGTAAAGGGAAGGGTCCATGGGTCCTACATATATGGTGTTCTACACGAAGCGACCTTATTAATTGTGTGAACATACAAAATCGATGTGGGATATTAAAAAGATCCCATAAGTGAAGAGTACATCCCACAACCTATGCTCTTAGCGGTCTCCTGATAGTTTTCAATCCAAGGGAAAATAGTCCTAGGGTTATATGTTGTGTCATAAAGGTTGGACACCACATGATCTATATTGGTCATGATTCTTCCCTCATGGGGAAAAAATATAATCCAAAAAATTGTCAAGATGACAACCATCATGGCATATGTCAGACTTCTTCCTAACAAGAGATTATAGCCAAGCGGTGCATCAACTACTTCATCCTCTACGCAAACAGACTTTCCCCCTAGTGTAACCAGACATGAATATATCAGGCCATGTGGTCAAAACAAAAATCCATTCAAGGCATTCAAGAGTGTAGGAGAGGGGTTAATCTCATGAGAACTGATAGCTTTCCAACATGACAAAGTCATAATGCACGTTGAAGCACCTTCGTCAACAATGGTTCTCTTAAATAAAAGGTTATTGCAAACAACACCAATATGAAAAGCTACATTATATGAAAGGCATGGCATTACATTAGCAACATCAAACTTCATTACGAGCTGACTAGAAGAATCAGTATCTCTTATGGAAAACAACAACACAATGTGTTGCAAGGGAAACTTTGGAGCACCTCCAAAGCGGACATCGCACAAGGCATGTGAGCCAAATCCTCAACAATTGAATAATTAGGAGTGTCTCTTGCTTGGGTTTATGCATTGTCCTTTTATAAACTCCCTTAGGTATGTGTGACGTTGTCTCTTTGTCAAGCTTCCCTATGTGGAGAGGGGTATGATCTTATGAACTTTTCTTACCCTTCTTTGTCTACTTTGGATTATCATAATTTTGAGACCTCATCGACAAATATGCATCCTTTAGGTTCGAAGTGCTAAGCATGTTTACTACTCCTTTATATCCATCAAAGGGGGGAGCACTTGAAGTGCCCCCTTATGGGTTGAAGTTGGAAGAACTAACTTGCAAATTATTCCCTGGTGGGAAAGGGTTTTTCAACACAGAAGGCTATTTTTTTTTGTTCAACTTAATAATACGATGGGATTCTTCCATTTGTGGGAACTAATGTGTAAGGTGATCGTCCTTACAAATCTTGCAAGGAAAATTCACCTTCCTTTTCTCATCCTTGGCCCCCTCAGAACTCTTATCCAAATTTTTTTTATTTCCCCCACCACCTATCTTACCCTTTCCTTTTTATTCTCTCTGAGTTGTTGAGGAACCTTGGAAGTATTCATTTGGACATAATGTACACCAAAATTCTAGGTGGAAGGGGTGGTTGACCCATAGGATGGACCGGTTGCAGGTTGTTGAATAACAATTTTTTGCATTTGGCTAGTGGCCAGGTCTGCGACTTTCATTTGGGCAGAACCCACTATACCATTGGCATGTGGGTTATATTTTTTCTTTTACAAGTTGATAGTAGACTATGGTGCATTCAAAATAATATCATAGAGAATTCCTGATTGAGAGTATATGAGCTTAAACTGTTACGCCCGAAATATTGCATGTTCCTCTAAAAACACTCCCAAAGTTGCAATGTTTTTTGAAATATAAGGGAGTATAGATTTCAGGAACCATTCAAGGAGGAAAGCAGGTGGAACTGTAGCCTTAATCAAGCTCTTCCTTCTCCTCCATTCTTAAATTTGATCGGAAATGTGTGTGGTGTTATCTTGCTCAAAATTATCCAGCAGTTTTGTCCCAATATCCTATCGGAAAGGGAGTTGGAGATGGTTTAATAAAACCATGGATAGGTCCCCAAAAGTCGAGTACTTTCCCCTCTAAAGTTCAATATACCATTTGGAAATGCCTCCAATAAGAGTACGCTAGAAAAAATGCAATCTAATTGAATCTTCATTGATTGATTTGGGCGAACACCACAAGTGGAATGTTGTAACATGGTCCTATAGATCCTCACCACTTTTCCCTTCAAACTTTGGAATTCTGAAGGTAGTTTAGTTGGGACCGCAAGAAAACTAGGGTCATGACTAATGGGATCATTCATCATCTTGGATAAGTATGGACAATGTAATGTTTCCAGAAATGGTAACCTAGGCTGCATCATTGACTGATGAGCGGCCTGAAAAGAAGGTCTTGGGTTGTAACTGGAACCAGGATGCTAGAAAGATTTTTCTATTGAAATAGATCTTAGGATGAAAAATTGTTGTCCCTGGTTAAATGGAGGAATACCTCCACCCATCTGATTCCCGAAATAAGAACTGAGGTTTCCCCTAGCAAACCCCCCATGTGCAGGAAAAAATCCTAGTATGGGGGTAGACTGATCGGGGAATGGGTTTCCCCATTGAAACATCCCTTTAGAGGGATTACACTGACCTTGGAGAGGGGTTTTCACAAAAGGTGCCCCTAGCAAATAAAAAGGTCCTTTCTAAGGGGAGAACTTACCTAGGAAGGGGTTTCCCCCTACTAACATTGCGGATGTGTGAACGGGTTGTTCTGGAACCCAATATAAAGTGTGAACGGGGTTGATGTAGATGGAATACTAGTGGATTGAGTTTCGCTACCCATGGAGGCGCCCCAGCCCCATGCAGGGTTAGGACTGGAATATTGGACAGGTCTGCTTCCAATGAATGGGGCTAACAGAGGGACATTTCCTCCGCCCCAAGAAAAAACTTAGTAAGGAGTTGGAGTGCTCCCCACACAAACATCAAACACTAGGATGTTGGCTTAGAACTAACCAATGTGTTAAGCACATCCATCAATGACATTTCGAAAGAGAAAGTGTTCATTGTGAATGAAAACGGTGTAGTTGCACTCGAGACTCGAGTGGGACCAACAACCAGCGAGGCAATGTCATTGATTGTTGTGGCGACAGTAGATTGAACCACATTTGGCATTTGAGCCGATATACCAAGAGGAAACATCCCCCTGTTAACTATTTCCAAGGTGGGATTTGTAGGGGCTCCCAACCTTGACACTGACAAAGTGTCATCCATAGTGGCCCAATGGAAAGGGATACCATTAGAAAATTTTGATCTGGGAGGTGGGACTTGTATGACTGGTAATGGAAAATTCCCAGGTAACAGAGAATTAAAGTGAAAAGAGATATCCTCACTTCCAAGGTCCTCAACGATTGTCTTCTCTGGTTCTGAAGCGTTGACTTTCGGAGGATCATGTTTACAATCTCGGTCTGGCCATTGTGTATAAAAGTGTCGAACTGATCAAGCCAATGCCTTTGTGGGGGCGGGGGATAATTATTCCTAACCTCTTCCTCGAGAGGAAGGCCTTGAATTCTCCTTTATCTTCGGGGAGGTAGGTTGGCCACTTTGAGTGATTATCTTTTTGTTAAAATAAAATCTCCTTCCTTAAGTTGAATTACTTTCACCAAACACACCGCTACAAAGCCCTAAAATACAAGACAAACAAAAACAACTTTGTCGAGATTCCAACTCAAGTGAATTAGGTCTTGGGACTGGAATAACAACAAAGTGGGCTCGATCCCTCCCAGAAGAAGGCATGGTTTGATTAGGTCATGTGGACCAATGCACAAAGGTATGAGAAATAGTTATCCTGATCTCCACAGATCATCCTTATCTGATGCAAGTACCCAATCTTCATGGGGCACCCTCCAACAGTACTAAAGTGTGTGATACAAAATCTACCCGAGGTACTACGACAAACCCCCACAGTCACCTTGTGATACACCTAGGAGAAGCAAATCTCGTTACCAGCTCACAATCAGTGCTCGTCAGGTATAGTCGACAGCTAGGATTGAACGTATTGGCAGGGTCACTAAGCTTGAAGCTCTTTGAGAGGATTGTCTACAAAAGGACCAGTGTCACTTCAGAAAATCTCAAAATAGGTTTGAATTTACAGAGGATTGACTCCAAGAGGGCCAGTATCACTTCAGGAAGACTTCAAATAGGTTAAAAATTTGTAGAGGACTGACGCCAAATGAGTTAGTGTCACTTCAGGAAAAACCCCCAATATACAATTTATCCACTACGCTCGGTCCAACTTTGGAAGCGAATCTCCTTGTCTATTCCTTACATGATCTGATGTTTAAATAATGTGTTAGAGGAGCCTCCAGACCAACTTATACGGCAACTGGATTCTACACTCCCTATCTCAGACACTTATGTTTGTTTAGTGGCCTTGGAGAAATTTACTCTCCAACCTACACCAAATTCCTAGCCTAAACTTGTTCGTTCACCCTAGAAAAATGAAAGTTTCTGATAAATTTTACTTATGTGTTCATTTTAATGGGTTGTTCTTTACTTAGAAAGGGTGTGAATGCAACTTTGGTGATGTTCAAACCGACTCCAAAAGTAATGCAATATAATAACACAATGTAGCTTCTTCAAATGAAAATGGATGCAACTACGCTTGTGAAGAAAATTCTTTTCTTTTTCAGATGAAAACAAAAGGTTTGAGTGCAAGGTTTAAGACACCTTGAGATGCACTTTACAATTCTCTTTCTGAAAACAAATGCACACAAGAATGAAAAACTTGTACTACTTAATTATTTTATTTTTTAATGAAAGGCTACCACTACCAAAGCATAATGAAACTACCTAAATGCTAAGTAACTAGATATTTTCTTGCAACGATAGAAGGAAAGGGTTCAAGAAATGATAAGTAAACAAAAATTCGTATTTTTAATCTTTTTCATTAACAAAAGAAAATGAAAACAAATGAATGCATTTTTTTTCTTTTTGAAACAAGGAAAACTAGGTAAAGAGACAGAAAGCATTCAGTCGGGGAACCACTGAAAAACTCAGTGAGTCTGGGTGTTCAGAAAAAAAAGGTTGATATTTCAATCAACCATACAAACCTTATACAAAATAACTCAAGAAAGATCTTTTTCCTTCTTTTGTATTACACACTTTCATATTTTAACAAAAAAAAAGATAATAAGAGAATCAGGACAACCCAACAACTGTCAAATCAGAAACCAAACCTAGAAAGAAATATGAATTTTAAAAAAATTCCAAATCCACACAAGTATGTGATTGTTAGTAGTGCAACTCATGGATATATATGGGTTTTAGAGATGCAACTCGTGGATGTACGCGTGCTATAGAAAAAAACAACTTGTGGATTTCTAGGTAAGTTCACAAAAAATAAAAATCCACTCCCAAAAAGATTTCTAGGTAAGTTCAGAAAAAATAAAAATCCACTCCCAAAAAGAGGGATTCGGCACTTGGTAACAACTCCTGAGAGGCTAAAGACTCTAAAACTAAAACAACAAAAAAATACAAGGAAAGCAAGCAAGAGACCCTAAAAGACTGACCCAAACTAGGAGTATCCCCAGTATGGTCACCAATTCTGTTGACGAAATTTTTCCCCGTGATTATGGGTCATAATCACAACAGATCAAGACTATATGGAGAAGATAAAGATATTCCCTCTAGGACAAGCACACAAAACTTGAAATACAAACTACTTTAAAAGGAGAAGTTAGGGAAGGAAGACGGGAAAATATGGACTTTAAGTCTCCCTTTTGATGTTGAACCCACTCCTTTCACTCGACGAGCTCCAAATCCTTTACTAGAAATAACCTACAAAATGGACACAATACAAGAGCTTCTATGAAGGTAGTTACACAATCAAAGAGCATACATGTCATATATCATACTCCAAGTAAACTTAATAAGAAAATACATACAATAAACACATGTGATAGGATGGAAAACAAGTTCTTATATTAACACCAAATCAAAAAGGTAAGTTACAACTTTGTCTCGCCTTTGGAACCATCTCGAAGCCAACTATCCAAGTTCCTCCAACACTCCCTTTGTTGAAATATTGTAACTACGAAGAATATTCTAATTATAATTGAGTTATTTTAATATAGATGAAATCCCCTTTTGTGAATTGATCATGTCGGGCTTTGTATAAGACCAAAACCCCTTTTGTGGATTGATCAAACCATAGTCATATGGTGTTGTTTGTAAAGTCGTCCTCTAGGGATAATTAAAGTGGTTTTAACCACTAGTTGAAGAAGTCAGCCCAGCTTGGTGAAGAGACATAACCCTAGCACCTCCCAGCTAGTATATATAAGTGAGGATAGTGCCTCACTTACTCAATCACTTAGTCACTCATCTAGTGCGCATATTTTGGAGATAGTTACAGTTGCAAGGAGGAGAGAGAGGTGCATGCTCAGTGTTGGATTATCTTTATTGTTTTAGTATTTATCTTGGCATTGTACTGGAAATATATATTAAGGAATTTTTTTATGTGTTTTCTCCCCCATGAGGGTTTCCCAGGATAAAATGTTGCGTACCTTGTGATTGTGTTTCTCTTAGTGATCCTTCTTATGCTATTATTGTCTAATAAATTGAAAAGAACTTAATAGCATCTCTAAAATTAACACCTGCAAGCATCAACTCAACCACTACTCTCTTTATTGAATGGCCCAATTAGGGATAAGGATACACCCAATAGCCATATAAATAGGAAAGATATGCTAGAAAAGGAGTTTCCATATAACAGGGGGTGTTTCTGAGAGGATTATAGGAAGGGGAGGCTTGCTAGAAACTGCCAGCATGATCTTGCACCAAGGGACTTGACCTCTCCTTAGCCCTCAAAGGTGATTTTATCTCTTCTCCAAGAGGTTGGGGGAGTTCGATTCCATTGTGTATGGGAATGGGACATTGGGGAACAAGCCCAACTGAAAAACCCTCCCAAAAACATGGAATTATTTTTTTGTGTGTGTGATTTTTGAGGGCATCCACGGGTTGCAAGCTTGAGAGTCGCGTATTTCCATGATTTGCACTAGATAAACCCACGGATATGCTCATAAGGTATGTTTTTTAAATTATTTTGGAGAAGTAACTTGGGAAAATGTCTAGCAAGCTTTGGGAAAGAGTTAAGCCATGGCGCAAATGTGTAGGTGTGGCATTTTTTGCTATAAAACTTAGTATCATATGATTATGATATTCTTTTTTCTAGCCAAAACATGTTTATGATTAGTAGATTAAAGGCTCAGTTTGTCAGGATGTTTTAGATGAAGGATCTAGGAGCAACAAAAAAAATATTAGGCATAGGTGTACACAAAGATGGGAAAAATGGTAAGTTGTGGTTATGAAAACAAAATTCTATGGAGAAGATATTGATGAGGTTTAATACAAACATTGTGAAACCGATAAATATCCATTTATCTTTCCATTGTAATATTTCTTCAAGTTTATGTCCTGGTAGTAAGGAAGAAAATGATTATTTTTCTCATGTACCAATTCTAGTGCAGTAGTAAGGTTGATGTTTGTGATGAAATGTTCAAGACTATATATCTCACATGCAGTTGGTGTTGTCAGTGGCCGCATGGAAAATCCATAGCATTGGAAATGGGTTCTTTGGTATCTTAGAGGCACAAGTATCACCTACATTGATTGCAATGATTTAGTCTATCGTTATGTTGATTTAGATCTTGTAGGATATTTTGATAAGAGGAGATATGCCTCAAGTTATTTCTTGCATGAATGCAATGATTTATTGTGTAAGTTTGGACAAGTGTAGGACAAGGTGTTCTATGATAGTCAAGTGTTGTGCATTTTCCTAATAGTCCAGCATATCAAAATGGGACAAGGCATCATTTTGTAAGACAAGTTGTTGATGAAGGTGGAGTGGTCCATACTCGAGAAAATTGTGTATACATGTTCACTAAACCAATATTGTTAGACAAGTTGTGGTGGTGTTTGGATTCTCTTAGTTTGCAAAAGAAGGTGATGAACGAACCAGGAAAAGGTATCGGGTAAATGTTTTTCAAGGTGGAGATTATTAAAATGTGACAACAATCAATTAAAATAAATGTAAAAACTAAAATTTACGTATGTAAATATCTGGTGATGTTGGTTTATGAAACTGGTGGAAGTTTGTATAACAGGTGGTAGTTCTCATAACTATGCAACAGTTCCATGATAGATATATATCTATGAATCCCTAGAAATGTATCTGGTGGTAAGCCTACTTGTAATCCTATCTTGAATAATAGATATACTGATATCTTTCCCATGGATGTTTACTTGACACACTGTCAAAGATTTACCACATAAATCTTGTGTATTATCTAAATTATTGATTTGTCTTTATTGTCATTTTTCCAGCATTTATAGTTATATTTAGGCTCTCATTATGCTTTGCAATTGAATTGTATGGACCCCTCAAACTCAATATTTTTCAATGAAAATTTGAAAATATATATATTATAAATAGTTCTTATATATCGTGTAAAATGTGTATACTATAACTCTCAATATTAGCTATGCACAAATCAAAACATTGAACCCTTATTTCTAGAAATTTTTATGTGTAATCTCTAAAAAGATGTGGCTTAGACACAATAATTAATCTCAACAACCCTTTATGAAATTTAGTGAAAATATAGAGGAATATTTCCTCTACGACATATCCAAATTTCACACTGTAACTCCAAAGTACGAAAGTGCGCTAATCAAAATACTAGTCTTGTGCCAGCACATAAATAAAATATGGAATACATGTACGACATAATTTTTATGAAATTTGGTGAGAATTTATAAATATGTTTCCTTAACATCCTATCAAAATGTCGAACATTGATTCCAAAATACAAGCATGCATTCATCAAAATGTGAAATTATTATTTGCATATAAATTTATCTGCATGTTATTTTTGAACTTGAGTGCAACGTCTAAATTCAAGATTTTGTTAAAAAAATGTTGTGAGAATATTTAATATGATATCCTTTACAACATATTCAAATTTCATATTTTAACTCTAATGAATATGAATTCACAAAAAATATTACCAACCCACCATCCACATTGAAAGTTTTAAAAAACTTAAAACTAAAACAAAACCAAAAATATTTTTTGAGTATGAAAATTTTCCCCAACCCTAAAAATAATCTTAAATAACATAAATATAATAATAATAACAAGAAAATAATTTAATTATATATATATAACTTCAAAAATATTAGAAGTTTTTATTTTATTTTTAAAAATTGCAAAATTTAAATTTTATTTAAATATATTTTCATAGTCCTTCGGATTAATGTTTCTCTCTTTAAAAGAAATCAAAAGAAAAAAGATGATCATATTTCATGTTAATGTTATTTTATTTTTTTTAATGTTATTTTATTTTTTTTAATTTTATTTTAAAAAAACAAAACTTTCTAATTCCTCTTTAAAATATTTTTTAAATCTTTTAAAATTTTATAAAATAATTAAAAAAAAAAACATATTTAATGTAAATTTAAACACATCATATAGGAAATACAAAATGCTTTGTTGTTCGTCGACCAAGTTTTGGAAAATCTTGGTCATGTTTGACCTATTTTGGGACTTCGACAGGTTGGTCGAAGGCGAAGCGCCCAGGCGAAGCGGAGATCGCGGGATCTCGCCCTCTTTTTACGGGCGTTTTGGGTTTAGGGCTTATGTAATGGGTATGGAATGTCGGCCCATGGGTTTACCCATGCTTAGGCCCCATTTGTAAATGTATAAATAAGTAGATAGGCAATGTAAGAAGAAGCCAATCTACTAAGTGTGAATAGTTGTGGATGCTCCATGCATACTATGTAAACTTGCAGAGCTAAGTGCAAGTGATTGTAAGAAACTTGTATGCAGATTGTAAGAAGGCTTTGTGCTTAAACCTAGCTCGGGGAAGGAGGATCTGGCGAGGTGCGCGCAGATCTCCTGTCCTCTGCGGAGTAGGGTTTTGATTCTCTATGCCTTTAAGAAGCTTGATAGAAGATAATAAAGAAGATAAGAGTTGGTGGATGTAGCCCCACACTGGGGTGAACCACGTATATCCTGTGTTATGGTTGCTTTGTGCATTATGGTTGTTATATTTCTTATGTGATTGATGCTTAGTGCAATAATGTATGTTTAGGCAAATTTGATAGCTTAGTGCTTAGTGATATGAATAAGATGCTAGATATGATCTATTTCCTTATGCTAAGTGCTTAGATGTGTTAGATCTGGTCGAACACCATGTTTCTCTGTAATTAGGGTTCTATCTGTGAAGTGAATAATGGTTGAATACTAATGAATGGTAACTGCTAAGTGCTTTTCTAGGCTAATGTAATTACAAATCTGTGTCCCAACTAAGGTTGTAGACACTTGAGTCCTATAACCACCCCTGACTCTACCTCGGGTGAGACTTCATCTGCTTCGCAGGTGTTGCTGAAAGGGCCGGTAGTTAGGGTTTTGCTGGTGCGTTGTTGAAGCATTGAAATTTGGGTCTTCCCCTGTGTCAACAAATGATTCTGTTGTCGGGACGTGAAACTGTGATTGCTAGGAACTGAAGAAAAGAAAGCTCTGTGCGTAGATCTACTACTTTAGTGTGCAGTATTCTACTTGACTTGTGAAGCTCTGTGTTAAGAAGAGAAGTTTGAACTGAAGAAAAGAGGTAAGATCTTGAAGATTTGTTCTCTGAGAAAGGTAAGATAAGCGAAAAATTTTGTTCCGAAAGAATGAATCTAGGTATGTTTGATAAATTTTGTCCTAGTCTAAAAACTAGGGTACAGCTAGAAGAAAGAAGATTTGATATGAATAGATCTGATAGAAATAATGAAAGGTATGTTATCCCTATGCATAGAAAGAATGATTAGACTAACAAATGGATGCAGGATCTTAGAAAGAATTTTTTGCAAGTTAGTTACTATGATCTCATTGCGCAGTACAGGAAAGGTTGGGGATCGTTTAAAACAAAGAGAGGATTAACTCTTTTCTATAGCTGTAGAAGACCGATACATCTTGCTAAGTAATGCCCTGGTAGAGGTTCTAGTTGTCTTTGTTGTAAAGATATGGACCATGAAGTTTTGGATTTCCCTAGAATGATTGCAAAAGTTGAAAAGATGAATATGAGCCAAGAAAACTATGAGACAAGCCAAGAAACTAAGAATATGATAGAACCCTAGAAAGAATCAGAGACTGTATTACTATAGATGAAAGAAACCCTAAATGATCACAGAGACACCAATCTATCAGAGATCTTAAAAGACAAAGAATGCATAGAAGAAAGAATAGGAGACTTCAACATAGACTATGTTCTGGATGAGGAAACATAGGTGAATATCATGACGGAAAGAACTTGGGAAATTTTGGGAAAACCTGTTATGATTCTCTCATTGGGAGGAATAGGATTATTTCGAGGAAAGTTAATCAACCTATTTGGAAGGCTTACCCAGACATCTATGAGTGCTCATGGAATTTCGACAGAGGAAGAATTTGAGGTCATTAAGTTTATTGAGAACAACACCCCATTTTCTATGCTATTAGGAAAAACCTGGATTAAGAAAGATCAAAGTCGAAGAAAAGAAGAGGAAGCCCTAGAATAGAAAAAGAAAGAACTAAGAGATTCCATGGCTAGGAGAATAGCGCACTCACTGGAAGAAAAAGAGAATCAGTCGAAGCTACTAAGGACCAAAGATATGGATGTCGAAGTTGAAAGGACATAGGAATATTGGAGACACCTGTCTGTACAAGAGAGTAGAGCACCTACCGCAGAAAGAGAAGAAGTATTACACTCGAACCCTATGAAATATCGTCAACAACGCGAAGTTACTATGCCAAGAGAAGATAAGAAACAAAATGGGAAGAAGAACCCAGTAAATCGGATTACAGGAGAAAAGGCTAGAAAGCTCAGCAAGAAGAAAGCAAAGTTAGAAAAATTGCAAGAAGCTCCAGAAAGAACTTCGCAGAAGGAAGGTTTCCAGAATTTGAAATTCGTCAGAATATCAGTACAACACAGAATGGCACTTCACCATGGCGGAGAAATATAATCGTTGGAGGCATTATGACTGTTAGACCGACGCTCCCGAATGGTTAGAAGAGCAGTTATGGACCAAAAGCTCGCCATTGAGCCGTTCGAGCCACTAGCTGCGAAGTTCACCATGATCTGGTATTCAAGTGATATGGGGAAACAATGGCAGTCGAATGCAGTATTCCATACCTACTACCTGCAGCTGAAAAGGGATATTGAGTCTTTCCCTCGTATGATGTCGAACACTCTAGACAGGTTCAGGCCCCTTATGAATTTCTCCACAAATAGGAATTTTATTTATATCACTGTGCACGCAGATGAAAGTAAAGAAGAACTTCAGTCCTACTACAAGCTCACAGAGGAGGACTTGGAAGAAATCACTAAGGAATGGCCCATGGAGTTTCTTATACCATTCGACCAAGCAAAATTGTCCGACCCCGACCTCATTGGAAGTCTAGTGATTACTCGTGAAGAGTACGATGCACCCAGCAGTAGCAGGAATAAAATGAAGGAAGATGCCCAGGAAATATGTAGCACATCAGAAGAAACTGCATCAGATTCACCTAACAGAGGAGGAGATGACAAAGTGGAAAAAGAAGAGAAAGAAGGGAAAGAAGACAAGCAGAAGCAGGGCGAAGTAACACTGCCACAGAATCCCCCTGATGACACAGAGCCATCTAGGAAAAGAAAGGTTTCCCCAACAAAACCTACATCGCGGAAGAAGTCCAAATCTAGTAAGATGAAGCTGCAGACTGTGCTTACGGTTGATGACTTCGACTTCATTATCGCAGCTATATCAAACGCCTCGAAATATATTTTGCAGAGAACTGAAGAAAAACAAGAAACCATGTATGAAATAATTGAAGAAGAACTGAGAGGAGTAAAACAATCCCTTCACTCCATCCGTGCAGTGTCCACTGCGCCCCTGCCATCAGATGAAACAGATTTGGGAGATGAGCCTGCCCAACTCCGTAGAATAGTTGATGCGACTGAAGCTTGCCTTTGTCGCGTGCAAGAAGAAAACGAAGAGGCCACAGTGGCCCTGAAGTAAGCACAAGAGGAAGTGATAGAGAAACGCCAAGTTGCGCAACAAGAGAAGGACGCCCTCCAAACCAAGTTCGAAGAGGATAAAGCACAAATCCAGAAGGAGACAGAAAATATTCTCGCGGAGAAAGTTGGAGTCAAAGAAGCAATCCGCAGAGCACTTCGCTCTGTGACGGGATTAGATAAAATGAAGGAAGACCCAGTGGAGAATCAAGTGGCAAATCTTGTTGAAGCCATTCAGCAACTTCAACAGAAGGTCACAGAACTAGAGCTACAAACAGTGCCAAGCACTCCACAAGAAGTGCGAGACCAGAGAGAAGCAACTTATCGGAGCACAGTTGAAAGTATCAAAGCATTAGCCATGGAATGTAAACAACTAAGCAGTCACAGTGTGCATACTTATGAGTGACTTACCGAGGACCCTGAACTGAAGACACTAGAGTCACAACTCCAGGAGGAAAAGCAACAAGCAGTAGTAGTACAATCGTAGTTGAATCCCTTGTCAGCGGTCGAGTGAATGAAAAGATTCCAAGAATAGCGCATAGATCAACAACAGGTCCATGCCCTACAAAGCAGAGCCATGGAAGTGACTCAGAAGCTCCAGCCAGTACAGGATGCAGCTTGCCTAATTTTTTAGGAGATTGAAGGACGAGGAGCAGAACTAAAACAAGCAGCCATTGCAGTCAAACAATGCTTGGAAGGACATGTGACTGAGGCAGTTATTCAGGAGTTCGTCGAGCAAGAGGCTTTGGCGAAGCAGCAGGTCGAAGCATCTCGAGCCAATATCGATGCATTTGAGGCAGAGTTACTTAGAGCGGAGTGATTTGGGACTAGTCACATGTGAGTGTTGGGGGCCTGTTGGCCCTCGACCAATTTTTGTAGAACCTTGGTCATGTTTGACCTATTTTGGGACTTCGACAGGGTAGTAGAAGGCGGAGCACCCAGGCAAAGTAGAGATCGCGGGATCTCACCCCCTTTTTACGGGATTTTTGGGTTTAGGGCTTATGTAACGGGTATGGGATGCTGGCCCATGGGTTTCCCTATGCTTAGGCTCCATTTGTAAATGTATAAATAATTAGCTAGGCGATGTAAGAAGAGGCCAATGTGCTAAGTGTGAATGGTTGTGGATGCTTTGTGCATACTATGTGTTAAGAACTTGCAGGCTAAGTCCAAGTGATTGTAAGAAACTTGTGTGCAGATTATAAGAAGGCTTTGTGCTTAAACCTAGCTCGGGGAAGGAGGATCTGGTGAGGTGCGCGCAGATCTCCTGTCCTCTGTGGAGTAGGGTTTTGATGCTCTGTGCCTATAATAATCTTGATAGAAGATAATAAAGAAGAGAAGAGTTGGTGGACGTAGCCCCACACTGGGGTGAACCACGTATATCTTGTGTTATGGTTGCTTTGTGCATTATGGTTGTTATATTTCTTATGTGATTGATGCTTAGTGAAATAATGTATGTTTAGGAAAATATGATAGCTTAGTTCTTAGTGATGTGAATAAGATGCTAGATCTGATCTGTTTCCTTATGCTAAGTGCTTAGATGTGTCAGATCCGGTTGAGCACCGCACTACTCTGTAATTAGGATTTGATCTGCGAAGTAAATACTGGTTGAATACTAATGAATGGTAACTGCTAAGTGCTTTG
This sequence comes from Picea glauca, assembly GCA_000966675.3. Lineage (NCBI taxonomy): Eukaryota > Viridiplantae > Streptophyta > Pinopsida > Pinales > Pinaceae > Picea > Picea glauca. The sequence continues at coordinate 417,823 of JZKD02S1743600.1, read as the reverse complement.
CTAGGCTAATGTAATCACAGATATGTGCCCCAGCTAAGGTTGCAGACACTTGAGTCCTGTAACCACCCCTGCCTCTACCTCGGGTGAGACTTCATCTTCTTTATAGGTGTTGTCGAAAGGGCTGGTAGTTAGGGTTTTGTTGGTGCGTTTTTGAAGCGTTGAACCCTGGGTCTACCTCTGTGCCAACATGCCTTATAACCTGAAAATTTTTCATGCCTCCCTCGCATATTTGTTAAGATTTATCTTTGGAATACCCAACTTTGTCAATACTTCCTAGTTTTTTCATACCATTTATCTTTCTCATTTAAGTAAGATGCCAGCCAATTTGCAAAAACAATGGAAATATTCCTTAAATAAATGAATAAACATGAATAAATGGCAAAAAACGTTTCCCAATACAAAAATGCATGAATCCAATATAGTAAAATAAATGAAAAATGTAAAAATTAAGAATAGAAGCAATGATGAAAAATTGAATACAAGTCATTTTATTTAAAAGATGGTTATAGTGTTTTATATTATTGATATTTTCACCTATATTTACATATTTCTTGTAATTGAAATAGACAATATTTGATGATGATGATGAACGTCTACTGAGATTGAATTGGTCTATCGGACCTTAAGAGGGTAAGGGATTACTTGCAATTCTTTAAAATTTTGTTTATGTGCTCAAAAAGCATTAAGAGAATCTTTCCAAGATCACCATAGTTTTGTTGAGTTAAAAGGTTAGGAAGGTTGGTAATGTGACAAATATTTTGAAATTGAGATCTAATCTGGGTATAGGCTGGACAATCTAAGAGAAAATATTTTTCATCTTCAACCTTCTTAGTGTCACAAAGGTGAAACACTCTTTCATCCCATGGTGTTTTAGGAATTGACCAACGCCCAGTTTCACTATGGAGCTCGTGAGAATGTGTTCTTATCTTAGCAATGCTTATTTTTTTCTTTATACTTGTTCAAAACAAAAAGATAATTTTGATGTTCTAGATTAGGGTTGATTACATCCTTATAATAACTCAATTTTCTTTTTTCCTCTAACTCTTTGTCACACCACATTTTCTTCTTAAATTTTGATTTAATAATATTTTTAATAGTATCCTTATTCTGCAAAATGGTCTCTTCCATGGTTCCCCAATGGCTTAGCCAAGACTGGACATGTTTATGCCATCCTCGCTTGAGTTGAAGGTGGTTACGAATGGATTTTGAAGCATTTTTAGGAAGTCTCTTATCTTCCATGTTGTTTAATTTTTTCTTATACATTAAGTATCTAGTCATAGCCATGGTCTCAATGGGGAAAGGATTGCCTCTAAGAGGAGGATGGGATAAGGCATATTTCCTTTAATTTTGAGATTATAGGTTATAAAATTCCTTTGGATTTTCTCTATCTAACTCCAAGATTCACGAGAGATACTGCATCCCCATACTTCACATCCATATAGAATAACAGGTGTAACAAGAGTCTCATTAAGGAGTTTCTTCTTATCCCATATCCAAAGAGCAGTTGATTGACAATTGTTCTCAAGCCCATAATAATATTTCCATTCCCCATCCCCCAATAATCCTTTTCTCAATGCTGTAATTCCAGTTGAACTTGTGGTGAATATCGATTCCAAGATATTTGTATGAAGTCACTTCCTCCAAATTGTTATTGACATATACAAAGATATCATAAATGATTTAATACTTTAACTATGGTGTAAATGATGATTTTCAGTTAACTAAAACAAACTTACATTGATGCATTTTCATGTGAAATTTATAAAGATATTTTAGAATATAAACTTAGCATTAATCATTTCAAAACCTTATTTTTTCAAGTTTTTAATATACTTTTGTCATTACCTCAATCTAGTTATGTCATTACCTCATTAACAAGGTGATGCTTTCATTGTTTTCACATGTCATTGCCTTGTCAGTTGGGTGACACTTTTCTAAGATCTATGTGGATAATTTGAAGCCGATTAAGTATCCTAATCCTTATAGTAAGAAAGCTTAAGAATCATCCTACAAACCCATATTTAATCATATAAACTTATAATTTCCATGAAAAAGTTTGCAAATGAGTAAAAGCTATGAGAAATGGCTTACATCTATGAATATTTAAGTGTTTACATATAATATTTAAGTGTTTACGTATATAAAGCATGTTTTTAGATTGAATTTCTTATAGGCCAACAAACTTAATAAAACCTTAAATATGAGTTTCAGTTTTCATATTCAAACCTTAGACATGAGTTTTAGTCTTCATATTTAGGTTGAAGCACACATATTATTATATCGTTGTGCATCCCAAGAATTTAATTAAAAGGTTGTTATAAGAGTAATTGTGACATCAAGTTTAAAGAAATATTACATTTGTTTCACAATGTAACACATGTTTGCATAATGCTATATTCATCCCAAACACTTAATTGTTTACCATTGTCATTAAACACTTAATGCTTTATTATTAGAAGACATTTGAAACTTGACATCACTTAGGGCTCTACACATCATCCTTAGCATTTAATTATAGTTTTTTCTTGAGCATAAAATTAATGTTTTTCCCTTTATGTCCAATGCTTAACCCATTAATCACTAATTCTCTACGATAACCCATACTTAATGTCCAACTCCTAATTATTTATCCTTAACTCCCAAATCTTATCATTTTTTAGAGAGTACTATAATACCATTATTTATTATATATTTTCCCTTAATAATACTTAAACCATAAACCTTAATTCCTTATACCTTTATTCTATAATATAATAATAGATTTCAATTTTTAAACAAAATTAGAACTATAATGTGCAATCAAATTCAAACTACCATTTAACATTATTCATTCACATATTAAAAAAAACTAATATTAATACAAACTAAATTTAAAATATTGAAAAAATTAAAAAAATACTTGAATTTTTAAAATAAAATATTTTTTTAATTTCAAATAAATATAATTGTAATCATAATAATAATAATTAAGTTAATA
>JZKD02S1743600.1:397087-410487 GCA_000966675.3 Picea glauca | reverse complement strand
TCTTCACATTCAGCATGGTTGAAGATAAAAATCTAGGAACACGTAAATATATAAGTAGACAAAAGAATAGTTTTATTTGGAGTATATGAAAAAATTAATAGTTTGTTACATATCCCTGGAAATGTAAATGCGTTTGTCATATAGACTGGGATTGGGGCTCCCACAGACCATAACAGAAATATGTACAAGAAATAGGACTGTGGAAAGGAGTTGGACATGGTATAATGTAATACCTTAAAAGTATAAATGGTAAGATCATTTTTTGGCTATAGATTTCTACTCAGAGAAGTTGGAATAATTGAATTGACAAAGAAAGAACTATGCATTTCCCTGTTGGATTTGGGGTCAAGTTCTCTTCAATATAGTTTCTCAAAGGGGCGATGTTGATGTCATTGCGGATTTGAATGTTGAAAACTTCATTTTCTAATTCGCTTATATCAATTGAAATTTTGCACAGAGTTTCATCGATGTTTGCATTCTGTACTGAATACTGGACTAGCTAGTTGTGCACCTCTTGTTCATGATATTCAATAATGCTGTAAAAATTTTCTAAAGACAAGGCTTTCAAATTATCAACTTGTTTATCGAAAGCTTGCTTGGTTGACGCCGGTGAGTTGAGGATTAAGCTAGGGTCCTGGAAGCCGTTTGTGTTTCCTGCTAAGTCTATTTTGGTGAGCTTTGTCAATAATGTTTCTTTCTTTGATATTGCTTGCTCACATGACTAGATGATGACATACAGATTTTTCACTTTCTCTTTCCAGCATGCTTCTAATTGAGTGAGTCGTTTATTGGAAGGGAGATCATGTTGTCTTCTTTTGGTCTCTACCATGTTTTTGACATGAAAGGAAAAAGGGATGACCGTGTGCACATAGAAACTTTCTTCATTTTTAAATCTGTCTACAAAAGTAGGAGTAAGTTATGTGCCCTGCTCCCTAGGGAATCCATATTCTGTGATGTTTCCCAGGCCTTTGTAATCAGTTCCATTCTTTTGTTGATATTTTCCTTGACATATCCTCTACAGGATGCGAGGAAGTTGGAGGACCCTTTTAGATTTGTTGCAAGAGTGCACGTAGTAGCAGGCATTGCTATTCGCAAAGAACTATGAATCAATGGCATAGGAAACAAAGCTTCCTCTAATTCCTTAATGCAGTTCTTTAGTCTGGCATTTTCGGCTTCAATGAGTCCAACGGAACCATGAATAGCATCTCCAATTTCCATGTGAAGTTGAGAGATTTTGGACGCCTGCATATTGGCAAGGTCAAGTTCTGAATGATGTATTCTTTGGTTATTATTTACATCTTTTTTTTCAATGATTAATTTTTTTTATTCGGATTCGAAAACAGCATTCTGGAATACGAACGATTCATCTTCGTCAAAAATTAGGGTATCAACCATGTCCATTGAGTAGGTAGGCTGAATTTTTTCTGTGGGTTGATCAAGGTTGCAGAATATGCTTTCCAGACCAGTGTCAAGATCCATGTTTTCACTGCAAGTTTCGGGCTACTACCTCCCCTGCAATTCTTTTTCCTTGCTTTTGCATGGGAAGGTCGTGAGGAAGATGTTCACTGTATTTCTACAAAACTGTTGTAGAGATGGTGCCAGTACTTTGTCAAAACGTTGATTTTCTCCAAATGTTGCTTGAAATGAAGAACTGGAGGGGACAATATAATCCCCCAGAAACATTGCTTCCATGCATGCAAATGGAAAATATCCTCATTAATGACAATATCTATGTGTGTTGTATGATGACCTGTTAGAAGTAAAGATTAATTATTGCATACTTAGAAGTGTGAAGGTGGCAGTTACGACGAAGAACATTTAAGGAGTGAAGGTTTTGTGAATGACCCAAGGTGGCGGCGTGCGAATGACATTCCATGATATTTAAAATTAAGACTTGGAAGAGATTGGAGGTTTCTAGAAGGAAGGAAGCTGGCGGCGTGCGAATGACATTCCATGGCGTTTGAAATTAAGACTGGGAAGGGATAAGAAAAGCCTTCGCATAAATTGCATTGATGGCAGAACTTCTCGAGCCTTGTGCACATCAATGACAGCTTAGATAGTGCCTGCATGATGACCTGTTAGCATTAAATATTTAAAAAGAAGATATATATATATATATATATATATATATATACACTATTTCTTATTATGCAGATATGCGAAGGTGACGGGCACGAGGAAGAGAAAGCAAGGAAGGAATGGCCAAGTGTGAAAGTGCATAATGAAACTGATGAGTTTACAATGTTGAGGTTGAATGAGTCAGAATTTCTCAGCGAAGCAATGTACGGATGTCATTCCATACTTTGCCACTTTCGGGATGGCGGGTTCTCGGACGGGCGGGCTCAAAAAAATGCCTCTATTGTTTGGTGTTCTACAAATAGCACACACAGTTCTGCGATATACAAATAGACAAGGGGACTTGTGGGTTGGCTTATATTTTATAGACCATTGACAGTTTCTGGATCGCGGGTTCTCGGGATGGCGGGATAAAAAAATGGGGCTCTATTGCTAGGTTACTTACAAATAGCTTATGACAATAATTTGACAAGGGGGTTTGCATTCTGGCCAGCTCAACATTCTACTTCAGGGCTGGCAGGATCCCAGAAACGAGTAATACATATGAAATATGCACAGATCCCTTATTCCATACTTAGCCACTTATTTGGATCGTGGACTTGGCTCCATCCGACTCCCAGTGCATTTTTCATAATTCATGTGCAACACCAACTTTATGGTTACCAAACTGGTGTGTGTAGAAATGAGGCAAAATTAGATATGTACCTTTATTAAGTACCGACATCAGATTTTAACACCATGTACCCATATCGCATTCCATACTTGCGGGTTCTCGGGCGGCAGGGGTCAAAATAAAGCCTTCTATTGTTCTGTGTTCTACAAATAGCACATACAGTTCCGTGATATACAATTTGACAGGTGGACTTGCGGGGTGGCTGAGATTTTAGACGCCATTATTTAGATTGCGCATTTGCGAGCTGCACAATATGCCTCTAATGTTTCCTGTCCTACGAATAGCCGTTATGGTTGGGCAATATAAAAATTCACAAGTGGACTTGCGGGGTGGCTGGACCAACATTGCATCTGTTGGATGGCGGATGTGCAGGGTAGTTTCCTCTATGCACAAAACAAAAAAAAAACATAGCTGCAAATAAGTTTGACAAACACAGAGAAAGTGAACGAAAAAATGTTTACTGTGGAACACGGGCAGGAAAAGGGTGCACCTTTGCATGGTTTGGTCTATGTGTGTGGGTAGGAGTTCTTTGCGTCCTCTACTTTTCCTGTCTGTTTCTATGAAGAAAATTACAAAGAAAAACGGATATGAACATAATTTTAGATGTTAAGAAAAAGGAAACTACTATGTACATATAAAAAAAAAAAAATAGAATACGTTGAATAGAGTCAAAAATAGTTTTTGGGAGGATGTACCTTCTTTTTTCTTCTGCACAATGTAAATTTTATAATTCGATTAGAACACCATCTAGAGCGATGTGTGTTCAAATCAGATATACAGATATGCTTTGAAACATATAAATATGACTTTGCAATAACTTTGATGTATATGTCATAATTCAAGTGCAATACCAATTGTATCGTGATCAGACCAATATGTGTCTAAGACAAGCATATTGTATTGAGGAATGGGCACATTGGACCAGACATGGTCAATTAGTGCATTTTGCAGATGGACTGTGTTGTTCACAAGAAAGCGGAGACTGTATTTGCACATGTAGTTTTCCAATTCTTTTGTTCTTCCAGTATTTTGTAGCATATCGATATTGAAGTCTCCTACAAGTACAATGGGTCCGTTCAGATGGAAATGGGTCAATGCATTGGAAATAGCATGTACTATGTTGGAGAATGTTGCATGGGGAGCAGCATACAGATTTAGTATTGCAACTTATGTTTCATGAGAAAAAAAAATTGCAAGCACCAGCTCAACATTGTTTTCTTCGATATGTATATGGTCCAAAATTGGTAGATGTTTTTTCACCAGTATCATGACCCCATGTGTAATGTAACTTGATATGCAATTGTGATCTGGGAATTGTTTGTTTTGCGTGCATAATGCCATGTGTGTTTCTTGCAAGCACAGAATATCGGATTGCATTATATCATATTCATTCAGTATATCATCCATGTGTGCATTTAAGCTGCATGTGTTAAGCAAGAGAATTGATACAGATGAATTTGTTTGTATGGATTGGTAATCATAATGTAGTTTCCATTTTGCGGTGGTCCTCAGTCGTTCCATTTCAATATCAACTTTATGTTTCACTTTGAAGTTATCTTTTGTGAGAGGACTTAGTAAATACAAGGACTCTATGCTTCTAACACAGGACAGTGCTATGTATACAAGTCCATGTATCTGAATTCCAGTAGGCTGAAAAGCAACTTTATCAAGTGTTAGTCCTTGTGATCTATGGACTGTACGTGCACATGCAAGTTTAATCGGAAACTGTTTTTGAATATTCAGTTGACATGTTTTTGCTGATGTTGATACTGGCTTCGATATTCGTAAAATAGGTGTCCAATTGCTTCCAGTATTTGAATTATATAGATAAGACAACTTGCTTGATTGTCGCTTGCCTATATGTGGTTCATGGAACTTAATCCAAAGGACATCCACTTTTTCTGTCTCGGTATAGCCTTTCAGTATTCCATCTGCACCATTCACCAAGCCATCCTGTGAGTCATAGTTGTGGGCATATATTTCAACCAACATTTCTAATTTGAGGACAAGCTGCAAAGGCAAAGTGACTGAATTTTCATGCCGTGGCACATTTCCATGGTTGTTTTCTTCCAGGTCAATGGAATTGATGATGATATCATCGCCAAGCATTAGGGAGAGCATGTGGCTGTTATGGTTTGCAACATCCTTATTTATATAGAACAGGTAAGGGAATGTTGGGTCTGTTGGTGCAAGTCGTAAGCATCTCAAATTGATATGGGTCAAGTCATCATGTGTTTGGTTGTTGGTGCACATTCTATTCAGAATTGCAATGAATGTTTCATCTGTTTGGCACATTGTAGTATGCAACTCAAAGCATTTAATATTGTCTCTCCAGAAGTCATGGGTGACGGTTTCCATGTTGACTGTGGGTTGTTCAAATATCAAAGAATCTTGGATGGGTTGTGCCTGGTAAAGATCCCCACAAAATATCATGTCAATGTTTCCAAAGTATTTCGTCTGCACATGTTTTATGCTTCTTAGTTGGTTGTCAATGGAATACAAGAACCGACTCCCAATCAAAGATGCCTCATCTATAAAGACAAGTTGGAGTTCCTCATAAATCTTAGATAGTGTATCCAACATTTCCTTGGTAAGTGGAAGAAACTGTGACTTGTTAAAAGGCATTAAAAATGCAGAGTGGACTGTTGTTCCAAAAGCATTGTATGCAGATTTTCCTGTGTATGCAACTATTTGTCCCTTTGGTTTCATAGGATCAGAGGAATTTTTTGAATCATAGATTCATATAAGCATTTGGAACAACGCTTTTGCTGTGAATGTCTTGCATGTTCTTGCTCCGCCTGTAAGGAACACGTGCACAGGAATGTTCATGTTCAAGCATTTTTTAAGAGCAATATTATTTACAATTTTTTGTTGTTCACGATTCAAAAGACATCTTATTCTGTGGTATTCATTATTGTCAATTAGGAAAGGATGTTTTGTAACTTGAAAACCAAGATTGATACGTTTTTCAATTCCAGTTGCTGGAGGACGAGGCAAATCTCCTTGTAAGTCATAGGACTCAGAAGAAGTTCTGGTTGTTTTGGGGTCTCTGAATGTGTCATCATGATCGCCAAGGTTTTCTAGGTCATTAAGTGCAACCTCTAGATCACCCCATATTGGATTAACATTGAAGGTAAATCTAGCTTCATTGATGTGCACCATAGTCTCAGACGCAACATACGCAGCCTCCCATGTATAGAATTTATGCATTAATGTATCTTCGTTTTCATCGAACGGAACGTACAACAACAGTTTTTCTCTACAATAGTTTTCATAGTCACAATGTTTGTTGTATTTGACAAATCGTATGACAGAGGGTTTTTTTCTTTTTGATATGGGTGCACCATTTTTTTTGTAATGCGATACGAATTCTGCTAAGCAAATATGCCTAATAGGAGATGGACGTTGGATGTAATAATCAATAATAGAGCAACATAACACGTCCTCTGAATTGTTGGGCTCTTGTTGCAACAAAACCGGTGGTTTAAGGACAAATGTGCATTTTTCAAGTGGAGATGTGTTTATGAAGACACATTTTCTTGAACTACTAGTGAGGGGCAAGGAAAGTGCAATGTGAACTGCTTGTTGAGCAGACATTTGTTGAAGATTAAGCAATGTATTTCCAAGTGTGTGTATCATGTGTATGGCATCAATATGAGTTATTTCATGTTCTTTGTGTATTTTTCTGAATGCACTTGTCATAGATTTGTCAATCTTCATCGTATACGAGGTACAGTATGATGTTGCAGCATATGCATTCAACACGTACTGCGCATATGTATTTTCTTTCCACATAACTGGCATATCCTTGGATAAATTGTTGTTCCAAATATGGGAGAGTTTTTTTTTAAGGAAAAGTGTTGGTTGCCTAAGCATACATTGTATGGCTTGGATGTACTCATCTTCTGAAATATTTACCTGTGTCAAGAAGGCATCAAAGCTCATCATTTCGTCAAATCCCCCTTCTTCTAGAAATGCGAACAAGGATTTAGATTTCTCAACAACAACATTTTCCTCTACACTAACTGGCTCTATGATTCTTGTAGCTCTCATTGGCGGCACGAGAAAGTTGTATCTGCAATGTGAGTTTTTTCGTTTTCTACAACTTCTTGTATGGTAATGTCTATGGAATTTCTCAAGTTATGGATCCAAATGATCTGTGTTGCATGTTATGTATTTATGCACAAATTGTTCGATCTCTGAATTGTTATCGGCTCCATACACTGGTGCATCCTCTATCCACAACAGTGCGTGGTCATGTTCATTTCCCCTATTCTGGAATTTAGTGACAAAAAAGTAGTCTGATATTTTTCCGAAAAATGTTTCATCATGGAATATCAATTGTCTCAAAGCATTTATTCTATTTCTATAGTAGCGAGTACATGTCACTGGGTCTTTTCTTATGAGGTAGTCAATGTCACTATTTTCCAGTGTATTGGTTTCTTTTTTACGTTTCCTCTTCTTATGTAGGTTAGATACCACAACCACCAATGGATCCCAGCAGTGCTCTACACTTGTAAATGTGATGAAAAATGTTGGCGGGCCTAATTGCCAGATCATTGCAAAAATATTTATTTTTTTTGTTGCAAATAGTCAGGAGAGGTGCGGATGTTTTTGAAATCTATGTATCTAATATCAGATTTCAAAATTTTTTCTAAGTTAACTTTGTACTTCACATCCTTCGTGAACTACTTTCTTCCTTGTAACTGGCCTTTTCTTATTCGGACCCACATGCAGGACATAATTTTCTCTATTATTATGCGCATTGTCTTGAAAAACAAATTTGTTATGTGACAGGAGAAGCAACCGCTTGAATGTAGCAGCTCCCATCGGACTATTTTCTGATAACTAAATCATTCTGTAATATCAGTGCCACGTGGATCTCCATAGAAGAGTGCTAGAAAGTTCATTTCCTCAACGAATTTGTCCTTGAATATTCCAAGTGGACGTTACCCCTCGATAGGTGCAATTTCGACAATTTTGTCTTGCAAGTCACGAATGTACTGTGAATCAGTGAATCCATGCACCAATGTTTAAGCAGCTATTTCATTGTTCGATTCATCACTTACATCAAAATCACTAGGGATTTTCAAGAGTATCTAAAGAGTTTCCATGTTCTTCTGTGAGAACACTGTTCCAGTTGGCATTTATGCAAATGTTCTCTGCTTTGTACAAGGCTCTGGAACATAATTCCTTTAATGCTTTCATAATAGCATGCACACACACTTTGCCTGTCTGATAAGAATTTTTGTATCGCAAGCGTCTTTTCAGAGCCACGGCGATTGTAATTGTATTATTAATAGATTGTGGCAACGCTTTTTGCACAACATCTAGTTGAACAGGCACATTAATAATTGATCCTGTTAAGCCCATTTGGGGTCATTTATAGCCCCAAGGTATGATTTGGGCAAATGCAATTCACAGAGACACAAGTATCTCCTCGAGTTTCGTAAGTGCACTTGCATCTGCTAGTGTTGTATTACATCTTATTCGGTCAAGGGTTGCAAACTGTGGCAGTTTTCCATTTTCAAGCGATCGTTTGCATGGAAGACAAACTTTCGCACTGGAAAATGATTTATCCTGCGTTGTCAAGCGGAGGTATTCTTCTTGCAAATCAGGCGTGAAAGACTTATTGTTTTTTGAAAAATTCAATTGTTCACAAATTGCACATGCAATGGAAGGAGTGTCTTTCATTTGTTTCATGTAGTTTTGTCTTGCATTTTTCTTTCGCAGGGAAGTATTCGTAGAAATTGTTTCCTGGTTTTCATTGCTAATACTGCATGGTGTTGCTTGTAGATCATGAAGTCGTACAGTTGCATCACCATTCCGGGATATGAAATCGCACCTGTTTATGCTTTGTTCTGCACGAACAAATTTCTTTACATTGTGATATGTGAGTTTCTCTCTAAAAGGAAGTGTAGCCATGTATTTTTTTCTCTCGCGCATGACCTTTTTCAAGTTGTGGTAACTTAGTCTATGTTTCTTGCCCAAGGGCAGGATGAGCTGGTGGCAACTAGGATGAATTTGAATTTCACCCAGTTTCTGAGAAACTACTTTACATTTTTTTTTCAAGGCCTCTATGACCTTATCAGAAGTCGGGCAAATTTGACGAATAATTTTTTTCAAATTGTGATAACTTACTCTACGTTTTTTGTCTAAGCGTTCTATGGCCTCATCACAACTGTCATGAATTTTATGCATGTTTTTTTTGTTCAAGACCTGTCTTCCCATAATGGATATGTGTTGTATCTGTTTTCAACGAAAGGATGTCAATTGTTCGATCGCAATTTGAATCAATAACCCAGGAATGGACAGTGGCATCTGGCAAGGGAAACCACACCTGGATATTAACCCTGAATATGATAGACAGCAATTGCAAACAGAATATCCAACCCTCCATACACCCTTTTTCATATGGAAGCACCATGTTCACAAGGTATTCCTGGCAACTTCCAACTGCCGACATATTTTCTACAAGATATGGGCAAAGGTGTTGATGCAAGCACCTAAAACCCTATTCGTTGCCGCTTATAATTGCATTGCAAAAGGACTGTATAGTGTAAATTCGCAGCAACTGAACATCAAATTCTGTTGGCACCAAACAACAAATTGCATTGAACAGACTATCTCCATAGCTAGACACAATGTTTGTTGCCAGTTGTAAACCATGGCAATCTATGCCATGCAAAATCCCTTTGCATTTCAATTGAAGGTCTTTGCAAATAACGGACAAGTAGATATGAGGACCTTCTATATTGCATATGGGAATTTTTTTGTACACCAATGGTTCATAATGGCCACTAAGGGCATTGGCATCATGGAACAAGATGCAATATGGATTGTCAGATGCAGTTTTATTGAATAGTAGATATCTTGTTTTTCTTGTCAATGACCAAATGGCAACTGATATATTCAGCCAGCTAGACATCCATCGTATACAAAATGTATCTCCCCAAAGTCCCCTCTCATGCGGAGGCAGAACTGGAGATGCAGACAACCGCATTTTTGAAAAATACGTAGTGACATCTTGTATTCCATGCAACTGCTGAAGAAAATCAGATTCCATTTCATATTCATAGGACTGCAAAGCCTCGGCATCGCCATTTTTAAAACAGGTCAAGAAATAATCTATCAATCCATTACGCATCTTGGTCGACGAATAGCAAAAATGCAATAGAACCTGGAATGTATCAAAAAGGCAATCCCCAACAGTATACGAGAATGCATCCAATCTAAAAAGTGTATTGCTATGCAAAACCACGTCAATCCTATCATGTACAATGGACTTTGTAGCTATTTCGTACAACTCAACATCTATTACCTCGTTCATCTCTTCAACTGTCACTTTGAATCTACTTTCTACATAGTTTCACTTTCTATGAAAACAGAGAAAAGCAGGAGAAAAAATTAAAAGGTAGCAAAATAGAAAAAAAAAAACAAAGTAGGGCACCGATTCCTGTATGTATCTTTGAACCTTTTTATTCTCAACTTCAATCCGCCCTAGTTCCCATAGCAGATGAGAAGAAAATAGAGAAATAAATAAAACAATAACTTTACTCAGTAGAAATAGAACAGGTATACGCAGTGTTCCCACCCACAGAATGAAAGCATACCCTGCGTATAGACCATTGTTCCCTCTTCTGATGGCTCCCAACTACTTTTCGTAAATCCCTCTACATTGCAAGATGCATGCTTTCCAGGAACAAAAACTAAGAGCACAGACAAAGATGGTGGGACCGCCACCATTGAAAAACAACAACAACAGGGAAACTTACCTGTCAACAAAGGACGACAAAGCTCAGCCCCAAAAACTGCAAACCACAAAAACAGGTCCAACAGCTTGCAAAGTTGAAAAACAACAAACTAGTCAACAACCACAAAGAGCTTGAACTGCAATTGCAGGACCTCAACTTTGCAAAGTTGAATCAAACAAGAACCAAAACCATGGAACGAAGCACCGAACAAGGATCGAACACTCGAGCAGCGATGTCGAACATGAACGAAACTGTATTGCAACCCATCTGTACAATAATCATTTAACACTGCCAAAGATGTTAGGTAAATAGTTAATACTGTCAGGACCGTCGAAGGGCATAGACCTGTGCAAGAATTTAAGAAAATATGCAGTGTGGCAAACCTGTTCTCTCGAAGCACGCAACAATAAAGCAAAAATTAGACATAGTAATATGGTAGAGAATGTATTCTACCCAGCAGAAAATGCTAAGGGAGACATTTGAACTAATGCAGGCATTAATCCACCGTCGACCAATGCATAATAAAATATATAATTCAAAAAGACCATATACTACCAAATGCTTTGGACAGATCAATATATTTAACATTGGGAATAGTGAATGCTGCAATAAGACCTCCAATCCTTTGTCCAATCGGATCTTGACAAACATGATACTTTTTATTATATTAAAATCGATGTCTTCACTTACCTTGTTCCAATAATAGACAATATGGAAATATTTATGGTCAATGCACAATCTAATACCAGGTCAACGATTTATCGATCACTATAGTCCCTCTACGCCTACAGCAGGGACTAATAACATATCTTTATCATTTGCATATGTTTAGTAGGATAAAGGATTTCCTTTATCATTTATCGAGTTAACATGCCATAAGAGATGGAACCATCATTTCCCGAGACTTCCTAACTAAAACATTAATTTAATTAATACACAATGAATAATAACTTTTTTATATTTCAAATACATCTAAAGTTTTATGCTTTGAATAGTCAAAGATTATGTGGAAAAACCAACACCTGGAATGTAAAATAGGTTCTCTTTTGTGTATGGATTAGGTACACCTTTTAAACACCACATTTTGTAATAAAATTGGGAGGGAACATAGAGGAATATGTCATAAAACATAATATAAAAATTTTACACCCTAACTCCAAGTATTGAAGGTGTGCTAGTCAAAGCATTGAATCCTTATTAGTACCTGTTTTTTGAGCTGAGGGACTATTAGTAATCGATTTTCTAATCTTTTCACATATATCAAGGTAAACAAACCAGTTTAACCAAAGTTATCAGAGATTATTTAACACTTTATTTAACTAGTTTAACACTTTTTCTAAACCAATTAAATAATTATTTATGTAGAAATGTGAGAATTTATATGTGTTGGTTATAGATTTGGACATGGTATTTAAACTCAATATATATCTTCATGAAATGTAGTGGGATAGTAAAGGAATGTGTCATATATAACATATATAAATTTCATACATTTATTACTAAGAGAGTGTGCTAATAAAAATAATAGGTTTATTTTACCACAAAAATTAAGAAATTCTAGTGTGTTGGATTTAATCATATGTATGGGACTTAAAATACATACATATATTTTAAAATTTGGTGGAAAGGTTGTTGAAGGAAAATATCCCTGCGGACAGGTAGATCTCCTCAAAGAGCTAGACTCTTAACTCTAAGACAGAAAGTTCTTATCATGGTCACTGACTTCCTTTTAGATCTAGGTGGACTAGTGAGTGAGGAGGAAGGAGAAAAGAAGTACCTTTTACAGGTGTTTGTCCTTGCACACTCCGAGTTAAGCTCCAATATTTCGCTCCTCTATGGATCCTGTAGACAAACAAAGTACAACCACTTCCTACTCTATCAAGATTAGTCCGAAATAGGTCTATCTACTAAAGAGACAAATTCATGTGAGATTGAACACGAATTAGAAAGAAACAGGGCAAGCAAATTATATTAATGAGGAAAAACCATTGCTTACTGCCATATATGAATTGCAACAGTTTCGTCAAGTCCTCCTTGTCTACCCCTTGCTCAAAAGATCCATGATCCAAATGATGATAGCTTCATCGATTGCTCCCTATGAGATCATAGGTCTCTTGCCTCTAAAATATCTTTGTTTCAGCACCACTTATAAGATCATAAGTTTGGTGTGATTCTCCTTTTCCAGTCCTCTTTCACCATTAGAAAGCTTGCTTATATAGCCTTGGAGAGGCTTTAACCACTTGAGATATCCTTGGGGAAGTTGAGGATTTGCCTCCTTCAGTTGAGGATCTGCCCTAAGAACATGGCTGGACTAGGGATTCGAGCTCAACTGCCTTCTAAGAATGAAAAGATCCTTCCCCCATTCATCTCAACAACTCAACTACTACCTAAAATAGCTAGCGCTCCCTTAAAAGGGCCATCAGAGCGTTGTAGCGCTCCCTAGTAGTGTTTAGGGGAGCGCCAGCACTCCTAAAGACACCAGCGCTCCCTCAGAAGGGCCAAAGGAGCTTTATAACGCTCCCAAACAGTGTAAGGGGGAGTGCCAGCACTCCCAGAAGAGGTATAGGGGAGCGCTCTCCTTCAAAACTTAGTTTTTGAGTGTTTTCATATGGCAAAAGGTTCATGAGCCCAGTTAACCTTTCCTCCTCTTCCAAATCAAGTGTTTGACATGTGCCAAGTGTCCTCTTGATGCCGTTTACAGGCACGACATGGGCATCATGGTAGTATGCTTTCTTTAACACTTGCGACACTTGTGAGCAAAAAGCGACACTTGCGAACCTTGTAATGATGACACTTGCGACACTATCAAAGTGAGTATTTTTTATGTGTAACAGATTGCCCCCCAAAGTATGAAGTTAGAAGACAGGAACTGATAACTGAAATGCTTTGTAGACTTT
>JZKD02S1743600.1:319179-331412 GCA_000966675.3 Picea glauca | reverse complement strand
GTGTTTAGTATTTTCATCATCACAATCCCATTTCTTAGCATTAGAGTCTGGAATTTGAATATGATATAGGAGACACGATTATATACCTTTCCACCAAATTTTAAAATATATGTATGTATTTTAATTCCCATACATATGATTAAATCCAACACACTAGAATTTCTTAATTTTTGTGATAAAATAAACCTATTATTTTTATTAGCACACTCTCATAGTAATAAATGTATGAAATTTATATATGATACATTCCTTTACTATCCCACTACATTTTATCAAGATATATATTGAGTTTAAATACCATGTCCAAATATAGAACCAACACATAAAAATTCTCAGATTTCTACATAAATAATTATTTAATTGGTTTATAAAAAGTGTTAAACTGGTTAAATAAAGTGTTAAATAATCTCTGAGAGCTTTGGTTAAATTGGTTTGTTTACCTTAATATATGTGTAAAGATTAGAAAATAGATTACTAATAGTCCCTTAGCTCAAACAACAGGTACTAATAAGTATTCAATGCTTTGACTAGCACACCTTCAATACTTGGAGTTAGGGTGTAAAATTTTTATATTATGTTTTATGACATATTCCTCTATGTTCCCTCCCAATTTTATTACAAAATGTGGTGTTTAAAAGGTGTACTTAATCCATACACAAAAGAGAACCTATTTTACATTACAGGTGTTAGTTTTTCCACATAATGTTTGATTATTCAAACCATACAATTTTAGATGTATTTGAAATATAAAAAAGTTATTATTCATTGTGTATTAATTAAATTAATGTTTTAGTTAGGAAGTCTCGAGAAATGATGGTTCCATCTCTTATGGCATGTTAACTCGATAAATGATAAAGGAAATCCTTTATCCTACTAAACATATGCAAATGATAAAGATATGTTATTAGTCCCTGCAGTAGGTGTAGAGGGACTATAGAGATCGATAAATCGTTGACCTGGTATTAGATTGTGCATTGACTAGAAATATTTCCATATTGTCTATTGTTGGAACAAGGGAAGTGAAGACATCGATTTTAATATAATAAAAAGTATCGCGTTTGTCAAGATTTGATTGGACAAAGGATTGGAGATCTTATTGCAACATTCACTATTCCCAATGTTAAATATCTTGACCTGTCCAAAGTATTTGGTAATATATGGTCTTTTTGAATTATATATTTTATTATGCATTGGTCGATGGTGGATTAATGCTAACATTAGTTCGAATATCTCCCTTAGCATTTTCTGCTGGGTAGAATACATTCTCTACCATATTACTATGTCTAATTTTTGCTTTATTGTTGCGTGCTTTGAGAGAACAGGTTTGCCACGCTGCATATTTTCTTAAATTATTGCACAGGCCTACGCCCTTCGACTGTCTTGACAGTCTTAACTGTTTACCTAACATCTCTGGTAGTGTTAAATGATTATTGTATAGATGGGTTGCAATACAGTTTCATTCATGGTTGACATTGCTGCTTGAGTGTTCGATCCTTGTTCGGTGCTTCGTTCCATGGTTCTGGTTCTTGTTTGATTCAACTTTGCAAAGTTGAGGTCCTGCAATTGTAGTTCAAGCTCTTTGTGGTTGTTCATTGGTTTGTTGTTTTTCAACTTTGCAAGCTGTTGGACCTGTTGTTGCGGTTTGCATTTTTTGGGGCTGAGCTCTTGTCGTCCTTTGTTGACGGGTAAGTTTCCCTGTTGTTGTTGTTTTTCAATGGTGGCAGTCCCACCATCTTTGTTTGTGCTCTTAGTTTCTGTTCCTGGAAAGCATGCGTCTTGCAATGTAGAGGGATTTACGAAAAGTAGTTGGGAGCCATCAGAAGAGGGAACCATCGGGAGGGGTCTGTACGCAGGGTATGCTTTCATTCTGTGGGTGGGAACATTGCATCTACCTGTTCTATTTCTGCTGAGTAAAGTTATTGTTTTATTTATTTCTCTGTTTTCTTCGCATCTGCTATGGGGACGAGGGGGGATGGAAGTTGAGAAGAAGAAGGTTCAAAGATACATACAAGAATTGGTGCCCTGCTTTGTTTTTTTTTTTTTTCTCCTGCTTTTCTCTGTTTTCATAGAAAGTGAAACTATGTAGAAAATAGCTTCAAATTGATAGTTGAAGAGATGAATGAGGTAATAGATGTTGAGTCGTACGAAATAGTTGCACAGTCCATTGTACATGATAGGATTGACATGGTTTTGCATAAAATTGCACTTTTTAGATTGGATGCATTCTCGTATACTGTTGGGGATTTCCTTTTTGATACATTCCAGGTTCTATTGCATTTCCTCTATTCGTCGACTGAGATGCACAATGGATTGATAGATTATTTCTTGACCCGTTTTAAAAATGGCAATGCCGAGGCTTTGTAGTCCTATGAATACGAACTGGAATCTGATTTTCTTCAGCAGTTGCATGGAATACAAGATGTCACTATGTATTTTTCAAAAATGCGGTTGTCTGCATCTCCAGTTCTACGTCCGCATGAGAGGGGACTTTGGGGAGATACATTTTGTATACGATGGCTGTCTAGTTGGATGAATATATCAATTTCCATTTGGTCATTGACAAGAAAAACAAGATATCTACTATTCAATAAAACTGCATCTGACAATCCATATTGCATCTTGTTCCATGATGCCAATGCCCTCAGTGGCCATTATGAACCACTGGTGTACAGAAAAATGCCCATATACAATATAGAAGGTCCTCTTATCTACTTGTCTGCTATTTGCAAAGACCTTCAATCGTAATGCAAAGGGATTTTGCATGGCATAGATTGCCATGGTTTACAGCTGGCAACAAACATTGTGTCTAGCTATGGAGATAGTCTGTTCAATGCAAATTGTTGTTTGGTACCAACATAATTCAATGTTCAGTCACTGGGACTTTACACTGTACAATCCTTTTGCAATGCAATTATAGGCGGTAACCAATAGGGTTTTAGGTGCTTGCATCAACACCTTTGCCCATATCTCGTAGAAAATATGTCGGCAGTTGGAAGTTGGAAGGAATACCTTGTGAACATGGCACTTCCATATGAAAAAGGACGTATGGAGGGTTGGATATTATGTTTGCAATGGTTGTCTATCATATTCAGGGTTAATATCCAGGTGTGGTTGCCCTTGCCAGATGCCACTGTCCATTCCTAGGTTATTGATTTAAATTGCGATCGAACAATTGACATCCTTTCGTTGAAAACATATAGAACACATATCCATTATGGGCAGACAGGTCTTGAACAAAAAAAACATGCGTAAAATTCATGACAGTTGTGATGAGGCCATAGATCGCTTAGACAAAAAACGTAGAGTAAGTTATCACAATTTGAAAAAAATTATTCGTCAAATTCGCCTGACTTCTGATAAGGTCATAGAGGCCTTGAACAAAAAACGTAAAGTAGTTTCTCAGAAACTGGGTGAAAGTAAAATTCATTCCAGTTGCCACCAGTTCATCTTTCCCTTGGGCAAGAAACGTAGACTAAGTTACCACAACTTGAAAAAGGTCATGCGTGAGAGAAAAAATACATTGCTACACTTCCTTTTAGAGAGAAACTCACATATCACAATGTAAATAAATTTGTTTGTGCAGAACAAAGCATAAACATGTGTGATTGCATATCCCAGAATGGTGATGCAACTGTATGACTTCATGATCTACAAGCAACACCATGCAGTAGTAGCAATGAAAACCATGAAACAATTTCTATGAATACTTCCCTGCGAAAGAAAAATGCAAGACAAAACTACATGAAACAAATGAAAGACACACCTTCCATTGCATGTGCAATTTGTGAACAATTGAATTTTTCAAAAAACAGTAAGTCTTTCATTTGCAAGAAGAATACCTCTGCTTGACAGCCCAGGATAAATCATTTTCCAGTGCGAAAGCTTGTCTTCCATGCAAATGATCGCTTGAAAATGGAAAACTACCATAGTTTGCAACCCTTGATCGAATAAGATGTAATACAACACTAGTAGATGTAAGTGCACTTACGAAACTCGAGGAGAGACTTGTGTCTCTGCAAATTTCATTTGCCCAAATCATACCTTGGGGCTATAAATGACCCCAGATGGGCTTAACAAGATCAATTTTTAATGTGCCTGTTCAGCTAGATGTTGTGCAAAAAGCATTGCCACGATCTATTAATAATACAATTACAATCGCTGTGGCTCTGAAAATACACTTGTGATACAAAAATTCCTATCAGATAGGCAAAGTGCGTGTGCATGCTATTATGAAAGAATGAAAGGAATTATGTTCCAGAGCCCTATACAAAGCAGAGAACATTTGCATAAATGCCAACTGGAACAATGTTCTCACGGAAGAACATGGAAACTCTGCAGATACTCTTGAAAATCCCTAGTGATTTTGATGCAAGTGATGAATCGGACAATGAAACAACTACTGAAACATTGGTGCATGGATTCACTGATTCACAGTGCACTCGTGACTTGCAAGACAAAATTGTCGAAATTGCACTTGCCGAGGGGTAGCATCCACTTGGAATATTCAAGGACAAATTCGCTGAGGAAATGAACTTTCCAACACTCTTCTATGGAGATCCACATGGCATTGATATTACATAACGATTCAGTTATCATAAAATAGTTCGATGGGAGCTGCTACATTCAAGCAATTGCTTCTCCTGTCACATACCAAATTTGTTTTTCAAGACAATGTGCATAATAATAGAGCAAGTTCTGTCCTACATGTGGGTCCGAATAAGAAAAGGCCAGTTACAAGGAAGAAAGTTGTTCGCAAAGGATGTGAAGTACAAAGTTAACCTAGAAAAAATTCTGAAATCTGATATTGGATACATAGATTTCAAAAACATTCACACCTCTCCTGACTATTTGCAACAAAACAAAAAAAATATTTTTGCAATGATCCGACAATTAGGCCAGCCAACATTTTTCGCCACATTTACAAGTGTGGAGCACTGTTTGGATCCATTGGTGGCTGTGGTATCTGACCTGCATAAGAACAAGAAACATAAAAAAGAAACCAATACAATGGAAAATAACGACATTGACTACCTCATAAGAAAAGACCCAATGACATGTACTCGCTACTATAGAAATAGAATAAATGCTTTGAGACAATTGATATGCCATGATGAAACATTTTTTGGAAAAATATCAGACTACTTTTTTGTCATTGAATTCCAGAATAGGGGAAATGAACATGACCACGCACTGTTGTGGATAGAGGATGCACCAGTGTATGGAGCCGATAACAATTCAGAGATCGAACAATTTGTGGATAAATACATAACATGCAACACAGATCATTTGGATCCAGAACTTGAGAAAGTCGATAAACATTACCATACAAGAAGTTGTAGAAAACGAAAAAAATCACATTGCAGATACAACTTTCCTGTGCCGCCAATGAGAGCTATAAGAATCATAGAGCCAGTTAGTGTAGAGGAAAATGTTGTTGTTGAGAAATCTAAATCCTTGTTCGCATTTCTAGAAGAAGGGGGATTTGATGAAATGATGAGCTTTAATGCCTTCTTGACACAGGTAAATCTTTCAGAAGATGAGTACATCCAAGCCATACAATGTACGCTTAGGCAACCAACACTTTTCCTTAAACAAAAAATCTCCCATATTTGGAACAACAATTTCTCCAAGGATATGCCAGTTATGTGGAAAGAAAATACAGATGCGCAGTACGTGTTGAATGCATATGCTGCAACATCATACTGTACCTCATATATGACGAAGATTGACAAATCTATGAAAAGTGCATTTAGAAGAATACACAAAGAACATGAAAGAAGTCATATTGATGCCATACAAATGATACACACACTTGGCAATACATTGCTTAATCTTCAACAAATGTCTGCTCAACAAGCAATTCACATTGCACTTTCCTTGCCCCTCACTAGTAGTTCAAGAAAATGTGTCTTCATAAACACATCTCCACTTGAAAAACACACATTTGTCCTTAAACCACCGGTTTTGCTGCAACAAGAGCCCAACAATTCAGATGATGTGGTATGTCTCTCTATTATTGATTATTACATCCAACGTCCATCTCCTATTAGGCATATCTGCTTAGCAGAATTCATATCGCATTACAAAAAAAATGGTGCACCCATATCAAAAAGAAAAAAACCTTCTATCATACGATTTGTCAAATACAACAAACATTGTGACTATGAAAACTATTGTAGATAAAAACTGTTGCTGTACGTTCTGTTTGATGAAAATGAAGAGACATTAATGCATAACTTCTGTACATGGGAGGCTGCGTATGTTGCGTTTGAGACTATGGTGCACATCAATGAAGCTATATTTACCTACAATGTTAATCCCACATGGGGTGATCTAGAGGTTGCACTTAATGACCTAGAAAACCTTGGCGATCATGATGACACATTCAGAGACCCAAAAACAACTAGAACTGCTTCTGAGTCCTATGACTTACAAGGAGATTTGCCTCGTCCTCCAGCGGCTAGAAGTGAAAAACGTATCAATCTTGGTTTTCAAGTTACAAAACATCCTTTCCTAATTGAAAATAATGAATACCACAGAATTAGACGTCTGTTGAATCGTGAACAACAAACAATTATAAATAATATTGCTCTTAAAAAACGCTTGAACATGAACATTCCTGTGCACGTGTTCCTTACAGGAAGAGAAGGAACATGCAAGACATTCACAACAAAAGTGTTGTTCCAAATGCTTATACGAATCTATGATTCAAACAATTCCTCTGATCCTATGAAACCAAAGGGCCTAATAGTTGCATACACAGGAAAAGATGCATATAATGCTGGTGGAACAACAATCCACTCTGCATTTTTAATGCCTTTTAACAAGTCATAGTTTCTTCCACTTAGCAAGGAAATGTTGGATACACTATCTAAGATTTATGAGGAACTCCAACTTGTCTTTATAGATGAAGCATCTTTGATTGGGAGTCAGTTCTTGTATTCCATTGACAACTGACTAAGAAGCATAAAACATGTGCATACGAAATACTTTGGAAACATTGGCATGATATTCTGTGGGGATCTTTACCAGGCACAACCCATCCAAGATTCTTTGATATTTGAACAACCCACGGTCAACATGGAAACAATCACCCGTGACGTCTGGAGAGACAATATTAAATGCTTTGAGTTTCATACTACAATGCGCCAAACAGATGAAACATTCATTGCAATTCTGAATAGAATTCACACCAATAACCAAACACATGATGACTTGACCCATATCAATTTGAGATGCGTATGGCCTGCACCAACAGACCCAACATTCCTTTACCTATTCTACAGAAATAAGGATGTTGCAAACCATAACAACCACATGATCTCCCTAATGCTTGGTGATGATATCATCATCAATTCCATTGACCTAGAAGAAGACAACCATGGAAATGTGCCACGGCATGAACATTCAGTCACTTTACCTTTGCAACTTGTCCTCAAATTAGAAATGTTGGTTGAAATATATGCCTGCAACTATGATTCACAGGATGGCTTGGTGAATGGTGCAGATGGAATACTGAAAGGCTATACCAAGACAGAAAAAGTAGATGTCCTCTGGATTAAGTTCCATGAACCACATATAGGCAAGCGATAAGCAAACAAGTTGTCTTATCTATATAATTCAAATATTGGAAGCGATTGGACACCTATTTTGTGAATATCAAAGCCAATATCAACATTAGCAAAGACATGTCAACTGAAGATTCAAAAATAGTTTCCGATTAAACTTGCATGTGCACGTACATTCCATAGATCACAAGGACTAACACTTGATAAAGTTGCTTTTCAGCTTGCTGGAATTCAGATACATGGACTTGTCTACACAGCATTGTCCCGTGTTAGAAGCATAGAGTCCTTGTATTTACTAAGTCCTCTCACAAAAGATAACTTCAAAGTGAAACATAAAGTTGATATTGAAATGGAACGACTGAGGACCACTGCAAAATGGCAACTACATTATGATTACCAATCCATACAAACAAATTCATCTATATTAATTCTCTCGCTTAACACACACAACTTAAATGCACACATGGATGATATATTGAATGACTATGATATAATGCAATCCGATATTCCGTGCTTGCAAGAAACACACATGGAATTATGCACACAGAACAAACAATTCCCAGATCACAATTGCATATCAAGTTACATTACACGTGGGGTCATGATACTGGTGAAAAAACATCTACCAATTTTGGACCATATACATATCGAAGAAAACAATGTTGAGTTGGTGCTTGCAATTTTTTTTTCTCATGAAACAGAAGTTGCAATATTGAATTTGTATGCTGCTCCCCATGCAACATTCTCCAACATATTACATGTTATTTCCAATGCATTGACCCATTTCCATCTGAACGGACCCATTGTACTTGTAGGAGACTTCAATATCGATATGCTACAAAATATTGGCAGAACAAAAGAATTGGAAAACTACATGTGCAAATATAGTGTCCGCTTTCTTATGAACAACACAGTCTATCTGCAAAATGCACTAATTGACCATGTCTGGTCCAATGTGCCCATTCCTCAATACAGTATGTTTGTCTTAGACACATATTGGTCTGATCACGATACAATTGGTATTGCACTTGAATTGTGACATATACATCAAAGTTATTGCAAACTCATATTTGTATGTTTCAAAGCATATATGTATCTCTGATTTGAACACACATTGCTCTAGACGGTGTTCTACTCGAATTATAAAATTTACATTGTGCAAAAAAAAAGGTACATCCTCCCAAAAACTATTTCTGACTCTATTCAACCTATTCTATTTTTTTTTGTATATGTACATAGTAGTTGCCTTTTTCTTAACATATGAACTTATGTTCATATCTTTTTTGCTTTGTACTTTTCTTCATAGAAACAGATAGGAAAATCAGAGGACGCAAAGAACTCCTACCCATACACGTAGACCAAACCATGCAAAGGTGCACCCTTTTCTTGTCTGTGTTCCACAGTAAACATTTTTTCGTTTACTTTCTCTGTGTTTGTCAAACTTATTTGTAGCTATGTTTTTTTTGGTTTTTTTTTTTTTTGCGTATAGAGGAAACTACCTTTCACATCCGCCATCCAACAGATGCAATGTTGGGTTGACCGCCCCGCAAGTCCACTTGTGAATTTCTATATCGCCCAACAATAACAACTATTTGCAAGACATGAAACATTAGAGGCATATTGTGCAGCTTGCAAGTGCGCGATCCAATTAATGGCATCTAAAATCTCAGCAACCCCGCAAGTCCGCCTGTCAAATTGTATATCGCGGAACTGTATGTGCTATTTGTAGAACACAGAAAAATAGAAGGATTTATTTTGACCCCTCCCGCCCGAGAACCCACAAGTATGGAATGTGATATGGGTACATGGTGTATAAAATCTGATGTCGATACTTAATAAAGGTACATATCTAATTTTTCCTCATTTCTACACACACCAATCTGGTAACCACAGAGTTGGCGTTGCACATGAATTATGAAAAATGCACTGGGAATCAGATGGAGCCAAGTCCACGATCCAAATAAGTGGATAAATATGGAATAAAGGATCTATGCATATTTGATATGTATTGCTCATTTCTGGGATACCGCTAGCCTTGGAGTAGAATGTTGAGCTGGCCAAAACGCAAACCCCCTTGTCAAATTATTGTCATAAGATATTTGTAAGTAACCTAGAAATAGAGCCCCATTTTTTACCCTGCCAGCCCGAGAACCCGCGATCTAGAAACTATCAATGGTCTATAAAATATAAGCCAACCCGCAAGTCCCCTTGTCTATTTGTATATCGCGGAACTATGTGTGCTATTTGTAGAACACCAAATAATAGAGGCATTTTTTTGAGCCCGCCCATCCGAGAACCTGCCATCCCGAAAGTGGCAAAGTATGGAATGACATCTGTACATTGCTTTGATGAGAAATTCTGACTCATGCAACCTCAACATTGTAAACTCATCAGTTTCATTATGCACTTTCACACTTGCCCATTCCTTCCTTGCTTGCTCTTCCTTGTGCCCGTCACCTTCGCATATCTGCATAATAAGAAATAGTGTTTATATATATGTATGTCTTCTTTCTAAATCTTTAATGCTAACAAGTCATCGTGCAGGCACCATCTAAGCTGTCATTGATGTGCACAAGGCTCGAGAAGTTATGCCATCAATGCAATTTATACGAAGGCTTTTCTTATCCCTTCCCAGTCTTAATTTCAAACGCCATGGAATGTCATTCGCACGCCGCCAGCTTGCTTCCTTCTGGAAACCTCCAATCTCTTCCAAGTCTTAATTTGAAATACCATGGAATGCCATTCGCATGCTGCCACCTTGGTTCGTCCACGAAACCTTCACTCCTTAAATGTTCTTCGCTGTAACTGCCACCTTCGCACTTCTAAGTATGCAATAATTAAGCTTTACTTCTAATAGGTCATCATACAACACGCATAGATATTGTCATTAATGAGGATATTTTCCATTTGCATGAATGGAAGCAATGTTTCTAGGGGATTATATTGTCCCCTCTAGTTCTTCATTTCAAGCAACATCTGGAGAAAATCAATGTTTCGACAAAGTACTAGCACCATCTCTACAATAGTTTTGTAGAAATATAGTGAACATCTTCCTCACGACCTTCTCATGCAGAAGAAGGGAAAAATATTTGTAGGGGAGGCAGAGCAGCCCGAAACTTACAGTGAAATCATGGAGCTTGACATTGATCTGGAAAGCATATTATGCAACCTTGAACAACCCACAGACAAAATTTATCCTACCTTCTCAATGGACATGGTTGATACCCTAATTTCTGACGAAGATGAATCCTTCATTGTCTAGAATGTTGTTTTTGAATCCGAATCAAAAAAATTAATCATTGAAAAAAAAGATGCAAATAATAACCAAAGGATACATCGTTCAGAACTTGACCTTGCCAATATGAAGACGTAAAAAATCTCTCAACTTCACATGGAAACCGGAGATACTCTTCATGGTTCTGTTGGACTCAATAAAGCTGAAAATGCCAGACTAAAGAATTGCATTAAGGAATTAGAGGAAGCTTTGTTTCATATGCCATTGATTCACAGTTCTTTACGAATAGCAATGCCTGCTACTACGTGCACTTCTGCAACAAACCTAAAAGGGTCCTCCAACTTCCTCGCATCCTATAGAGGACATGTCGAGAAAAATATCAACAAAAGAATGGAACTGATTACAAAGGCCTGGGAAGCATCACAAAATATGGATTCCTTGGGGAGTATGGCACATAACTTACTCCTACTTTTGCAAATGGATATAAAAAATGAAGAAAGTTTCTATGTGCACATGGTCATCCCTTTTGCCTTTCATGTCAACAACATGGTAGATACCAAAATAAGACAACATGATCTCCCTTCCAATAAATGTCTCACTCAATTAGAAGCATGCTGGAAAGAGAAAGTGAAAAATCTGTATGTCATCATCCAGTCATGTGAGCAAGCAATATCAAAGAAAGAAACATTATTGACAAAGCTAACCAAAATAGACTTAGCAGGAAACACAAACGGCTTCCAGGACCCCAGCTTAATCCTCAACTCGCTGGCGTCAACCAAGAAAGCTTTCGATAAACAAGTTGATAATTTGAAAGCTTTGTCTTTAGAAATTTTTTACAGCATTATTGAATATCATGAACAAGAGGTGCACAACTGGCTAGTCCAATATTCAGTACAGAATGCAAACATCGATGAAACTCTGTGCAAAATTTCTATTGATCTAAGCGAATTAGAAAATGAAGTTTTCAACATTCAAATCCGCAATGACATCAACATCGCCCCTTTGAGAAACTATATTGAAGAGAACTTGACCCCAAATCCAATAGGGAAATGCATAGTCCTTTCTTTGTCAATTCAATTATTCCAACTTCTCTGAGAAGAAATCTATAGCCAAAAAATGATCTTACCATTTTTACTTTTAAGGTATTACATTCTACCATGTCCAACTCCTTTCCACAATCCTATTTCTTGTACATATTTCTGTTATGGTCTGTGGGAGCCCCAATCCAAGTCTATATGACAAACACATTTACATTTCCAGGGATATGTAACAAACTATTAATTTTTTCATATACTCCAAATAAAACTATTCTTTTGTATGCTTATATATTTACATGTTCCTAGATTTTTATCTTCAGCCATGCTGAATGTGAAGACATTCTGTTTAATTTATCTCAAATCTCTTTTTGTCCTATGCATCTTTTCTCCAGC
>JZKD02S1743600.1:257864-297534 GCA_000966675.3 Picea glauca | reverse complement strand
TCTAGCATTTCATTTCTGTTCTGCATATTTTATATATCTGGTATCTTGCATTATTAGACAATAATAACATAAGCAGGATCACTGAGAGAAACAAAATCACAAGGTACACAACATTTTATCCTGGGAAACCCTCATGGGGGAGAAAACACATCAAAACTTCCTTAATATAGATTTCTAATACAATTCCAAGATAAATACCAAAACACTAAAGATAATCCAACATTGAGCATGCACCTCTATCTCCTCCTTGCAACTGTAGCTATCTCCAAAATATGCACACTAGATGAGTGACCGAGTGATTGAGTAAGTGAGGTGCCATCCTCACTTATTTATACTAGCTGGGAGGTGCTAAGGTTATGTCTCTTCACCAAGATGGGCCGACTTCTTCAACTAGTTAGTAGTGGTTAAAACCACTTTAATTAGCCCTAGGGGCCGAATTTACAAACAAAACCATATGACTATGGTTTGATCAATCCACAAAAGGGGTTTTGGTCTTATACAAAGCCTGACATGATCAATCCACAAAAGGGGATTTGATCTATATTAAAATAACTCAATTATAATTAGAATATTCTTCGCAGTTACAATATTTCAACAAAGGGAGTGTTGGAGGAACTTGGACAGTTGGCTTCGAGACGGTGCCAAAGGCAAGATAAAGTTGTAACTTATCTTTTTGATTTGGTGTTAATATAAGAACTTGTTTTCCATCCTATCATGTGTTTATTGTATGCATTTTCTTATTAATTTTACTTTGAGTATGATATATGACATGTATGCTCTTTGATCGTGTAATTACCTTTGTAGAAGCTCTTGTATTGTGTCCATTTTGCAGGTTATTTCTAGCAAAGGATTTGGAGCTCGTCGAATGAAAGAAGTGGGTTCAACATCAAAAGGGAGACTTGAAGTCCATATTTTCCCGCTCTTCCTTCCCCAACTTCTCCTTTTAAAGTAGTTTGTATTTCAAGTTTTGTGTGCTTGTCCTGGAGGGAATATCTTTATCTTCTCCATATAGTCTTGATCTGTTGTGATTATGACCCATAATCACGGGGGGAAAATCCCTTCAACAGAATTGGTGACCATACTGGGGATTCTCCTAGTTTGGGTTAGTCTCTTAGGGTCTCTTGCTTGCTTTCCTTGTCATTGTTTTTTTAGTTTTAGAGTCTTTAGCCTCTCAGGAGTTGTTACCAAGTCCTGAATCCCTCTTTCTGGGAGTGGATTTTTATTTTTTCCGAACTTACCTAGAAATCCACAAGTTGTTTTTCTATAGAATGTGTACATCCACGAGTTGCATCTCTACAACCCATATATATCCGTGATTTGCACTACTAACAGTCGCATACCTGTGTGGATTTGGAATTTTTTTTAAAATTCATATTTCTTTCTAGGTTTGGTTTCTGATTTGATCAGTTGTTGGGTTGTCCTGACTCTCTTATTATCTTTTTCTTTGTTAAAATATGAAAGTGTGTAATACATAAGAAGGAAAAAGATCTTTCTTGAGTTATTTTTTATAAGGTTTGTCTAGTTGATTGAAATATCAACCTTGTTTTTCTGAACACCAATACTCATTGATTTTTCAGTGGTTCCCCGACTGAAGGCTTTCTATCTCTTTACCTAGTTTTCCTTGTTTCAAAAAGAAAAAAATTGCATTCATTTGTTTTCATTTTCTTTTGTAAATGAAAAAGATTAAAAATACACATTTTTGTTTACTTGTTATTTCTTGGACCCTTTCCTTCTATCTTTGAAAGAAAATAGCTAGTTACTTAGCATTCAGGTAGTTGCATTATGCTTTGGTAGTGGTAGCCTTTCATTAAAAAATAAAATAATTGAGTAGTACAAGATTTGCATTCTTGTGTGCATTTGTTTTCAGAAAGAGAATTGTAAAGTGCTTCTCAAGGTGCCTTAAACCTTGCACTCAAAATTTTTGTTTTCATCTGAAAAAAAAAAAAAAAAAGAATTTTCTTCACAAGCGTAGTTGCATCCATTTTCATTTGAAGAAACTACATTGTGTTATTATATTGCTTTACTTTTGGAGTCGGTCTGAACATCACCAAAGTTCCATTCGCACCCTTTCTGAGTAAAGAACAACCCATAAAAATGAACACATGAGTAAAATTTATTAGAAACTTTCATTTTTCTAGGGTGAACAAACAAGTTTAGGCTAGGACCTTGGTGTAGGTTGGAGAGTAAATTTCTTTAAGGCCACTAAACAAACATAAGTGTCTGAGATAGGGAGTGTAGAATCCAGTTGCTGTATAAGTTGGTCTGGAAGCTCCTCTAACACATGATTTAAACATCAAGTCGTGTAAGAATAGTTGAGGAGATTCCCTTCCAAAGTTGGACCGAGCGTAGTGGATAGATTTTATATTGGGGATTTTTCTTGAAGTGACACTAACTCATTTGGTGTCATTCCTCTGCAAATTTTTAACCTATTTGAAGTCTTCTTGAAGTGATACTGGCCCTCTTGGAGTCAATCCTCTGGAAATTCAAACCTATTTTGAGATTTTTTGAAGTGACACTGGCCCTTTTGTAGACAATCCTCTCAAAGATCTTCAGGATTAGTGACCCTGCCAATACGTTCGATCCTAGCTGTTGACTATACCCGACGGGCACTGATTGTGAGCTGGTAACGAGAGTTTCTTCTCCTAGGTGTATCACAAGGTGACTGTGGGGGTTTGTCGTAGTACCTGGGGTAGATTTTGTATCACACACTTCTGTACTGCTGGAGGGTGCCCCGTGAAGCATGGGTACTTGCACCGGATAAGGATGATCTGTGGAGGTCAGGATAACTGTTTCTCATACCTTCGTGCATTGGTCCACATGACCTAATCAACCCATGCCTTTGTTTGGGAGGGATCGAGCCAACTTTGTTGTTATTCCAGTCCCAAGGCATTATCCACTTGAGTTGGAATCTTAACAAAGTTGTTTTTGTTTGTCTTGTATTTTAGGGCTTTGTAGCGGTGTGTTTGGTGAAAGTAGTTCAACTTAAGGAAGGCGAGTTTATTGTAACAAAGAGATAATCACTCAAAGTGGAAAACCTACCTCCCCAAAGATAAAGAAGAATTCAAGGCCTTCCTCTCGAGGAAGAGGTTAGGAATAATTATCCCCTGCCCCCACAAAGGCGTTGGCTTGATCATTTTGACACTTTCATACCCACTGGTCAGACCGATATTGTAAACATTGATCCTCCGAAAGTCAACGCTTCAGAACCAGAGAAGGAAACCATTGAAGACCTTGGAAGTGAGGTTCTCTCTTTGCACTTTAATTCTCCGTTACCTAGGAATTTTCCATTACCAGTCATACAAGTCCCACCTCCTAGATCAAAATTTCTAATAGTATCCCTTTCCACTGGGCCACTATGGATGACACTCTGTCAGTGTCAAGGTTGGGAGCCCCTACAAATCCCACCTTGGAAATAGTTACTAGGGGGATATTTCCTCCTGGTATATCGTCTCAAATGACAAATGTGGTTCAATCCACCATCGCCACAACAATCAACAACATTGCCTCGCTAGTTTTCAGTCCCACTCGAGTCTCGAGTGCAACTACACTGTTTTCATCCACAATGAATGCTTTCCCTTATGGAATGTCGTTGATGGATGTGCTTAACACATTGGTTAGTTCTGAGCCAATGTCCCAGTTTTTGAATGTTTGTGTGGGGAGCACTCCAACTCCTTACCAAGTTTTGTCTTGGGGTGGAGGACACGTCCCTCTATTAGCCCCATTCATTGGAAGAAAACCTGTCCAATATTCTAGCCCTAACCCTGCATGGGGCTGGGGTGCCTCCATGGGTAGAGAAACTCAATCCACTAGTATTCCATCTACATCGACCCCATTCACACTTTATAATGGGTTCTAGAACAACCCTTTCACACATCCGCAATGTCGGTAGGGGGAAACCCCTTCCTAGGTAAGTTCTCCCCTTGGAAAGGACCTTTTTCTTTGGTAGGGGCACCTTTTGTGAAAACCCCTCTCCAAGGCTAGTGTAATCTCTCTAAAGGGATGTTGCAATGGGGAAAACCATTTCCCGATCAGTCTACACCCATGCCAGGATTTGTTCCTACACATGGGGGGTCCACTGGGGGCAACCTCGGTTCTTATTTTGGGAATCATATGGGTGGAGGTGTTCCTCCATTTAACCAGGGACAACAATTTTTCATCCCAATCTCTATTTCAATAGCAAAATCTTTCTGGCATCCTGGTTCCAGTTACAACCCAAGACCTTCTTTTCAGGCTGCTCATTAGTCAATGATGCAGCCTAGGTTACCATTTATAGAAACATCACGTTTTCCATACTTATCCAAGTTGATGAATGATCCCATTAGTCATGACCCTAGTTGGCTTGCGGTCCCAACTAAACTACCTTTAGACATTCCAAAGTTTGAAGGGAAAAGTGGTGAGGATCTGTAGGACCATGTTACGACATTCCACTTGTGGTTTTCATCCAAATCAATCAATGAAGATTCAATTAGATTGCATTTTGTCCAGTGTACTTTTACTAGAGGCACTACCAAA
Organism: Picea glauca; assembly: GCA_000966675.3. Lineage (NCBI taxonomy): Eukaryota > Viridiplantae > Streptophyta > Pinopsida > Pinales > Pinaceae > Picea > Picea glauca. The sequence continues at coordinate 293,022 of JZKD02S1743600.1, read as the reverse complement.
TGGTATATTGAACTTTAGAGGGGAAAGTATTCGAATTTTGGGGACCTAGCCATGGTTTTATTAAACCATTTCCAACTCCCTTTCCGGTACGATATTGGGACAAAAATTGTTGGATAATTTTGAGAAAGATAACACCACACACATTTCCGATCACATTTAAGAATGGAGGAGAAGGAAGAGCTTGATTAAGGCTATAGTTCCACCCAAGTTCCTCCTTGAATGGTTCCTGAAATCTATACTCCCTTATATTTCGAAAAACATTGCAACTTCGGGAGTGTTTTCAGAGGAACAAGCAATATTTTAGGCATAACAGTTTAAGCTCATATACTCTCAATCAAGAATTCTCTATGATATTATTATGAATGCATCGTAGTCTACTCTCGACTTGGAAAATAAAAAATCTAACCCACATGCCAATGGTATAGTGGGTTCTGCCCAAATGAAAGTCACAGACTTGGCCACTAGCCAAATGCAAAATTTTTTTATTCAACAACTTGCAACTGGTCCATCCTATGGCTCAAACACCCCTTCCACCCAGTATTTTGATGTACATTATGTCCAAATGAATACTTCAAAGGTTCCTCAACAACTCAGAGAGAATAAAAAGGAAAGGGTAAGATAGGTGGTGGGAGAAATAAAACAATTTGGATAAGAATTCTAAGGGGGCCAAGGATGAGAAAAGGAAGGTGAATTTTCCTTGCAAGATTTGTAACGACAATCACCTTACACATTAGTTCCCACAAATGGAAGAATCCCACCACATTATTAAGTTGAATAAAAAAAAATAGCCTCCTGTGTTGAAAAACCCTTTCCCACCAGGGAATAATTTGCAAGTTAGTTCTTCCAACTTCAACCCACAAGGGGGCACTTCAAGTGCTCCCCTCTTTGATGGATATAAGGGATTAGTAAACATTATTAGCACTTCGAATCTAAAGGATGTATATTTGTCAACGAGGTCTCAAAATTATGATAATCCAAAGTAGACAGAGAAGGGTAAGAAAAGTTCATAAGATCATACCCCTCTCCACATAGGGAAGCTTGACAAAGAGACAACGTCGCGCATACCTAAGGGACTTTATAAAAGGACAATGCATAAAACTAATGCAAGAGACACTATGAATTATTCAATTGTTGAGGATTTGGCTCACACGCCTTTTGGGATGTCCACTTTGGAGGTGCTCCAAAGTTTCCCCTCACAACACATTGTGTTGTTGTTTTCCATAAGAGCTACTGATTCTTCTAGTCATCTCGTAATGAAGTTTGATGTTGCTAATGTAATTCCATGCCTTTCATATAATGTATCTTTTCATATTGGTGTTGTTTGCAATAAACTTTTATTTAAGAGAACCATTGTTGACGAAGGTGCTTCAACGTGCGTGATGTCTTTGTCATGTTGGAAAGCTATTAGTTCTCATGAGCTTAACCCCTCTCCTACACTCAATAGACATTCGTTTTGACCACATGTTCTGATATATTCATGTCTGGTTACACTAGGGGGAAAGTCTGTTTGTGTAGAGGTTGAAGTAGTCGATGCACCACTCGGCTATAATCTCTTGTTAGGAAGAAGTCTGACATATTCCATGATGGTTGTCATCTCGACAATTTTTCGGATTATATTTTTTCCCCATGAGGGAAGAATCACGACCATAGATCATGTGGTGTCCAACCTTTATGAAACAACATCTAACCCTAGGACTATTGTCCCTTGGATTGAAAACTATCAGGAGACCACTAAGAGCATAGGTTGTGGGATGTACTCTTCACTTATGGGATCTTTTTAATATCCCACACCAATTTTGTATGTTCATGCAATTATAAGGTTGCTTCATGTAGAACATCGTATATGTAGGACCCATGGACCCTTCCCTTTACATATAGTATGGTTGAAGGATGAGTTCATGCCGGGATGACTGAACCCTTGTCTGCAGCTAAAGTAGCTTATCAAGCCATTCAATAGTCCACAACAGACCCAGATCAAACTCCAGGGATCACCGAGGAGGATGATCTCTTTCCTAAGCCTATTTGGGATAAAAAATCTTCAAGCTTCCAAGAATGTTTGGATACCATATTTCCTTTAGATGAAGAAATCATTGAGGCAATGGTCAGAACTAAAAGGACATGGGGGGATTTGATTCATAGATTGTACTTCCTCCCCAAGCTCACTCGAATAGAGAGTGGAGAGTTAAAGTCATCCATTGTTGGAATTATTGATGGGGTAGTCAATTCCTTGGTTGGGCATGGTGTCTATGCTAAAGGAAACATGGATAATATATCGGAGATGATCCCGGTCAAAATTTATAAGAGTCCTGAAATTGTTGAAAACATCTTTATCGAAGATAAATTATCACAGGATGAGATCTAAACTCTTTAAGGAGTTTCAAGATGTGTTCACATGGTCTTACGTGGAAATTCCTGGAATTGATCCTCGAATAGTTCAACACGAAATTCATGTTGATGTTTGGACAATATCGAGAATACATTCTTTAAAGCTAATAATTAATAATATAATTATTAATTGATTATTAACTATAGTATATAATAAGTAAATAATAATAACAAATAGTTATTGATTATTCAAGGGACGCATCCTTTCGTGGATGGTCATCTTATGTTCCCTATATATGGAACACTCATCATTGTAATAATATATCGAATATCTCTTATATCTTATATGAAGAAAACTAGCATGGTATCAGAGCGAGACTGGGCCTTACTCCCTCACGGTAGGGCCTAGGAAAATAACAATGATGAGCTCCAAATTTTCTTGATTGAACTTGATCCATCTTATTCCACACGAATATCTAGGATCAATGAATCCAGTAAGGTATTCTGCTCCAACGATAACTAGATAGATATGGAAAGGATGTTTTTTTGGGCGCATGGTCATATCATTCCATCCCCTGACACACAAATCTTTGACAGAGTCATTGTGTAGGAAGTACGGAGGTTCCCATGGATCCTTGGATAGGTGAAGTCCCGGGAGGTGGGAAGGGAAGACAATGGAGTTCTCTCGACTATGAGTGGTTTTGTTGTCTATAAAGACTTGTCAACCAACACTGACATCATGTTCATGTGCATTGAATAGTGATGCATTGGCAACATGTATCACCTAATTTGAGTTCATGTTACAGTTTGGTGACCATGAAGTTTGGCAAAATTTCAACATTGCTCGAGTGATTGATCAGGTTTGGACCACCTACCAATGCTTTAACCAACGACCGAGGGTATGCACAGTTTTCAAGTTAAGCCATAATTATTCATGAATGGAGGTTCCTTTATTTTGTGCCCACAAACTCATATGCTCTTGGTTTTGGTGATGTTGCCTCTAGATCACGTTGTAGATAACAAGAGTATGCGATATGATCTAATGCCCACGTCCAAGTGATTGGTCAAAGAATCCAAGAAAATACTCTTGAGAGATTGTTGGAGGCCGAGAATACTTCTGATTTTTTGCACCCATGTGGAGTGGAATGTTTGATTCTTTGCACCCCATTCTATCATATTGATTATGGTTGAGGTCGAGTTTGCTTTCAGAATCAAGTTACCATTGGAGAAAAGGTCGTGTATATAGTGTCAATGTAAATGATTGGCATCCACAGTGGGACGAGCACCAAGTGAGGAGGACACTGTCACGACATAGTGAGGCTATTGATATGCACCTACGTCTAGTTCAAGCTACAAAGGAATTCTATTTAGTCGTCAACGCTAATGTTGTATATGAGTCTTAGGTTCAGAGACATTTTATAATTGACATGTCCAGTACCATGGTTGAAAGGATTCAAAGTGTTGGCAGAATATTCAAGCTTGTGAAATCACTCAAAGAATGTCCACCCTCGTTAAGAGGGAGGTGTGGTGTTTTCTCTCCTCTAGCCGACTAAACCTGTTTGGAAAAGAGTTTCCCTAATTAGTCATGTGAGGTTACTGAGGGAGTAATGCTCAGTTGGGCACAAGTATTGTGGAAGCCATGTGAGGTGGCTAGGTGTGAATTAGGCTATGGTTGTAGTCTTTCCTATGCCATACGAGGTGACTAGGTGTGAATAAGACTACTGGGAGAGGAGAAACATCACAACATGGTAATGGAGACTATAACAGTGGTTGTGTACCACTGGACAATAATTGTGTACTACTATGACATGGAAACAATTGTGTACTATTGGACGACATTGTAGTAGTCGTGTGCTATTGGTTGATTGCAACATAGTCATAAAGAATGTGGCAGATGATTTGAGCCACCGATGGCATGGTAGTAGCAGTATGCTACTAGTTGATTGCATAGTAATTAGTGGATTACTAGATGAAGGAACCAAGACATTGGTTTCACGAGGAAACCTCAATATGTATTGGGGGACATTGGTTCCATGAGGGAACCTTGACGTGTCCTAGAGATGTTTGAGGCAGTGATCAAGAGGGAGTACACTGTTCCTCACAACCCTCAACAAAATGGGGTCACAAAGAGGAAGAATAGATATATTGTTGAGACAGTCAAGGTGATGATTCATGATCAACATTTATCTATTTTTCCATGGGAAGAAGCATCCATGACCGTGATGTATGTTTAGAACAAAATTCCTTGAGGAACATGACTCTTGAGGAGGCCTTCACAAGAGTTAAAGCTTGAGGTTGGATAATTTAGGTTATTTGGGTGTTTAGTATACATATATGGGGTACAGTGAGTCTTCAAAGGAATATCAGATCGTCATCCTTGGTCAGCGATAGATTGAGTAAGAGACAAAAATAGATGGTACCTTCCGAGAAAGCAAGATACCTTAGATATATTTGTGTTATGCCGCAACTATGAGCCACATCATTGATTCTAAACCTTCTTGTTATGAGGAGGCAACTATTCATCCAATATGGAGAGATGCCATAATGGAGGACTATCAGTCCATCATGCAAATGAATAGTGGGATATTGTTCCAAGACCTAAGGGGAAGTTTGTAGTAACTTCTAAATGGATCTACAAGCTCAAACACACAGTTGACAGGAGCATTGAGAGGCAAAACATGAGATTTGTTACTAGAGGATTCTCTCAGGTGGAGGGAATAGATTATAAGGAGACATTTTATCTTTTTGCTCGATACACTTCTATCCGAACGATTATTGCCCTTGTAGGATCCATGGGTTGGAAACTACATCAAATGGATGTGAAGACAACCTTTCTCAATGGAGAGATTGAGGAAGAAATATACATCAAGCAACCAGATGGTTTCGTCATACATGAGAAGGAGTATCATGTGTGTAGGTTGAAGAAGGCCCTATATGGACTCAAGCAGGCACCTCGAGCTTGGTATGTGAGGATTGATGGACATCTAATGAGTTTGGGCTTCAACAAAAGTGTTGTTGATCCTAACCTGTACTACAAGACTGTTAATGGTGAGGCCTTGATTCTCGTCCTCTACATTGATGATTTATTTCTCACCGATACATAGAGCCTTATTATTGAATGCAATTATGCGTTGGCCTCTGAGTTTGAGATAAAGGACCTTGGTATGATTCACTACTTCTTGGGACTAGCGATGTGGCAGAGAACTGATGAGATCTTCCCAAGTCAAGGGAAGTGCACAGTTGATATATTGAAGAAGCTTGAGATACTAAACTTCAAGCCCGTGGATATACCAATAATGATGAATTTAAAGAAACTAAGTGTGTCTTATTCCGATTTTGATGAAATTGATCTGACTCTGTACAAACAACTGATTGGATAATTGATGCATCTGGTTAACACCATACCAAATATTTGTTATGCAGTGAGTGCACTTAGCTAGTTTATAAGTTAGCTAAGATAAACACACTATAGTGTTGTGAAACATGTGTTGAGCTACTTGCGAGGCACATTTCGACATGGTTTGAGATATACTTCCAGTATTGATATGATATGGAAGGAATATATTGACTCTGATTGGGTAGGGAGCACAGTGGACAGAAAGAACACCTTCAGGTGTTGCTTCACTTTGGGATCTTCCATGATTTCCTAGTGTAGCAAGAAATGAAATTATGTGGCTTTGATCACAACATAAGCATAATACATTGCATTAAGTATGACAGTCCATGAAGTAGTGTGGATTCATAAGCTCCATGCAGATTTATTCGAACATGTGATGGATTTCACCATTATTCATTATGGTAACTAAAGTTGTGTGAAGATCTCTGATAATCCAGTGTTTCATGACAAATAGAACCACCTTGAGATCAAGTACCATTTCATCCAAGAAATGGTGTAGAGGAAGGAAGTATTGGTGCAGTACCTTCCTACAGATGAGCAGGTTGCTGATGTTCTTACCAAACCAGGATGAAGTTTAAGTAATTCTGTGACAGACTTTGCATGGCAGAGAATGTCTCCCTTGCTGAGAGGGAGTGTTGATGTTTGCATCTTCCTGAGACATTCTCCAGATCGTACTCCTCTGTGACTGAGTTGATTTGATCTGTGATGACACTTATCCGAGAAGGGATAAGTGGGAAACTTATCCGAGAAGGGATAAGTGCGATTGGGATTATAACCCAATGTTCCATGTGGAGAGCACATGAGGACATGTCAAGGGAGTTGACCCTTGACGTCATACACTATGGGAGTTGACCCTAGTGTTTCTAGAGGGTGTAGCCTCTAGAAGTCCACATGGATTTCCATGTGTGACAAACTTTCTCCAGATCGTACTCCTTTGTGAATTGAGTTGAGTTGATCTGTGATGACACTTATCCAAGAAGGGATAAGTGGAACACTTATTTGAGAAGGAATAAGTGTAGTTGGGATTATAACCCAACATCCCATGTGGAGAGAACATGAGGACATGTCAAGGGAGTTGACCCTTGATGTCATATACTATGGGAGTTGACCCTAGTGTTTCTAGAGGGTGTATCCTCTAGAAGTCCACATGAAGTGCCATGTGTGACAAAATTTCTGTAGATCATACTCCTCTGTGAATTGAGTTGAGTTGATATATGAGGACTCTTATTTGAGAAGGGATAAGTGCATTTTGTCTTATAGCCCAACGCCCTAGAGGGAGTAGCCTCTAGAAGTGTTTCTAGAGGAGTAGCCTTTAGAAGTCCACATGGGAGTGCCATGTGTGACAAATATTTTACTACTATGGTGGTTTTGTACCACTAGCGGAGACTGCGTGTCTCTGGACAATAGTTGTGTAATACTATGGAAGATACCTCCCTAGCTAAGAGGGAGTGTTGATGTTTCAGCATCAGGCATAACTTCTCCTATATTGGGCTGCAGACCAAGGGAGATAGGATACATTTATCATAAAGGTGCACTTGTGGTAAATGGGCCTAGACGTAGTCCTTCCTTGATCATGACAAGGAATAATATGGACTCAAGGTGCTTGAAGTGCTTTCCATGTGTTAGTTAGCATCAAGCCAACATTCACTCATAGGTGTGTGCTTGTGGTGAAAGATCGTGGTGTGGTCTTTGTCCTAGTCATTGTGATTTGACAAGGAATGATAAATACTCGAGATGCTATATACTATTACATGCAGACCCAAGTGAGCCTAATCTTAGACAGAGTTAATTAGCTCAAAGGGAGAGCTGCAGAAGGAGTTTTTCCTTGGTTCAGGTGGGAGAGAGATGTCTCCCAAGACTGACAGACAAGTGTCATGAGTCTAGGGTGAAGTTTTTATACTTCAAATACAAGAGTGGCATGTTGTAGAATGTCTCCCTCGTTGACAGGGAGTGTTGATGTTTGGAAAATATCGGGAATACATTCTCTAAAGATAATAATTAATAATATAATTAATAATTGATTATTAACTATAGTATATAATAAGTAAATAATAATAACAAATAGTTATTGATTATTCAATGGATGCATCCTTTCATGGATGGTCACCTTATGTTCCTTATATATGGAACACTCATATAAGATCGGATTGAATCCACACAAGTGTATTTTTTGTGTGACCTATGGTTGTCTTTTGGGATTCATTGTTTCGACAAAAGGGATCATAGTTGACCCCTTGAAGGTTGAGGAAATAACTTATTTTCCTCCCCCACACACAATCAGACAACTTCAGAGCCTACAAGGAAAGGAAAATTTCCTCATGCGTTTTGTGCCAAACTATGATAACATAACAAATTTCTTTATGCGCCTTTTGAAGAAAGGGGTCCCATTCTATTGCGATGAAGACTCACAACGCTCCTTCGATGCATTAAAGAAATAATTGGTTTTGACTTCTTTGTTGAGTTCCCCTAATTACAATCGAGAATTATTGTTGTATTTGGTAACAACTGAGTCTTCAATTGGAATGGTTCTAGTTCAGCAGGATGATGAGCTCCGGGAGCTTGTCATATGTTACTTGAGTTGCACTCTCATGGGTCCCGAAATCAATTACTCGCATGTTGAGAAACTGGCGTTGGTAACTTTCCATGATATCCAATAGATTCTACATTATATTCTATTACGTAAAAAACCGTCATCGCCACTGTCAATCCATTTCAATACGTTTTTACTAGGAGAATTATTGGCAAGAAGTACAACAAGTGGATTGTTTTTATTCAAGAGTTCAATTTGGATTTTGCGTCCATGAAATCTAAGAAATATTTGGTCTTCATTGAGTTGATGTTGGAGTTCCCGGTGGAGAATGAGGAAAGAGAGTCAATAGACTCATTTTTCGGATGAGCACATTTTCCTCATCTCCTCGTCCGACCCATGGTACATGGATATCCTTATATATCTTCAAACTGTGAAGTTCCCTCTTAGCTATTTATAGGATGAGCGATGATGAGTTAGTCACATGGATAAACAATACCTCATCATCACCAACACGTTGTATCGACATGGGGTGGACCCAATTCTTCGTCATTTTTTGACTTTTGAAGAAGTGGAGGCTGTTTTGAATGAATACCATAGTGGAGCATGTGGTGGTCACCTTTTTGGGTTGGCAACAACCCAAAAGATTTTGTGCGCCGGGTAATTTTGGCCCACGATTGTCAAATATTGTATCAAGGCGGTCAAGAAGTATCAACTGTGTTAAATATTCACAAATAAAATGCGCGCACCTCCCGCTCCCATGTTTCCCATTATTACTATCACCCCCTTCACCAAGTGAGGGATAGATTTCATGACATGCAAACCAGATTTGTCTAGGTGGAATCACTACATTATTTTGGTCATTGACTACTTTACTAAGTGGGCAGAGGCCATGCTAATGTTTTCTAATGATGGGGAAATTGCAAAACTCTTCATGTTTAATCAGGTCATAGCTAGGTTCGGGGTTCCAAGAAAGATTATCATTGACCATGGAAGTCACTTTAAGAACCGCATGATGTCGAAGCTAGCATCAAAACTGGGATTTAGGAAGGAATATTCATCTACCTACTATCTCGAGGCCAACGATCAAGTTGAAGTCATGAAAAAGTCATTAAAAATTATACTAAGAAGAATGATTAATTCAACTCGAACAAACTGACACTTGATACTATAACCAACCTTGTGGGATTATTGGACCTTAGTCAAAAATGCCACTACTTTCTCACCTTTCCAACTTGTCCACAGAGTGGAATAAGTTTTTCCAATTGAATGTTAGGTTCCTTCACTTAAGATAGCAATTGATCTCCTTCCTGACATGACCCAGCTCGAGGAGCACTTAGTTTATCTTGAACATATTGACGAGTTGTGTTGAGATGCAACTTTAGAAAACGAAAAAAAGAAGAAGCATGTCAAGTCTCAATATGATAAACCCATTCTTCCTAGGGTTTTCTCCGAGGGTGACCTTTTGTTTTTTTATGACTAGGACAAGGATTCTGTGGGGGAAGGCAAGTTTAACCCTATGTGGTACAAACCTTATGTCGTGTGATGGGTTTTAGAAAAAGGATCTTACAAGCTCATAGAATATGAAGATAATGTGTTTCTTGATCCTAGAAATGGTCTCTATCTCAAGAAGTACTATGCTTGAGATCGAGGGATTAAGCATTAGTACGTTTGTAAATATTGCTTATTTTTATATATAGCTTTGTTCAGAAGATTTTCTTCGTCTTTTTGTTGTGTTAGTGATTAGTGTGCTTCTGTTGTGTGGAAGATTCCCAAGGATTCACTGATCTATTTTGGATTCATGGATGGCATTAGCCGCCATAACCGAAACTTAACATCCATTACTTAGGTGATTTATTATCCTTCTAGTCAGCTAGTCTCTGCTGGAGGTGTGTGTCTTGGGAAAACTACTAACAACGTTTTTGATTATAACATAGTTATTGAGATTCCGCGAGATGCATTTTCATGTAGCATTAATCGCCTCCAAGTTTTCATGGAGTCACAATTGGTTGTTCCATAGTTAAATGGCCTGTATCGAGTACACGATCCGATATTGTTCTAGTTTTTCCTTAGGGTACATCTTCTGGAGCATTCATTTGATTTTATTACTTATGAACATGTTCCTAGGAGAGATAATGAATTAGTTTATGCCTATGATAATTATGTGTTATATTGGAATTTATATCATCAGTAAAGTAAGCACACACAATCACATGTAAATATTAACATTTGCAAGTAAAACACAAAATGTATATAACGCACAAAAATTATATATATATATATATATATATATATATATATATATCAAAATGAGATCCATTAGATACAAAATATGCCCCTCCCCCCAAGCCCCTGAAGGTCATATAATGTTATATAAGTACAAAAATTGTGCTATGAGCACATAATATGCCTAGGCCTAAGGCCGATGCACCCTATCATAACAAACAATGACATTTTCCAAATGTTGGAATAATCAGACCCATGTCCTAGGTACTCCCATGACATGGTGATGCATGCCTACATGGAGGTGATCAACGATAGCCATAGGCACATTGCACATAAGAACCTCAAAATTCCTACCCGCACTATGCAAGGTCCTCGTTGCATCATCACTCGATCCTGCCTCCTCTTTGCCTCATCGACTATGTCACAAGACATTGTCCAGCCTCATGGGTTCTCCATCTGCATAAAAGTAAAGTACTTGTTAGTATTTTAGATCTCAAAAAAGGATAGAAATAGTTATATACTCAAAAATTAAAAATTAAATAACACAAAATTAAAGGTTACCTATATCCTATAGCTCATCTCTAGGAAGGATTATGACGTCTAGATCATTGGTGAAATCAATTCCTGCATAAGGATAGTCCTCGATGAAGGTTGCTCCCACTAGATGAAGAAATCGTCATCATAGGGGTTGGACATTTTTACACCTCCTAGGCTAGCTACGATCTCGGTCCATCAGACCATGGTTGGCCATAGTTGTAAGTGTTCTCATATGTGTGTTCGTGGGCTCATTATAGGAACCCACTCAAAAAATAAGGTGCACATGACACTCCCGAAGAAGATTTTCTTAGATTTCATGAGCTTGCAGTCAATAAGTTGTGATTTCATGTTGTTGAGCATGCTAGTGCTCCATTCATACATAGTAGGTCATAGACATTCAACCCCATATTGCATCTGCACCTGTGATGCCAAGTGTAAGGATTTGGATCCAACGATCTGAACCAAGGTATATAATATGACTCGGAGACTCAAGTTGGTGAACTATTTGATTAACACTTGAGAGCCACTTTTCTCAGTGCCAACATCACAATACTCGTTAATAAAGTCCTTGATACTCCGACCTCCTTCACAATATTGGAATTTTGGCACTTCCCCTCTCTTAGAAAAATCAGTAATGAAGTAAATGTATTCAACAGTAATGGTCAAAGACTATCTAATGAGCATGAATTCCTCGACATCAAGGTTCTAGTGGTCAATCAAGAGATCAATAATATCCTTTGCACCATCATGCCACAAATTTGGAAGAATTTATACATGCCACATGCACATACAACTTGTTTTTCCTCGTCATTGTCAACCACTGCCTGATCCACCTCTTCATGTTCACGTTCTCTCTAGAGGAAAAAAAACCTGCACAATTTCCAATAATTTTTTGGGTTAGTTTCTATTTTTCAAAATTTTTCTTGGGCATCCATGGCCTATAGTTAGAAAAATTGTGGATATCTGTGACTGGTGTTTCCACCAACTATAAATATCTACAAGTTGCCTCAAGGAAACCCATGAATGTGCAGAGTCATGCTAAATAAATGGAAATTAAGCTCAAAATTTGCATGAAATGGAAGAAATGAAGTAATGGAATGCAAGATAAGGTGAGAACACTTACTTGTTTAAGGTGGCAAGTGGTCTAGTTTCTCAAAGCTCCATAATTCTTTGATTGGAACTCCAAGGGTTTGGTCACTTTGGTATATTTTTTGGGTAAAATGGTAAAAATGGGTAGTAAATGGGTAAATATAACAAATTTGTATTAAATTTTGAAAATCTACTTTCTATAGTTTCAATATTTTTTTGAAATTTTCAACTAATGGTCATATTTTGTAGTGTTATGGTCCCTTTTTGCAGGTCTTACGCTCATATCGATGCTCTTCATATTTTTATCGTCAATTGGTCGAACATTTTAAAAGGCCTTGGGTAGGTAATGTTATCATAACTTGCATTTAGGGTAGCATGCATTCATCCAAACTTTCCTCTTAAATGTAGGGTCGACCCCATTAACAAGCAATGACACCTTTCTCTTTTTCTCAAAAGCATCATTTTTTTGATGGTAGAGCCTACCTTCCATGAGTGCTCTAGTCTAGAGTCTTCTTGTATTCTGGCGCTCATGCTACAAGTATTGTTTTAGGCCCATGAGTCTTGTTTAGCCTCGCCATCAGTTTACGTTTGAGCATCATGATTCTTACTCACTCTTATTATGGCCATTACCTGTAGGACTCCGTACCTTACATGCTACTCACAACGACATTATGGAGTCCATAGTTAATCTCTTTTCATACTCCTTAAAATTGAAAATATTTTCGAGTGACCTTGTTCCTTTTACACTTGTGTAATGGTCTTGAAGGAATGCCTGTTCAACACAATTTTACCCCTTTTTCGGACTGAATAGACTAATTATGAAAAATGTATACTCTAGCCTACATAATAGAAGAGTTCTCCTCAGTTTTGCTTTATACTTTTTCAGGCTCAAGAGATTAAATTTATGAAAAGGACGAAGGAGTCCATAGTTAAACTCTTTTCAAAATCCTTAAATATGAAAACATGTCCAAGTGATATTGTCTCTGTCACACTCATAAAATGGATTTGAAGAGATGTATTTTGGTATATGTTTAACCCTTTTCCGAACCAAACTAACTATGTACAAAAAATCAATACTTTCATCCAGTATTGGCCATAAGAGTTTTCTTGGGTATTATTTTATTCTTTTTCGGGCCCTAGAGACTAAACTTAAGAAAAATACTATCTTGGGAGGTTTACTTCCTAAATTCGAGTTTTAACTGCATTGCATTTTAACTTCTCACACTTTTAGGCCTAATGTCATCTTCAACATGATGTCATTGAACGTATTGCTTATACATTCCTATTAGCCCCATCCTTGCATTTTATGCCTTTGTGACTCAACACCTTATCCCCGGAGGGAACATCCCTCAAATGTCCTTATCCTACACATGATTCCTTTCATTGAGCATAGGTATGTTCCCCGCGCTATGGAACTAGTTTTCTCACCTATGAAACTCGTTTCCTCCAGTGTACAATAGAATTCTTTTATTCCTTTTCAGGATTTTATAATATGAAAAAGACAAAAAAAATAAAGTAAACAAAAAGAGGGGGGAAAATATTTAGCTCATTTATTGGAAGAAATTTTGTCACTCTTGAACAAAGCACAATCTTGAGTCGATATCTCATCATTTTGCGTCTAGTATGGATTTAGGAGAATTTTTCTTGTTATTGAGTTTTATCTCCCCTGGTTGGTTACTCTTCCAACTATATGGAGTGTTTGTTGATGCTTCCTATGTTGCAAATGTATCCCATTTTATAGTTATGCTTCCTAAGTCACATAATGTTTTGTTCTTATGTTCAAGGGAAAGTTTCAACCTGTGTCAACCATTATGCAGTTAGTCTCTGACCTAGCAGGTCGACCTTCCAAAGTTAGTCTTTTCATCCGATTCCTTCCAAATCTTTGGCCTTCCACCACCCCTCGGGCTGGTTTATGGAGAATTCCTTAATGCCTTCCTTCCAATGGATCTCTTCCCATCGACTCCGAGACATCTTGTTCTGGGAGAGGTATTTAGAGTTTCCCTCACTATTAACAGTGGGAATACAACAATGTCCCCTTCTTGATAGATTCTAGTAGGTGTTCGACGCTGAATCATTTATTCACACTTGTTATATTATACCATGGTACCTTGAATCCCATTATCATCATTGGTGGGTTGTCTCACATTTGTTAATGGTATACATCAATGACCAGTAATCAAACAATGTCTCACTTTGTTCAAATTCAACACATCTATTCACATAGTGTAGACTTGTACTGCGATGGATCATTGTGAAGACTTCAGGTGAAGTATGAGCACCACATATTTTTTTCTCCTTCCCAAATTATATGATTCCACCTCACAAACATTGGTACTTACAGAGGATCAACTTGTTCATTCTCTTGGTTCCATATATCCTCTTTTCTTGATCTCGAGACATAGCTCCATTGTGTATCTATTCATGGATACAATATACTTTAATATGGATCCATTGTGTATTCTCCGTGGCCATTCTTTCTACTTCATATTTATCACATGGATCCACTATGTTTTGTTGTTGGCCATGGTCATTATCTATACTTTCATATGTACCATGGATCTGTGGTGTACTTTATTTGGCGACCATGCTTATATCACTCCTGAGCATGCATATGCCCGACTTTGGAATAAAAACTATTGCTTGATCTTTGTGGATGGTTTTTTGTTCTTGAATAAGTTGTTCGGTAACCTTCAAAGGTAATTCAATGCATCCTCTCCTCTAATATTTTATAATGTGTTTCAACCATCATTTATCCCTTCTAACCTCACACATTAGGGTGCATATGTTATAGCACAAAATGCCACACCTATGCATTTGTGCCATGGCCTAACCCTTTCCCAACTTTTGCTAGAAATTTTCCCAAGTTTCCTCTCCAAAATAATTTTAAAAACATGCCTTATGAGGATATCCATAGGTTTCCCTAGTGAAAATCATGGACATCCATGACTCTCAAGCTTGCAACCCATGGATTCCCTAAAATAATAATAATAATAATTATGTGGTTTCGAGCGGGTTTTTCGGTTGGGCTTGTTCCCTGATGTCAAATGCCCATATAGAATGAAATCCCACACCCCCAACCTCTTGGGGAAGAGATAAAATCACCCTTGAGGGCTAAGGAGAGGTCAATTCCCTTGGTGTAAGATCTCGAAAGTCCTTTTCCAACATCTCTTTCCTATTTATATGGCTATTGGGTGTATCCTTATTCCTACTTGGGAAATTCAAGAAAGAGAATAGTGGTTGAGTTGATTCTTGAGGGATTCTTGGAGGAACCTGGACAATTGGCTTTGAGATGGTGCCAAAGGTGAGACAAGTTTGTAACTTACCTTTCTGATTTGGTGTTAATAGAAGAACTTGTTCTCCCTCCTTTCATGTGTTCATTGAATGTATATCTTATTAAGTTTACTTTGAGTATGATATATGACATGTATTCTCTTTGATCGTGTAACTACATTCGTAGCAACTCTTTTATTGTGCCGATTTTGTAGGCTATTTCCAACAAAGGATTTGGAGCTCGTTGAGTGAAAGGAGTGGGATCGACATCAAACGAAATACTTAAGGTGTATGTTTTCTCCCTCTTCCTTCCCTAACCTCTCCTTGTAAAGTAGTTCATCTTTCAAGTTTTGTGTGCTAGTTCTGGAGGGAATATCTTTATATTCTCCATATAGTATTTATCTACTATGATTCTGACCCAGAATCATGGGGGAAAAATCTCGTCAACACTAAGAAAATGAATATACCATTTTACAAACTGTCAAAGTAAACACAATGGTTATGCTCACTTCTTGTAAAAATTGTCTCACCATGAAGGACTCTAACATCTTGTACCATTTCCTACTCAATATTCAGGCCATATAATAACTTATTGAGATTGCAAACAAATCTTCTACTGTGATCCTAAACTAACCTTTCTAGTTGTTCCATATACATCTCCTTATCTGAAGTCCATGCAAATTTTTTTTAACATCTAGTTGCTCGAACTCAATATCATGTAGCACAAATAGTGCTACTACAACATGAATATAAACAAGATTAACAACTGGTGAACAAATTTCATGGAAATCAATACCTACCACATACCCTTCTACTACTAGTCATGATTTGTACCTTTCATCTTTTGTTATGTTTTATTTTAAGAGAGGAGATTCATCAAACACTACATTTGTGTCAATGATGATTCTGTAGACAATAGGATCCCAAAATATATATCCCTTAACACCATCACCATAACCAAAAAAATATACCTATTTAATTTGGGTCCTACTTAGAACATAGATAAGAGAATAAACTTCACAACCAAAAATTTCACATTTGAGTAATCACAAGATGACTTGTTCATACCTCTTTGAGAATCTTGTAGTATTTTGCAACTGATGGTGATTGGTTTACCCGATAGCATGAATTCTTCTTCCCATAATTCTTTATTCAACTTGGCATTACTGAGCATACCCCTTCGATCTCATATTCCTTGCAATAATTTCCAAATTACAAGGATGTGAACCTTCCTCCAACATCTATTCTCAAACACTTGATTTCCATGCAAGTACTATTTTCACCATAAATATCTAAATACATCAGCCTTTATATAGATACATATATACCCACCTTTCTAACTTGAACACCTTCAATGCTCCACCTCAAACATTGCATTCAAAACCTTGACCAAATCCGGCCAAGATGACCCAAGTGAAACTTTTTCACTCACCTATACTTACCTTACAATGGAGTCTCAATGATCCACCTTGACATGAACATTCCCTTGACCCAATGTAGCCAATCTGGCAAGTAATCTTTCACCACTCACCTCTAGGCCCATTTACAATGGAGTTCACCAAACCTTTGAATAGGCTTCATTTCATGACATCCATGGGAACCAAATCATAGGCTACCAAAACCGTCCTACATGCCCTCCCTATCACCTAGGTCTACATCTAGCTGAATTTATTGATGATTTACCATGGGTACGCATGCCTAACTAGGTATTAAAATAATATACCCATTTACATAAAATAAATAATTCTACAATTCCAAAGTAAATATTTTTTTTTCAACCTCAAATTTAACATTTGTCATATTTGCTATTATTTCTCTACACACAGGCTCCCTCTCCAAATATCAATTTGATTTTTCACTTCAAAATTCAATTTGATTTTTGAAAAATAGATATTTCCACTCCAAACTTTGTGAATATTCAAACTTCCATAAAAAAATTTAATGACTCCACCCACTTAAATATGGTTTTAAAAAACAAAAGATATTCCTGTTTTTTAATATGTGTGTGTGTGTGTGTGTGTGTATAAAATAAGGGAAAACTTATCCGCAAGGGTTAGATCAAGTGGTTCTGATCCATATATGAAGCTATCCCCAACATAGGAGGTCACATGTTCAAATCTCTTGTTCCCCTTGGGGTTAGGCCCTGTAATCATGGACGAAAATTTACTCCATTTACCATCCACAAAGTGGGGGAGTACTTGGGGTTTCCCGTGCTTTTTTCCGAGGAATAAAAGGAAAACATAAAGAAAAGAAAAAAAAAAACAAGGGAAAAATTATCTTTCAAAATCAAACTTTGATATTTTTGTATGAACCCGAAAACAAAAATGGTACCTTTACCAAATTCGAGCTCTTCCACAATGGTTTCTGACTCCATAAATTATCCACTCGACCTCCATTGATTATTTTTCTATTTCCTCCATGGTCCTCCACTGTTGGTTGAATTCTCTTCTCTTCTACTTCTTGGGCTGACCCAGGTTCAGATTTGAATAGGTTTCCAAAAAAACCCTCTAAAACTATCCGCCCTCCTGGTAAATCAGAAGGAAACACAACACACATAGTGCACTACGTAGTCTCACCCAAGATAGTTCTACGGGTGAATGAAAAGCTCAAGTGATTTTATTCTAGGAAGGAGTGGAGAACTGGGATTGTATTTGATCTTCTTCTAGACTTAGTCTAATTATTCATTCTATTATTCCTAAGGTTCTTTCACCTATTAATCCATGTATTCATTCTAATATATATATCTTAACCATTCATTCATTCACAAAATAATCACTGACATAAGTAAACATGCAATAAAAATTAAAGATAACACATGTTTTACCATGGTTCAACCCCTCCTAAGCTACGCTCACAAAGATCTAGTTTCTATGGTCTTTTATTTAGTTTCCTGCAAAATATGGCGCTGCGCGCACTACATATCCCATCATATAATCCTGAAAAGGTTCAATAACTTCAGTGAGATGGACTAGATCAGACTAGGCCCCTCATCCTATGATCTAACCCTCAAAATCTAGCTTACTTGTCTCTTCTATATCTCAATAGCTTACAAAAATATCAAAACTACAATAGTTGGACTGCACTAGTATTCGAACCAAGCAGAACCCCGACCTAGACCTCCTAGGATATTATTTATACTATTTTACAAGATTATTATCCATTACCATCTCTACCAAAACCCTAACCCTAACATGGTTAGGTTTTTTGGCTTGTGTGCCTTGCATGTTGCTCCTCTTCCATGCTTCTTTTCTTCACACGTGTTGCTTTTCCTACCAAGTATTCTTATCCAAAATTAGGCCCTTCCCTCCAAAATTGGGTCTTTCCTAAAAATAGTTCTGTGCCCAATAGGCCCCCAATACTGACATGTGTCTCGTCCTGAGCCCCTTAGGTAGTGCGTGCTCCCTGAACTTCCCTGTCCAAGCTAAGGAACGTTTCTGCTAGTTTCTTTCCTTTCTCTCTCATTTGCGTGACTTTGTTTGTTAGCGCGTCTACAATATGTATTGTTATTTCCTCATGCATTAAAACGATGCTCTCTACTTATGTTTGTGCCATACTGTTCTTTTCTTCCTCCAACTGCACAATCATCTGTGTTGATTTTTCTTGGAGAGTCTCCAATTCAACTTGTCTCTCTTGCTTCTACGTCTGCGCTACTTTCAACTATGTCTGCAGCTTCTTCATGTCTTGAGTGCCCTTCATCCGCTCTGTGATGCTCATTATTTTTTTCCTTTTTTTGAGCTCTTGTATGGTTGTCCTAACTCTTTTCTCTTCTTCATCCCACTGTTGGACCTTCTCGTCCTCTTCTAGGAGAATCCAAATCTGTGTGGATCTGTCGAACAATTCTTATGCTTCCTTTGGTTGGTTCTCCATATCAACTATCAGAGTGTAGCTTATTGTTTCCTCTATTCTCTAACCTAAGGAAGAGTCATAAGGTTAAGCCTTTCCTTGAGGTTCTCAATATCCTATATGTATTGACCAATTGTTTGTGCAATGAGGTTGATATTCTCCTCTGTTCTTCTCTCTACTGCTTGCATGCTATTTGGGATGCGATTATATGCCATTGTTAGTCCCTGTTCCAAACTGTCTGCACGTTCTTTCTCTTCATCCTTCTCTGCAGTGAGTTGGTCGCATGTAATTTGAATCATCTCTACGACTTCTCTGCCCACCTCTAAATGTTTTTCATCCGCGCGGGCCCTGGATTGTACCTCTTGCATGACACTAGCCTGTATCCTGTATAAGGCCTTTGTAGGTATTTGTGCCATAATCATTTCCACTTGTTATACCTCCTCCAGGGGTTTCTGCATAGTCTCCTGATCAAATAGGATCATTTGACGCATTACCAAGAATGTTTCCCTACCTTGGAAGATGAACTGCACTGTCTCTTCACCTTCTTTCTATGTAGGTGGCCTCTGTGTCCTTTCTTGTTGCTAGGCAGAGGCCTGTGATCCTACCTGGCTTCATAGTTGTTGTATATTTTCATGGACCTCTAACAGCTTGGCCATGATCTCTTCTAGTTGCGCCTCTGCAAATCATACCACTTCTTCACCTCGATCTTGTACTTTTTCAATGACGAGATCTGCATCATCCTCTGCCAGTGTGATGTCTGGGTCTTCCATATCATACTTTGTTTTCTTGCATGGGTTTCCTCATTGTCTGTGAGGGTTTCTCCCCACTTGTTGTTCCCTGGGTTATTTCTTCTCTAGCATGTGTAGTATTCTTCTTCCTAGTCTGTGGTCGACTTCCTGTTCTTGCTACAGTTGGTGTCCTCCTCAATTGTTTTGGTATTGTGTTGTTCCCTCTTGGTTGATTCTGTGCTGTAGTTGTTCTATTATTGTCAGCTGGGCTACCTGTTCTGGCTGATGAGCTTGCTTCTTCCTTATCCTTAGGATTAGAGGACTGTGTCATGCCTATCCTCATGGTTGGTTTTGCTACTAGTAGTTGCCACTGCACAGGCCAATATTTGATGATCCATTCAACTTCCTCTTTAGTGACATAGTACTGCATCTTAAACCACGACTTCTTGGGATCCCTCCTGGCTTGGATCCATACATGATGCCTAGATGCCTTGAATTTGGCTATCCCCTATGCCTCCTACACTACCTCCATCAGTATGAACCATACATTCGTTGTGTTCCACTGTATGTATTATAGCAACATGGTGAAGACTGCGTTATTGGCCTGCTCTATATTTTTATCCTTGGCCTACCAGAGGGACTCGTACCTGGATGCGTAACACTTTCCCATTCTGTCTATCCTATCTCCTGCCATCCTACTAGGAGATATGATGATGATCAAACATGAATAATGGAACTCAGTTCCATTATATTGTGCATCTCGACAGTCTATTACAAATTGGTTCAACATGTACGGTTCCCAGCTAAACATAACTCCCTTCGTGCACTGTGCAACTACTTCTATGACGCTTGCTGGCACTTCCTCTCAGCACCATTTCCTCAAAATTTTGCAAACCATCATCTTGCTAGCGAATCTTGTCGGATTTTCATTGATGCCTTTGATAACAATGCCTCTGTTGCCTCAAGTAGTGCCGAACTACGCTTTAACTTGCTTTGCTATTTCTTTTTCACATGCCTTGTTCTCTAGGTATTATTAGGGATGCACACCAACTCTAGGGAGTCTTGTGATTCTGGAAATCAATGCCACATCAATTTGCACCAGTCTATCCATCCATAGGATGCCTCCGTGGACACGGGTGACTAGTTGTTTGACACATAGGTTGACATTCTTACCGTGCCCAAAATGTGGGATGTGTAATAGGTTCATGATTCATGAGTTGTAGAGCCCCATGATACACTATGTAGGCTCTAGTATAGGTTTTCCGAGGGGTCCAATTTCCCCTATGTTTATAAAATAATTCTCCTCGACCAACTTTGGAAACTTGGCCACATCGTACATGTCATGGTTGACGTGCCTAATATTAGGTACCTTTCCCAGCATGTCATCCACAATAATGACCGTGTCTGGGAGATAAGGGAGTGTAATATCCATGGTGTCTGGTGTCTTTCTTTTCTGTCCCGCAGAAGATGTGCCTGCTTCTACTGCTTCTGCATCCTCTTCTTCCATTCTGGACTATGGCTAGCCGGTGATGTCCTCAGCCAATACCTCTTCATGTTCCTGGGATTGTCGTGGTCCCATTATTTTATCGAGCTTCGTAGGCATCTTAGGGTTAGGGTTTGAAATGTCATTTCGAGACTCGAAGGTTTGCCCTATTTCTCCTTGCTACACTGCAGGGATATCTTCCTCGAATTGCATTAGGAAAATTGATTCTGGGTATGAGGTGGTAACATCGTATAGCTCAAACACATTTTCAGGATTTTGCATTTTCTCTGTCAAGTAATCCAGAAGAACTTTCCTAGTGCATCGAACTTTGGTGGAGTCATCCTCTCTCAAATTCACAAACTTTCTTGCTCTTTCATAAAATGATAACTAGAGAACATACTCGTTTTCTCGCACTGGGATAAAAATATGTGAAGTGTTGAATAACTGTGTACTTTCCACCTTTTATAGACCTAGTTGTGTTCATTTTTCACTTTTTGCATGCATTTGTGCCAATTTTAATTTTTACTGTGCATTGTCTTTTGATGTTTGTCGCGGTAATTACTGTGCGCGACTTTTTTCAGTATTTTTGTATTTTCGTTCTTTCTATTTTTGTATTTGTTTTTCCCTCTTTTTCTCCTTTTAATTTATTTTTCTCATTTTTCTGTCCTAGATTCTACTATAGTACACTATGTACATGTATTTCTCAATGCGTTGTAAATTTTAAGCGTTAGGAGGTTGACTATCCCTGTATAGTTTCAGTTGACTCCCGTTGATCATTCCTTTCAGTTCTGTTCCTTCCATATCCTTTAGTTGTACAAATCCCCCATCTGTGACAATATTTTCTTCAGAGGGCCCTATCCAATGCATTATAAATTTGCTAGGATGTTGAAAATATTTACTGTCATAGAGAAATACTAGGTCTCCTTTCTTGGAACTCTTCCTATTTATATGTATGCCATGTTAGGATTTGTCTCTTACTTTTTGTACTTCTTGGTGAAATCCTTCCAGAATCCTATCGTCTTCCATCCCTATCAGTATATTAACCTTTCCTTTACTGTGCCTCTTTCTGTCATGTTGGTAATTGCTGCTATGCACATAATGGGTACCATAAATTCTAGTGGTACTACTACTTCCTACCCATCCACCAATATGAATGGTGTCTGTCCTGTAAAATTCTTACATGTAGTCATGTATGCCCATAGTATTGTTGGTATTTTCAAGTCCCAATCATCCATGTTGACATTGCAGATATTAGTTAGAGCATTCTCCAAGATCTTATTGAAGGCATCTACTGTTCCATTTTCTTGAGGATGGTATGGTGTACTCTTATGGTGATAGACTTCAAACTCCTCAGGCATGGCCCTGATAGTACTTATGATAAAGTGAGTACCTTGGTCACTCATCAAAATTATTGGACATCCAAATATGGTGATCACTTTTTGAAACAATAAGTGTGTTGTTGTCTCTGTGCTACAGTCTTTGACTGGTGTTGCTTCTGCCCGTTAAGTATTATGTTGCAGTAATGATATATCTAGCTCCATACCTTCTTTCTCATGGATGGATTGGTCCAACAAAGTGTATTTCCAATTTTTCAAATACCTGTAACGTTACTTGTGGTCTTAGGGGCGTCTCATCCATTTTGTTGGGTTTTCCAACCCTTTGATAGACAAAAAATTTATGGAAATATTCCTTGGCATCTCTATGAATTGTTGGCCACCATAATCCTTCATGCAATACCTTCTTCATAATAGATTTTCTTGTAGAGTTTCCTCCAACTATAACTTTCTGAGCTTCCGCCAAAATTATAGGTCTTTCATGCTCTAATACACACCTTCTTAAAATACGGTCTACACTCATCTTGTATAAGTGTCATGCAATAAATTGATAGTTCGCAGCTATGACTACTAGATTTTTCTTCTACACAATGCTAAATTCTTGTGGCGAAATCCCTGTACTTAAGTATTCAATAATATCAAAAAAGTATTCATCAACTACTTGTACTGAAAATATCTATGCATCAGGGAAGTTATCTTCCAAGTTGGTAGGTTATTCTCCATTAGTTACCCTTGGTAGGTGATCATGTCCTGCATTCAACTTTCTTGGTTTGACAGTCACTTCAAAATCAAATTCTTGAAATAAAAACAACCATCTACAGATCCTCCAACCCAACATTGGCTTGTTGACTAAGTATTTTAGGGCAAGGTGATCCGTGAACATCCTAAAGTGTATACCCAATAAATAGTCTATGAACTTTGGAAGTGCATAAACCATGGCTATTCCTTCTCTTTCTGTGGTGTTGTAATTCTTCTCTGATTCTGACAATTTTCTTCTTGCAAATGGTATACGGTGGTCCAAGTCCCCTGCTCCTAGATGCGCCATAATTTCTCCAAGTGATATGGATGATGAATCCATATTCACATGAAATGTCCTTTCCCAATCTGGGAATACTAAGATAGGTTTTGTGACCATATTTTCTTTTAAGGTGTCCAACCCTTGTTGACAGTCCGCATTCCACTTAAATATGATATCCTTCTTTAAAATTTTTTCCATTGGTGTAGTAATCTGTGCATACCCCTTTATAAACTTTTTGTAGTAGCCTGTATGTCCCATTGTTGCTCTTAGTTAGTGCACTAACTTTGGTGGTGGTAAATTTACAATCACTGCAATCTTAGCAGGATCTACTAACAAACCATGTTTACACACTATATGGCCCAACAATATTCCAAAAGGTGTCCCAAAAATGCATTTCTTGATATTCAATGAAATCTGACATTTCCTTCATCTTTCCAACATTATCCTTAACACATCTAACTGGTCCTTTAACAAAGTATATACAGTCCAGTCATCCATATATGCCTATAAAAAATGATGTATGAATTTCTTAAAAGTAGTTGTGACTGCCCTTGAAAACATGGCTGGTGCATTCTTCATCCCAAATAGCATGACTGTGTACTGGTAGGATCCCCATTCTGTAGCAAAAGTAGTCTTATACCTGTCTTTTGGGGCTATTTTGATCTGATGGTAATCTGAGAATCCATATGTAAATGAATATTCTTCTTGACCTCCCACATTTTCTAAGACTTCATCTATGAAAGGGGTAGGAAAAAGGGTCATGTAGGAAAGCATCATTTATTTTTATCATATATACACAAATCCTTATCCCCCCTTGTTTATTTTCTTGGACTACCATAAGACTTATCCATTCATATTCCTCTATTGGTTCTATGATACCAGCTTCCAACATTCTGTCAATTTCTACCTTCACTTTCTTCTTATACACTGGATTCAGTCTATAAGGTCTCTTCCTGACAAGTCTTGCCTCAGGTTTGAGAGGTATTTTCATCTCTCCTAACTCTCCTGTTATGCATTTCATCTATGTAAAGGTCATTGGGAACATGTCACTATATTCGCACAATAAATTTGTTATTCTTTCTATGGTTTGTTCTTACCAATAGTCTCCAATACTTGTCATTTTAGGGTTATCAGTTGTCCCAATGTTGACTTTCTTCACCTTGATTAGTTCAACAAAATTTTTTGACTCTAGAGATGGACCTTCCACCGCTTTTTCTCCTTTGATTTCTGTAATTTGAATGTTGTGCAGGTCATATTCATCTAGTTCTTCTTCTTCAACATGATAACATGATAGTAGTTCTTTGACTATCTGTCTATTATGTTGTTGATACTCTGTCATGAGTTCAATCTCTGGTTCATATAAATATTACACCTTTTATATGCTTTAGTGTTGAAACAATGTTGGGGTTCTCATGTTCAAATAAGAAGGTTACTACAAAGTTCTCTTGTAATGTTTTCCATTCCGTAGTGCCTCTGCACATCTCTTGGTCTACATACTAGTTTTCTGGGATTCCTTCCAGTGTGTGGATGAAGTGATGAGGCCATTCTTTTGGTGGTGTCATCCTCCATTGTGTTATGAACTTCTCCAAATGTTCTTCTGGTGTTCCTTTCCCATCATACCTATGCATTTTATTGTACCCCTGCTCTGTGCCAAATCTAATGCACAATAATCTCTTACATTGGTACCAATCCTGAATTGTTTCTTCGTGCGCACCCCACCATATTGCAGATGTAGCTTTGAGTGCAATGTATAGGGCTAAGAGCCTCTGATTTTATTACACTTCTTCCTCATATTTTGTCAGAAATTCCTCTAAGTCATTTACCCCATGAAAACTGGGAGGTTCTCTTATATTTGTACCAACCCATCTCACCGTGCGGTCTATTCTTTCGCACCTTCCTATGGAAAATTCATGTAATCATTATTTCCAATTCTCCAAACCTATATCTAAGTCAGAAGCACATGATATGATGCTTCTCTAGCTAAGTAACCCATCTACAATTGGGTTAACATAATATTTATTTCCTCTAGATCTAAACAGGTGGGTTCTACAAACCTTTCTCCCTCTGAAGGGTTTAATTCTTCAATAAATCTATATTCACCATATTCAAATGTCATTTTCCTTGTCTTCAAGTTGATTTATGGCCTAGTTATCAAATTCCCAATCCATTCCAAGCAATGTTGGATAAGGTGTTGTGCCATCTACTATCTCTATTACTTCAAAGTCTGCCTTAATGCACACTCCACCAAATCTACTATCACACCTTTAAGCCTTCCAATTGGAAAAACTATGTGTTCATTTGCTAATTTTAACTGGATAGGGTAATAACCTAGTGTGGGTTATCCCATACACTTCCATGTCTTCTTAGTTAACACATTTATTTCAAATCCTAAGTCCAATATAATATCACCCATGTTGAAATCTCCAATGTTGGCATTCGGTCTGAATTCTCTACTTGTCCTTCTTCTTAAATGGAGATGATTCACTGTTTTCTGCTCTGATTTTCCTTCTACCTATGTGTTAATATTTCTAGCATATTTTGTAATATCTTGACAGAGGATAGGTCATTTAGTAACTTAACACAGGATTGCAGAAAAGTTTTTATGTTACTGACTTTCTCTACAGGTTGTGCTTCACTGGTGTGATCCATTGAGGAAGGAATCTTGTATGGTACATTCTGAGCATACTACATGGATGATGTGGATGCAACATTTTTCTTGATAAATTCCTATATTGCCTCCTTGAATGTTTCATTTTCTTTTTGTGCATCAAGCTACTTCTATGGTTTAGTATTATTCTCCACCCATTGGCATTGCGTTGGATCTTGTCTTAGTACGTCAGTTCTTGTCTTAGCTCCTCCTCGTGTTACTATGTTATTTTTTCTTCCATAATCCCTAGATTCTTTAGAGATCCACTGAACATTATAGTTGTTTTGGTTCCTCGTTTCTTGGATCTTTCTTAAAAGTGTTGGACATTCCTCTGTATCATGGTTTGCTGTGCAATAATACGTACATGTCGCAGGTGTAAGTGGGAATTCCTTTGCATAATGTCCTAGATGTTGGAATTTGTGACATACTATTAGACCTCTACTTCATCCAAATCCTCCTTTACCTTGTCCTCCACCTCTGTATCCATCTCGATCTCCTCGCAGTGCATTGTACTAAGGTGCCTGATTGTACTACGCAGGGTTATACTGTGGCTGTGCATTGTTATATTATGGCTGGAAATTGTTATATGGTGGTGGTATCTAGTTGAACTGAGGTGCAGCTTGACCTATCATCATTTATTATTGCACCCTATAAATATCTAACATTCTTTCTCTCATCAACTCCATTGTCTTACAATCTTTATCATCATGACCCAATGACATGTAAAAATTTCAGTATGAACTCTTGGTTACTATACGATACTTCTACATCATTGGACAATGATATGGATCATGCTCATGTGTCTTACGGATCTTGCACCATGGTCCTCCTATTGGAAAATGGTTTGGTACTCATGTTTCCATATACTGTGTGAAAGTGGAACATTCATTCTTATGGTGTACTTCTATCCTGCATGTGGTACACCAAACAACTTCTCTTTTCTCTTTTCCCTTATTTTGGTTAAGTTGAAATGTTATATTCTTTAGATCCTCTTCAACTCCTCTATTGTTGGATCTTTCTTCTGATACTAGTTCTCTTCCAGTTGTAAGGCTTCCTACAGAGCCTTTGCCCGAGTTTGGAACTTCTACTGCCTTAAAGGGTATTTCAAATGTGGTAACAGTGAGTTCGCAAATAAGTGCCTATGTTGCCGTTCAATCATTATATACTTTGAATTACCTTTGAGACACTTAAACCTATGATAAATATCCCAAACAAACTCACCTAGTTTGTTCCTGATTTCGATCATTTCATTCATGTATTGATCTTCCGATCTAGGCTTCTGAAACTCATTTATCAATAGTTTCTTCACATCTGCAATAGTCCTTGTTACTCATGGTGGACTATTTACAGCTAAGCTCATGTACCAATCCGGTGCATGGTCTCATAGCGTGATAGCTAACTACGCAAGTTTTGTATCCTCATATCTGATCTTCTTTGCTTCCGATATCTTCTCATAGATAAATAAATGATTTTTAGGGTCCTCAAATTCATCTCCCTGGAATTCTGGTAACATGATCATGGGATCATGTCCTGCCATATTAAACTGTGTTGAACTACTACCTCCGCGCGGTGTAGATACTTGATTGTTACTTCCTGAAATGGTTCCTCTAGTTGTTGCTCCTTGTTTAAATGCATTTTCTTTTGTCTTTCTTCCACTAAAACTTAGTTTTCTAAATGGTGGTTTTCTTTCTGGTGTACTAGTCGCACATGGGGTTATAGGTTCCACACTAACACTCACCTAGATTGGAGTTTTTCCTTCTGCTCCTACCCTTGGACCTCCTTTTTCCCTTTCATATGTTGCATGCAATATTTCGTCAATCTTCTCCATATCCTAGAGATCCTATACCTCTTCGTCATCAATTGCAAATCCCTCTCTATCGACTATGGCTCTCTTCCTGTTATTCATATTATATTGGTATGGTGCTCTACTACACATCTTTCTAGTTGTTTCCATTATTTACTTTATATGATCTTCCTTCATCATGATTGGGTCCATGGTCTCCTTCTTATTTCCCTTATCCATTTCTTCCTCCATTTCTCCACCTCTTGTTAGTGCTTTCCCCCCTGCCCCCATGCAAAGATGGAAGTTTAATTGTCTCATTACATTGTCATCACACCGTTGTTATACAATAAAATCTTGATTGAAGTATACAACGATCTGATATACCTGCCCCTAGGTCCTTTTAGAAAATCGTGTTCTGTTGTGCTATAAGACTTCACGATATCTACTGCAAATTCGTTGATAAACCATGCAACAATATTGTCTAACCAAAAACCTATTGTGCACATAAATTTGTTGTTGACTTGTTGTAATTGCACGATCTCCACAAGATTCCACTCTAGCTGTTGGATTCGATTTGTAGGGTGGTTTTATTTTAAAATCAATAGCCACTCCTGCAAAAAATGTGTGAAATAAAAAAAAAATACCTCATGCAAGTCACTAAACACGTATTTTTCAAGATATTTTCATGGCGTTAACTTAGGGTTTCTGCTATCTTTCTGTTCAAATTGAATTTTCTTTTTTTCAACCATCTTTCAATCTCTACCTTCGTTGGATTCATGGCCTAAGCATTCCTTTTTATACCTTTATTCTCTACATGCTTCTTCTACGGATCTCGTCCACTCAATCCCATGTAGTTCCAACTAGAAACAAAACCATTTGTTGGTTGAATTCTCTTCTCTTCTACTTCTTGGGCTGACCCAAGTTCAGATATGAACAGGTTTCCAACAAAACCCTCTAAAACTATCGACCCCCCTAGTAAATAATAAGGAGACACAACACACAAAGTGCACTACACAGTCTCACCCGAGATAGTTCTATGGGTGACCACAAAGCTCAAGTGCTTGCAATCTAGGAAGGAGTGTGGATCTGGGATTGTATTTTATCTTTTTCAGGCCTTAATATGATTATTCATTCTATTATTCCTAAGATTATTTCACATTTTAAGCCATGCATGCATTCTAATATATCTATCTCAACCATTCATTCATTCAAAAACTAATCACTAACAAAAGTAAAAATGCAATAAAAATTACAGATAACACATGTTTTACCGTGGTTCACCCCCTCTTGGGCTACATCCACAAAGATCTGGCTTCTATGCTCTTTTATTTAGATTTCTACAAAATATGGCACTGTGCGCACTACATCTCCCATCATATAATCATGAAAAGTTTATTTAACTTCAGTGAGGTGGACTAGATCACACCATGATCCTTAGCCTGTGATCTAACCCTCAAAATCTGGCCTACTTGGCTCTTATACAACTCAAAAGCTTACAAAAATATCAAAACTACAATAGTTGAACTGAACTAGTGTTCGAATCGAGTAGACCCCCGACCTAGACCTCCTAGGTTCTTATTTATACAATTTTACAATATTATTATTCGTTACAATCTCTATCAATACCCTAATCCTAACAAGGTTAGGTTTTCCCACCTGCGTGCCTTGCATGCTGCTCCTCTTGCATGTTGCTTTTCCTCGCACGTGATTCTTTTCCTGCTAGTTATTCTTCTCCAAAATTAGGCCTTTCCCTCCAAAATTGGGTCTTTCTTCAAAATAGGCCCACGCCCAACATCCACTTTAGAAAACAAGAGAGAATTTTCCAGTTTCCTCCACACTCAATGCACTAATGAACCCACCAATGTTCTAAACCCCCCAACGTAGGTTCTTCCTAGGGTTATTTCTCCACACAGACAAGTGTCACATCTTCCTTTTCCTCTAGGCCCAAACCCTTGTGTGTACTAAAAAAAAATGAATGAATTTCACCTTCATGATGAACCCATGACTTGACCTCTCTCTTTCCTCTATGCATGAAAAACGAGCACCCTCAACCTTCTTGTTTCCTCCATGGATCTTCCTCTATGTGTGTGCAGATCACCTTCAATAGTATATGTGTGTGTAGAGCACTCTCGCCGATAGAATTCGACTTGCACTTATTCGACCAACAAGCTAGAGCTATGATAGACCTTCTTCACCTTTTCTCTAATACCACTTATAAATTCCTAAATACAATTATAAATGTAGGAAAAATTGCAATAAGAAAAATAAATAACCTAGTTAACACATGATATTTACATGGTAAAACTCTGAGGATGTGTCAAGGAAACATCCACGAGGCAAGGTATCGATATCTATATTATTCATAGTATTACAATCAGGCTCACCACCAGATACAACGTTTGGGATTCATAAATATACATCTATATTGGAATTGTTACATAGTTACGAGAACTTCCACCCATTATAAAAACTTCCATTAGTTTCGTAAACCAACATCACCAAATATTTACATAAGTAAATTTTAGTTTTTACATTTTATTTTAATTGATTGTTGTCACATTTTAACATAATAAAAATGACAAATTTTGGAAGCTAATGAATCAAGTATTAGTAATTTGTTAATTGTAAAAGTGTTTGAGTTACCCAAGGAAATGAATGTTAGAAAAACAAGACCGTGGAGCAATAAAATAAAACAAATGTGGAAACAAAACACAGATGATACACAATACAATAGAGACACAGATTTACGTGGTTCACCCAGTGTGGGCTATGTCCACTAGAGAAATTTCTAGGTCCTTCCTTTATTATTATCCAGCAAATGAAGGGATACAACCTACAACAAACCTGCTGTAACTTCCTCTTATTTCTCTTGCAGTCTCCTATCTCATAATACAATATTCGCCATAATGCATAGCCGCAATACATTTCCCTCATAATAAAGGGTTTCCTTATAGGGAAAAAAACCCTAACATAATTTCTACCGTTAGGTCTGCGACCTTATAATGAACGATCCATATTTACACTGAAATTACAATATACATTTACAAGGCAATTTTTCCTTCGGGGGACGCTACCCCCAAACCCCCGTCAGGGACCTGCTTTTCCCCACACCCCCCAATCAGGGGGATAGCCCCCACAGACCCCGCAGAGGGGGTAAACCCCCTCTGCACTCCCCTGCATGGAAGAGTGTACATACTTCTGGGGTGTAAAGTCTTCATGGGGTATAAACACAGTCGAAAAAAAATACCTTTGAATCAGGAAGATAATTAGGCTCTACAACCAACAATGAAAAGACTTCACAACCAAATAATCATGGGATCCTATATTAATACTTGATATATTGGTGTATTAGGGGCCTTTTTCTCTCCTTGTGATGAGAGGAATATGTAAAGTAATAGTGCACTAGAGAAAAAAAGGAAGCTTGAATATGATGAAGATGAAAAATCATATGATGTTTTCATGATGGATAAGAAATTACAACAAGAAGAGTTAATAATATGAAGCAACAAGTGGATATATAGACTGAGTCTAGACATGGCTATAGAAATAGGTTTTTTGCAATGAAAGAGGAGAATTTTGGATCACTCTAGCATGGTTGTAGTTAGAATAGGTAGAATTATCTAAACAAGTAAGTGAATCATGCCTTCGGTGATTGGATTGGGTAGATGTTGTAAGAGGAGAATGAATTCCATTTTTTAAGAGAATTGGATAGAATTTAAGGAGAAAGAGGGGAAGTGTATATGACTCCATCAATGGCTTGATTCCAAGTAGAGTTATCTAACTAAGTAAGTGAAACACACCTCCATTGGTCGGACTACGTAGGTAATGTAAGGGAAAATACAACTCTAATATTGAAGTGAAATAGGTATAGATTGTGGAGAATGAGGTGTTTAATAATATATAAGAAGAGATTGCAAAGAGGTTGCAAAGAGCCCGAATACAAATATAAATTCTCGAAAAATGACAATAAAGAAAAATCAATAACCCATATAGCACACAATATTTACATGGTAAAACCCTAATGGTGTGTCAAGGAGACATCCACAGGGAAAGGTATTAGTATCTCTATTATTCAATATAGGCTTACAATCAGGCTTACCACCAGATACATCTCTTGGGATTCATAAATATACATCTATTGGAACTGTTATATAGTGTTGACATGGGAAAAATTTCCTTTGTCAACAATAAGGGTTACTCATTATAAGAATTCCCAATTATATCTATCTCCATTTGAAATAGGAAACCCATCTAGATTCTGGTCCGGTAGCCTTTTCTGGTTAAGGTTTACTGGTTGCGTCATGGTCCACCGATGAAGGTTTCCTTAACTAAAGAATTAAATGAAGCTAATGTAAAGTGCATGAGTTTGGATGAAACTAATACCACCAGAAAAAGAAAAGAAAAATATAGAACTAGCCATGCTCATATCAAGGGCCCAAGAAATATTCCATACAAAGAAGAGATAACAATATGAATAAAGAACTGTAGATATAGAATAGTCTAGCATTTAAACAATCAGTTATGGATCTATGCCCATGAATTTAGAAAATCATTCTTCGAATAATAGAAATACGAATGCATCCATGATACATAAGATCAGTCTACAATATGAAGTAAATCCTTACACAACTTAGGTGCTGAGAAAAATGCAAAGGAATAGTTCACAATATGTCCAACACAAGAATCAAAACTCTTCAGAAAGTAGTTTGGCCAAACTGAATTCCCCTCATTAAAAGTTTATAAACATCAAATATCCAAGGAGGGATTCTGAATTTTTGTTAACACAATATTCTTTCAAAAAATAGTTAAATGAGTATTACAATGATTGAAGATCCAAAAACCATTTTTCTGGGATACAATCCTCATATTATTTAAGTTCAATGTGACTATTGGCCTTCCTCCTTCCCCCATGACCTTTCATTTACAAATTTTTTTCCTTATGCCTTTCGTAATGATGAGAGAATAAAGACAACATGAATGTTTATGATTTAATGTATAATATGCAGTTAAAATTCAAAATTGTCTTTTAATGCTAGTGGGATATCATAGATTTTGGCCATAGTGTGCTTCACCCACCATGGAGACTGGTATGGATATGGGGACACAATTCATTCTCAGAGTTTTATAGTTGATCACTGTGGATTTTATATTTCCTCTTCAACCATTTGAGTTTGATTCCATTTTGTTGCTTCTTTGTTGCTACGATAGTTGTTTTTGTTGCTGCTCCATCGTCCTTGGTTGTAGATCACATTTGCAAGGGTATTGTTGCTTACCATAGGAATTTCCTTAATGTGTGATGGTTTTTCCTTGGTGGTTTTCTTCTCTCACACGCTACCTCTCCAGATTGCTAAGTGTGACCTTATTTTGGCATTGGTACCTAGCACCATTCAATATGCAACAGATGAGTGACCCCAAATTAACCTCAGAATAAACTATTAAAACCATGTGTTTGAACTTATAAAATTAAAATATTAATTAATTGAGAGTTCATGTATGATTCCTTGAGTTCGGTTCTTGGTTTTTCTTCTCATGGTTAAGGTGTTTTGTTCTTTGGGGATGTTGACGATGTGCCATATCGTAACCCTAAAAAAATCGAGCAATTGATGAGAAATTTCTCAAATTATGTAATTGTGAAGTTGTATATATTGGAATGAAATTCCCAACAGTATAAGGAACACACAAAATAGGAATTTGTGTCAAAATTTATGGCCAAAATATGAAAGGAAGTTTTGTAGGGTCATGTCCTTGTTTTGGAGAAGTTTATGGGAACTTCTCCTCTGTGTCCGGAGAAGTTTCCAACAACTCCTCCTTTGGTTCCAGAGAAATTTTCAACAAATTTTGGAGGAGTCTTCAACAAGTTCCAGAGAATATTGGGGGAACTCCACTATCTCCGGAGGAGTTTCCAACAACTCCTCCTTTAAAGGAAGACAAATAAAAAAAATTCTAAGTACCTCTTTTGCCGAAAAGAAACAACAAGAGTTTGAGTTCAAAAGTCCATAACTTTCTCATACAATGTCCAACTGAGTTGTCATTTTATGTGATGCGAAGAGAGCGGGGAGACACTTCCAAATCGATAATTTATCATGCTATTCAAACATTCCATTGGTGTCATGACTGGTGGGGTAGGCTTGGGATATAAATCCTTGGCGATCGTTTTAGTAATTTTAGGCCTTGGATTTCTATTCTGTGAGTTATGCTAGAATCGTAACTGCATAAATCACATAGTTATTATGTTCTAGGTTTGAAAAGTACACTTTGACAAACACCAAAAAATTGTGCTCAAAGGAATTTTTTTAATGAAAGTTTGGGTCCCATTCTTCCTGTTGTTTTTCCCAAATTCAGTTCTGTGAGTTCCCACGTCATTTCTTTTGTATATTCTCTTGGTTCATCCATTGGATATGAGGTAATGTGTTAATGGAACATAAATATGGAACTAATGTTTTAGTGATCAACACTATTTAGGAGATTGGAGGACCAATTTTCTTCTAAGATGCATTTCAAAGCCATGACAAGACCTACATATGTTGCAGTTAACCCATATGATGATATATGACACTTTCATGATCATGGTTAGTCATAAAATAATGAATCACAAAGTAAGCAAGCTCATATGGTATGCACAATGAAAGTTATTGGTGACACAAACAAACTTAATTATGACCACAACATGAAGCATATTAGGTGAGGTATGCAATAAGTCATCATTCATCTAGTTAGGTGTATAAATGTCACTCACTGGAAATGACAAGAGCTTGACTGATGGGAGTGATGAGAAAGGGTTGAATCTAAGGAGAATATAAGAGGTCTTAAGATGAAGGTGTGTCTTGCAGACCAGATTGATGTCGGTGGGAGAATGAAGAAATTTGATATACTCAGTGTTGATGAGGGGTTAACATTCTTATTCTAGTGCATCGACGAAAGAAGATGGAAAAATTGTCAACAGGTAGTGTG